>OY856186.1:183747745-183919984 GCA_963693315.1 Diogma glabrata
ATTGATGTTTTTTTGGATTTTGATGTTGTTCTAGTGCTTATTTTTTTTGTCAAGATGTCTACTCTCAAATAGTATATCGATTTTAATGATTTATTGTTATTTAGTAGCTTAAAATTGAGAAAAACCGAAAAAAAAGTTTTCGAATCTCGAACTTGTCGATTTTTTTAATTTTTTTCAATTTTTTAGCATATTTATGTTAATAGTTCATAATATTTTAAGAAAAAACTTTCTTTGGTATAAAATAAATAAAGTTAAATGAATTTACTTATTGGAAACAACGCTAAAATTCGGTTTCCGTTTCTGATATTATTCACCACCATCAACCAAATTAGAAACAGAAACAGAAACTGAAAATTTTCAGATTCAGTTTCGGTTTCGGTTTCTGTTGTATGTTGGACGGCTTTATACAGATGTTGAAGTTTACTATGAATTGAATAAATTGATTTACGCTGCCATCTGAAAGTAGGCTTATGAACCATCCGTATTGAACATTTAATTCGCAATTAAAAAATATTTAGGAATTTAATCAAAATAAAAACTATCCTATCTCTCAAGTTGGACCATTATACACACACACTGAACACAATTTTATTAAGATTGGTTACGTTGTTGCGGAGTTTATCGCGGATAAACATCGTGACACGTGATTTTTATATATATAAGATATATTGTCAGTAATTGTCAGTAATAGTTCATAAAGAAACTTAAATTATTTAATTGTAGTAAAATGAGAAATTTCATAGATAGTTTTTAAAATTATTCAAGTTGTGTTTTGAATGAAAACCCATATAAATTTTATTGAATTTATTCTCTTTTCCCCCTTTTGCAGCGCCAAAAGAAATTTAAATTATTTAATTGTAGCAAAATGAGAAATTTCATAGATAATTTTTAAAATTATTCAAGTTGTGTTTTGTATGAAATCCCATATAAATTTTATTAAATTTCGTTTCTTTTCCCCCTTTTGCAGTGCCATTGCAGCAAATACCGGAACAAAATAATCGCTCAATAACATATGATAGTCTATATGGGCCCTACATGGATGATTGAAAAGTCGATAAAGCAGGTTTGACAGTAAATTAATTAATTTACGCCGCCATCTGAAAGTTTGCTTATGAACTATCCATATTTAACATTTAATTCGTAATTAAAAAATATTTAGGCGTTTAATCAAAATAAAAACTATCCTATCTCTTAAGTTGAACCATTATACACACACTGAACACAATTTTATTAAGATTGGTTAGGTTGTTGCGGAGTTTATCGCGGACAAACATCGTGACACGTGATTTTTATATATATAAGATATATATATATATATATATATATATATATATATATATATATATATATATATATATATATATATATATATATATATATATATATATATATATATATATATATATATATATATATATATATTATATATATATATATATATACTAGCGGGACCCGGCGTGCTTTGCTACGCCTATACAAAAGTTTGTGCGCGTACATTTTGTTGAATTAGCAAAAATAATTTCAAAGAGTCGGAATAAGAATAGAAAGCGTAATTTTTTAATTTTTTCGTTTGGGAAATATAAATAACAGAGAGCATTAGCATTCTAGCTGATCAATCTAGATGGATTGAGAATCGAACGGCATGTCAAAATTTGAAAGTGATTGGTAAAGAGTTTTGGAGAAATTTTTAAGCTTGTTGTCGAATTTCCAATTCGATTAGCATGCGCACTGTTAATAAGTCACAAGGCCAAACAATGTCAATTTGTTGGCTAGACCTAGAAACCTCGTGCTTCTCGCATGGTCAATTATATGTTGCGTGTTCGAGGGTTGGAAAACCTTCAAGTTTTATCGTGTATGCCCCTGAAAATATTGCAAAAATTATAACAATATCAATATTTGAAACTTTTTACAAAATTTCAAAAATTATAAAAAAATCAAAAATTTAAACTTCTTCAAATTCTAAAAATATTCTAAAAATTCTTACAAAATCAAAAATTGAAGCTTTTTTCAAAATTCTAAAAATATTTATAAAATTCAAAAGTCAAAAATTCTTGTTTTCAAAATTATAAAAATATTAACAAAATTAAAAATATGTACAAACTTTTTTCAAAATTCCAAAAATTATAATAAAAACAAAAATTTAAACTTTTTCAAAATTCTAAAAACATTCCGGAAATTCTTATAAAATCAAAAATTGAAACTTTTTTCAAAATTCCAAAAATATTGAAAAAATTTCAAATTCACAAATTCAAATTGCATGTTCAATCACATTTCATGACATACAAATAATTAATTTTATTTTTTTCCAAAAAATTGGGTAAAAATTAAATGAAACATTCTTTTGCACACTGACAATATTTTTTTGACAAACTTATAATGAAATAATCTACTTTTTGATCTCACATACGAATCCCGACTATCAAGATTTCTTTAAACTCAAGGTTACTACTCATTATCACCTAAAACTACCGTTTTTAAGCAAAAAATATGAATATTTCCCTGTTTTGACACTCTTGACGATTTTTTTGACACACTTCTGGTACAGTTATCGAACATATCGTCCTGACGGCTATTTTAATTGAGTGTAACTGTTTTTAGAAATAAAAATTTTTGAAATCCTTTTAAGCGGTTTTCTAGATTTCGTAGGTGGTGACGGACGACCGACCGGCAGACAGATATACATTTTTTTTTTGCTGTTTTAAAATCTTTATGACCTGAAACGTTGAGAAATGCCCTAAAAAGTGGGGTAGGAATTTCACTTTTGGCTCGAGAATGTAATACTTATATCTTTCAGACAAGTAATTGAAAAAAATTGTATTCCCGAATAGTTTCGTTTAATAGCCAAAAAATTCAAGTTATACAATACAGCCACTATTATTGATCTCAATGAATTGGAGGTAGAATGTCGATCAGAATTTATAATCGCTAACAAATGTTATCTACAAATATATTGTAGGTGGTACGAAGTTCACCGAGTGGGTCTTCTAGTAAAAATTTGTAATTTTAATTTAAATCAGTGCTAATCGGTGTACAATATTTTTAGTTAACCTGTTTTTTGCTAATACAATAAGATTTGCTGATTTACCCACACGTGAGCATGCAACATATAGTTGCCCATTGGAGAAACATGGATTTGCCTCCAAGCCACAAATGGACATTGTTTGTCCTTGAGACTTATTTATGTTCATGGCGAAAGTCAAACGAATAGGAAATTGAAGTCTTTTGAATGGTATTGGAGAATCTGATGGTATCAATGGAGTATCTGATGGTATCAACTTTTTATTTTTATTTTTTAATATCAGCACAATGCTTTAAACTGTAGCTAGGCTTCATTCTTTATTGATCATGAGGAAAAAGTTAAGAAATTTTAAACTTTTTCATTGAGAAAAATATATTTCAAAACTAAATTTTTTTTCCTCAAAATAAATTTTCATACAAACTTGGTAAAAGTAATTTCATTGTGCATGCACTGTAATGTTTTTGGGGCTTAAACTGTTTC
Organism: Diogma glabrata; assembly: GCA_963693315.1. Lineage (NCBI taxonomy): Eukaryota > Metazoa > Arthropoda > Insecta > Diptera > Cylindrotomidae > Diogma > Diogma glabrata. The sequence goes on from OY856186.1 coordinate 183,751,245, forward strand.
TAAACGTTAAAGGCTTAAAATAGCTAAATCGTTTTTATGCCTTTTTGGACAATTTATTAACCTTTCAAAAACGTCCATGAAATAATGACTGTCCATGAAATAATGATTTTAAGCGGCGTTTAAAAGTAATATTAGAAAAGAAGTAATAATGTGCAATACCCTAACAAACTATTGTTTTAATACAGTTTTAGTGACAATACAAATTAGTTATCATCATTATAGCATTTACTGTTTTTTGTCAAACCAAATTTGAAATTTTCCACCTCCGTGATTTTGAATCTAAAATATAAATAAAAACCAAAAAAGCAAAAAAAAACGCAACGACGTGACTTGATTCGTACTCGAAACTTTTTGGTTGATAGCTCATGTTATTTGCCATTACGTTATTTAGACGTATTTACTACTAACCGTAATTTTGGGTATTTATAAAGAAATCATTAAAATTAATAAACTTTAAAGTCGTGTTGTCAAAATTCTAATGATTTCTAATGAATTTTAATGTTTTTAAGACGTTCGGTAAAGTAGATTTTTTCTGTATTATTTGCCGTAACTCATTTCTCAAAAATGCCGATGAAATTGAAATTTAGTCGTTTTTCGCAGAAATATAATTTTTTGTTTTGCTTTATCTTCTTCTAAAAAAATTAAATTACGAAAAAACAAATATTGAAAAACAAATATTACATGAATTTCAACACCACAATCTGGCAAAATTTATTCAAATGCGATAGCAGAGTAAATTGAAATTTTTGAGTCAATTTGCAGATTCAATTTCAATTTCATCGATAATGGGCCACGGCAATTATTATTTTAAATACAATTATTATTTTTAAACAAATTTATTAGTACCTTTACAATTTTAATTTATTCTTGTAAAAAACTTATTATTTTGTAGTTAAAAATAATAATAATTAAATGATACACAACACAATTCAAAAAAAAATAATTCACAAAATAGAAAGAGCTATGCGTTAAACTTCAAAACTGTATCATTATAACAAAAAGTTGAAACCAACAGTTTTTTCGGGGTCTACGCTGATGATTTAAAAAGTCCATGATGAAGTTGTGTCACTTACGTTAAATGTGTTTACGAAATATATTTAACATTCAATTCGCAATTAAAATATATTAAAACTTTTAATTGAGATAAAAACTATCCTATCGAGTATACATTAAGCGTAATACATAAAATATTATTTTTAAGTCGCTCAAACATGAAAATTGCCAAAATTTCCCATACAAACTTGCATGAAAAATTTAACCTATTTTCGTATTTCTTTTACGGACAGAAGAAAATAAAATATTTTATATATTATGCTCAATATTGTCAGTAATTGTCAGTAATAGTTCATAAAGAAACTTAAATTATTTAATTGTAGTATAATGAGAAATTTCATAGATAATTTTTAAAATTATTCAAGTTGTGCTTTGAATGAAATCCCATATAAATTTTATTGAATTTATTCTCTTTTCCCACTTTTGCAGCGCCAAAAAAAATTTAAATTATTTAATTGTAGCAAAATGAGAAATTATATAGATAATTTTTAAAATTATTCAAGTTGTGTTTTGTATGAAATCCCATATAAATTTTATTGAATTTCGTTTCTTTTCCCACCCTATTAAAGTTAGCCGAAAGTTTCCAGCCGAAAGTCGATAATGTAGATTTTTAATAAAATGTCATCCGAAAGAGACAACACTAACTAAAAAATAGCCAAAATTTTAGAGGTCAAAAGTAATCTATGGAAAAAAGTTTGGGTAAAGCTTCAAGTGGAACATCTCGGAAAATTCGATTTTCTAAATTTGGTATTAGCGCTGTCAAAACCTTGCCTTTAAAGTGTTATGTCTAGGGATAGATCAAATTGATGACAATGGTCTATAGCTATCTCTATCTCTTGGAAAAATATTGGGTCAAGTTTCATGTGGGAAATCTCGGAAAATTCGATTTTCTAAATTTGGTATTAGCACTGTAAAAACCTTGCCTTTAAAGTGTTATGTTTGGAAATAGATCGAATTGATGACAATGGTCTATAGAAATCTCTTGGAAAAATATTGGGTCAAGTTTCATGTGGGAAATCTCGGAAAATTCAATTTGCTAAATTTTGTATTAGCACTGTAAAAATCTTGCCTTTAAAGTGTTATGTCTGGAGATAGATCGAATTGATGACAATAGTCAATAACAATCTCTTGGAAAAATATTGGGTCAAGTTTCATGTGGGAAATCTCGGAAAATTCGATTTTCTAAATTTTGTATTAGCACAGTAAAACCCTTGCCTTTAAAGTGTTATGTCTGGAGATAGATCGAATTGATGGCAATAATCAAATACAAACTCTTGGAAAAATATTGGGTCAAGTTTCATGTGGGAAATCTCGGAAAATTCGATTTTCTAAATTTGGAATCAGCACTGTAAAAACCTTGCCTTAAAAGTGTTATGTCTGGAGATAGATCGAATTGATGACAATGGTCTATAGCTATCTCGTGGAAAAATATTGCAACAAGTTCCATGTGGGAAATCTTGGAAAATTCGATTTTCTAAATTTTGTATTAGCACTGTAAAAACTTTGCCTTTAAAGTGTTATGTCTGGAGATAGATCGAATTGATGACAATAGTCAATAACAATCTCTTGGAAAAATATTGGGTCAAGTTTCATGTGGGAAATTTCGGAAAATTCGATTTTCTAAATTTTGTATTAGCACTGTAAAACCCTTGCCTTTAAAGTGTTATGTCTGGAGATAGATCGAATTGATGGCAATAGTCAAATACAAACTTTTGGAAAAATATTGGGTCAAGTTTCATGTGGGAAATCTCGGAAAATTCGATTTTCTAAATTTGGAATCAGCACAGTAAAAACCTTGCCTTTAAAGTGTTATGTCTGGAGATAGATTGAATTGATGACAATGATCTATAGCTATCTCGTAGAAAAATATTGGGTCAAGTTTCATGTGGGAAATCTCGGAAAATTCGATTTTCTAAATTTTGCATTAGCACTGTAAAAACCTTGCCTTTAAAGTGTTATGTCTGGAGATAGATCGAATTGATGACAATGGTCTAGAGCTATCTCTTGGAAAAATACTGGGTCAAGTTTCATGTGGGAAATCTCGGAAAATTCGATCATTTTTATGATCTCAGCCGAAAGTTTCCAGCCGAAAGTCGATAATGCAGATTAGTTTACTGTAGTCAAATAAAACTCCCAATATCAGCCAAAAAATTGAATGATGACAATGGTCTATACCAATCTCTGGAAAAATATTGGGTCAAGTTTCATGTGGGAAATCTCGGAAAATTCGCTTTTCTAAATTTGGAATCAGCACTGTAAAAACCTTGCCTTTAAAGTGTTATGTCTGGATATAGATCGAATTGACGACAATGGTCTATAGCTATCTCTTGGAAAAATATTGGGTCATGTTTCATGTGGGAAATCTCGGAAAATTCGATTTTCTAAATTTTGGATTAGCACTGTAAAAATCTTGCCTTTAAAGTGTTATGTCTGGAGAAAGATCGAATTGATGACAATAGTCAATGGAAATCTCTTGGAAAAATATTGGGTCAAGTTTCATGTGGGAAATTTCGGAAAATTCGATTTTCTAAATTTTGTATTAGCACTGTAAAACCCTTGCCTTTAAAGTGTTATGTCTGGAGATAGATTGAATTGATGGCAATAGTCAAATACAAACTCTTGGAAAAATAGTGGGTCAAGTTTCATGTGGGAAATCTCGGAAAATTCGATTTTCTAAATTTGGTATTAGCACTGTAAAAACCTTGCCTTTAAAGTCTTATGTTTGGAAATAGATCGAATTGATGATAATGGTCTATAGAAATCTCTTGGAAAAATATTGGGTCAAGTTTCATGTGGGAAATCTCGGAAAATTTAATTTTCTAAATTTGGTATTAGCACTGTAAAAATCTTGCCTTTAAAGTGTTATGTCTGGAGATAGATCGAATTGATGACAATAGTCAATAACAATCTCTTGGAAAAATATTGGGTCAAGTTTCATGTGGGAAATCTCGGAAAATTCGATTTTCTAAATTTTGCATTAGCACAGTAAAACCCTTGCCTTTAAAGTGTTATGTCTGGAGATAGATCAAATTGATGAAAATAGTCAAATACAAACTCTTGGAAAAATATTGGGTCAAGTTTCTTGTGGGAAATCTCGGAAAATTCGATTTTCTAAATTTGGAATCAGCACTGTAAAAACCTTGCCTTTAAAGTGTTATGTCTGGAGATAGATCGAATTGATGACAATGGTCTATAGCTATCTCTTAAAAAAATATTGGGTCGTGTTTCATGTGGGAAATCTCGGAAAATTCGATTTTCTAAATTTTGTATTAGCACTGTAAAACCCTTGCCTTTAAAGTAATATGTCTGGAGATAGATCGAATTGATGACAATAGTCAATGGAAATCTCTTGGAAAAATATTGGGTCGAGTTTCATGTGGGAAATCTCGGAAAATTCGATTTTCTAAATTTGGTATTAGCACTGTAAAAATCTTGCCTTTAAAGTGTTATGTCTGGAGATAGATCGAATTGATGACAATAGTCAATAGCAATCTCTTGAAAAAATATTGGGTCATGTTTCATGTGGGAAATCTCGGAAAATTCGATTTTCTAAATTTGGAATCAGCACTGTAAAAACCTTGCCTTTAAAGTGTTATGTCTGGAGATAGATCGAATTGATGACAATGGTCTATAGCTATCTCGTGGAAAAATATTGGGACAAGTTCCATGTGGGAAATCTCGGAAAATTCGATTTTCTAAATTTTGTATTAGCACTGTAAAAACTTTGCCTTTAAAGTGTTATGTCTGGAGATAGATCGAATTGATGACAATAGTCAAATACAATCTCTTGGAAAAATATTGGGTCAAATTTCATGTGGGAAATTTTGGAAAATTCGATTTTCTAAATTTTGCATTAGCACAGTAAAACCCTTGCCTTTAAAGTGTTATGTCTGGAGATAGATCGAATTGATGGCAATAATCAAATACAAACTCTTGGAAAAATATTGGGTCAAGTTTCATGTGGGAAATCTCGGAAAATTCGATTTTCTAAATTTGGAATCAGCACTGTAAAAACCTTGCCTTTAAAGTGTTATGTCTGGAGATAGATCGAATTGATGAAAATGGTCTATAGAAATCTCTTGGAAAAATATTGGGTCAAGTTTCATGTGGGAAATCTCGGAAAATTCAATTTTCTAAATTTGGTATCAGCACTGTAAAAATCTTGCCTTTGAAGTGTTATGTCTGGAGATAGATCAAATAGATGACAATAGTCAATAACAATCTCTTGGAAAAATATTGGGTCAAGTTTCATGTGGGAAATCTCGGAAAATTCGATTTTCTAAATTTTGCATTAGCACAGTAAAACCCTTGCCTTTTGAATGTTATGTCTGGAGATAGATCGAATTGATGGCAATAGTCAAATACAAACTCTTGGAAAAATATTGGGTAAAGTTTCATGTGGGAAATCTCGGAAAATTCGATTTTCTAAATTTGGAATCAGCACTGTAAAAACCTTGTCTTTAAAGTGTTATGTCTGGAGATAGATCGAATTGATGACAATGGTCTGTAGCTATCTCTTGGGAAAATATTGGGTCATGTTTCATGTGGGAAATCTCGGAAAATTCAATTTTCTAAATTGTGTATTAGCACTGTAAAAATCTTGCCTTTAAAGTGTTATGTCTGGAGAAAGATCGAATTGATGACAATAGTCAATGGAAATCTCTTGGAAAAATATTGGGTCAAGTTTCATGTGGGAAATCTCGGAAAACTCGATTTTCTAAATTTGGTATTAGCACTGTAAAAATCTTGCCTTTAAAGTGTTATGTCTGGAAATGAATCGAATTGATGACAATAGTCAATAGCAATCTCTTGAAAAAATATTGGGTCATGTTTCATGTGGGAAATCTCGGAAAATTCGATTTTCTAAATTTTGTATTAGCACTGTAAAAACCTTACCTTTAAAGTGTTATGTCTGGAGATAGATCGAATTGATGACAATGGTCTATAGCTATCTCTTGGAAAAATATTGGGTCATGTTTCATGTGGGAAATCTCGGAAAATTCGATTTTCTAAATTTTGTATTAGCACTGTAAAAACTTTGCCTTTAAAGTGTTATGTCTGGAGATAGATCGAATTGATGACAATAGTCAATAACAATCTCTTGGAAAAATATTGGGTCAAGTTTCATGTGGGAAATTTCGGAAAATTTGATTTTCTAAATTTTGTATTAGCACTGTAAAACCCTTGCCTTTAAAGAGTTATGTCTGGAGATAGATCGAATTGATGAAAAAAGTCAAATACAAACTCTTGGAAAAATATTGGGTCAAGTTTCATGTGGAAAATCTCGGAAAATTCAATTTTTTAAATTTGGTATTAGCGCTGTCAAAACCTTGCCTTTAAAGTGTTATGTCTAGAGATAGATCGAATTGATGACAATGGTCTATAGCTATCTCTTGGAAAAATAGTGGGTCAAGTTTCATGTGGGAAATCTCGGAAAATTCGATTTTCTAAATTTGGTATTAGCACTGTAAAAACCTTGCCTTTAAAGTGTTATGTTTGGAAATAGATCGAATTGATGACAATGGTCTATAGAAATCTCTTGGAAAAATATTGGGTCAAGTTTCATGTGGGAAATCTCGGAAAATTCAATTTTCTAAATTTGGTATTAGCACTGTAAAAATCTTGCCTTTAAAGTGTTATGTCTGGAGATAGATCGAATTGATGACAATAGTCAATAACAATCTCTTGGAAAAATATTGGGTCAAGTTTTATGTGGGAAATCGCGGAAAATTCGATTTTCTAAATTTTGCATTAGCACAGTAAAACCCTTGCCTTTAAAGTGTTATGTCTGGAGATAGATCGAATTGATGGCAATAGTCAAATACAAACTCTTGGAAAAATATTGGGTCAAGTTTCATGTGGGAAATCTCGGAAAATTCGATTTTCTAAATTTGGAATCAGCACTGTAAAAACCTTGCCTTTAAAGTGTTATGTCTGGAGATAGATCGAATTGATGACAATGATCTATAGCTATCACTTGGAAAAATATTGGGTCATGTTTCATGTGGGAAATCTCGGAAAATTCGATTTTCTAAATTTGGTATTAGCACTGTAAAAACCTTGCCTTTAAAGTGTTATGTTTAGAAATAGATCGAATTGATGACAATGATCTAAAGAAATCTCTTGGAAAAATATTGGGTCAAGTTTCATGTGGGAAATCTCGGAAAATTCGATTTTCTAAATTTGGTATTAGCACTGTAAAAATCTTGCCTTTAAAGTGTTATGTCTGGAGATAGATCGAATTGATGACAATAGTCAATAACAATCTCTTGGAAAAATATTGGGTCAAGTTTCATGTGGGAAATCTCGGAAAATTCGATTTTCTAAATTTTGCATTAGCACAGTAAAACCCTTGCCTTTAAAGTGTTATGTCTGGAGATAGATCGAATTGATGGCAATAGTCAAATACAAACTCTTGGAAAAATATTGGGTCAAGTTTCATGTGGGAAATCTCGGAAAATTCGATTTTCTAAATTTGGAATCAGCACTGTAAAAACCTTGTCTTTAAAGTGTTATGTCTGGAGATAGATCGAATTGATGACAATGGTCTATAGCTATCTCTTGGAAAAATATTGGGTCAAGTTTCATGTGGGAAATCTCGGAAAATTCAATTTTCTAAATTTTGTATTAGCACTGTAAAAATCTTGCCTTTAAAGTGTTATGTCTGGAGAAAGATCGAATTGATGACAATGGTCGATAGTAATCATTTGGAAAAATATTGGGTCAAGTTTCATGTGGGAAATCTCGGAAAATTCGATTTTCTAAATTTTGTATTAGCACTGTAAAAATCTTGCCTTTAAAGTGTTATGTCTGGAGATAGATCGAATTGATGACAATAGTCAATGGAAATCTCTTGGAAAAATATTGGGCCAAGTTTCATGTGGGAAATCTCGGAAAATTTGATTTTCTAAATTTTGTATTAGCACTGTAAAAACCTTGCCTTTAAAGTGTTATGTCTGGAAATAGATCGAATTGATGACAATAGTCAATAGCAATCTCTTGGAAAAACATTGGGTCAAGTTTCAAGTGGGAAATCGCGAAAATTCGATTTTCTAAATTTTGTATTAGCACTGTAAAAACCTTGCCTTTAAAGTGTTATGTCTGGAAATAGATCGAATTGATGACAATGGTCTATAGCAATCTCTTGGAAAAATATTGGGTCAAGTTTCTTGTGGGAAATCTCGGAAAATTCGATTTTCAAAATATTGTATTAGAACTGTAAAATTCTTGCCTTTAAAGTGTTATGTCTGGAGATAGATCGAATTGATGACAATGGTCTATAGCAATCTCTTGGAAAAATACTGGGTCAAGTTTCATGTGGGAAATCTCGGAAAATTCGATCATTTTTATGATCTCAGCCGAAAGTTGCCAGCTGAAAGTCGATAATGCAGATTAGTTTACTGTAGTCAAATAAAAATCCCAATATCAGCCAAAAAATTGCATGATAACAATGGTCTATACCAATCTCTGGAAAAAATATTGGGTCAAGTTTCATGTGGGAAATCTCGGAAAATTCGATTTTCTAAATTTGGAATCAGCACTGTAAAAACCTTGCCTTTAAAGTGTTATGTCTGGAGATAGATCGAATTGATGACAATGATCTATAGCTATCTTTTGGAAAAATATTGGGCCAAGTTCCATGTGGGAAATCTCGGAAAATTCGATTTTCTAAATTTTGTATTAGCACTGTAAAAACCTTGCCTTTAAAGTGTTATGTCTGGAGATAGATCGAATTGATGACATTAGTCAATAGAAATCTTTTGGAAAAGCATTGGGTCAAGTTTCAAGTGGGAAATCGCGAAAATTCGATTTTCTAAATTTTGTATTAGCACTGTAAAAACCTTGCCTTTAAAGTGTTATGTCTGGAAATAGATCGAATTGATGACAATGGTCTATAGCAATCTCTTGGAAAAATATTGGGTCAAGTTTCTTGTGGGAAATCTCGGAAAATTCGATTTTCTAAATTTTGTATTAGAGCTGTAAAATTCTTGCCCTTAAAGTGTTATGTCTGGAGATAGATCGAATCGATGACAATGGTCTATAGCTATCTCTTGGAAAAATATTGGGCCAAGTTTCATGTGGGAAATTTCGGAAAATTCGATTTTCAAAATATTGTATTAGAACTGTAAAATTCTTGCCTTTAAAGTGTTATGTCTGGAGATAGATCGAATTGATGACAATGGTCTATAGCAATCTCTTGGAAAAATACTGGGTCAAGTTTCATGTGGGAAATCTCGGAAAATTCGATCATTTTTATGATCTCAGCCGAAAGTTGCCAGCTGAAAGTCGATAATGCAGATTAGTTTACTGTAGTCAAATAAAAATCCCAATATCAGCCAAAAAATTGCATGATAACAATGGTCTATACCAATCTCTGGAAAAAAAATTGGGTCAAGTTTCATGTGGGAAATCTCGGAAAATTCGATTTTCTAAATTTGGAATCAGCACTGTAAAAACCTTGCCTTTAAAGTGTTATGTCTGGAGATAGATCGAATTGATGACAATGATCGATAGCTATCTTTTGGAATAGCTATCTTTTGGAAAAATATTGGGCCAAGTTCCATGTGGGAAATCTTGGAAAATTCGATTTTCTAAATTTTGTATTAGCACTGTAAAAACCTTGCCTTTAAAGTGTTATGTCTGGAGATAGATCGAATTGATGACATTAGTCAATAGAAATCTTTTGGAAAAGCATTGGGTCAAGTTCCAAGTGGGAAATCGCGAAAATTCGATTTTCTAAATTTTGTATTAGCACTGTAAAAACCTTGCCTTTAAAGTGTTATGTCTGGAAATAGATCGAATTGATGACAATGGTCTATAGCAATCTCTTGGAAAAATATTGGGTCAAGTTTCTTGTGGGAAATCTCGGAAAATTCGATTTTCTAAATTTTGTATTAGAGCTGTAAAATTCTTGCCCTTAAAGTGTTATGTCTGGAGATAGATCGAATCGATGACAATGGTCTATAGCTATCTCTTGGAAAAATATTGGGCCAAGTTTCATGTGGGAAATTTCGGAAAATTCGATTTTCAAAATATTGTATTAGAACTGTAAAATTCTTGCCTTTAAAGTGTTATGTCTGGAGATAGATCGAATTGATGACAATGGTCTATAGCAATCTCTTGGAAAAATACTGGGTCAAGTTTCATGTGGGAAATCTCGGAAAATTCGATCATTTTTATGATCTCAGCCGAAAGTTGCCAGCCGAAAGTCGATAATGCAGATTAGTTTACTGTAGTCAAATAAAAATCCCAATATCAGCCAAAAAATTGCATGATAACAATGGTCTATACCAATCTCTGGAAAAAATATTGGGCCAAGTTTCATGTGGGAAATCTCGGAAAATTCGATTTTCTAAATTTGGAATCAGCACTGTAAAAACCTTGCCTTTAAAGTGTTATGTCTGGAGATAGATCGAATTGATGACAATGGTCTATAGCAATCTCTTGGAAAAAAATTGGGTCAAGTTTAATGTGGGAAATCTCGGAAAATTCGATTTTCTAAATTTTGTATTAGCACTGTAAAAACCTTGCCTTTAAAGTGTTATGTCTGGAGATAGATCGAATTGATGACAATGGTCTATAGCTATCTCTTTGAAAAATATTGGGTCAAGTTTCATGTGGGAAATAACCTGAAATAACCTGAAACAATTACGTTCGTATATCAAAATTATATGTATTGGAATTCAACCATGTTACAAATTTTATCATCTTCTCCAAATATGTTGTTGGTTTGGAATTGTACAAATACATGTTTCTAAAATTAAGTGAAGACTTAATACTTGTAACTTGATACTTGATAACATCGATTATATCGATTTTAAGCTCACAATTACGAGACGGAAATCGCATAAATTCTATACAAAGAAGCATAGCTTATGTATGATTAAACATGGATGACAATCATGATAAATAAACTTATTAAAAATGCTGGCACTTAGCCGATAGTGATTTGCAAATGGCAACAATGCGCATTACTACCAATGAACTTACTTAGCTTTCCGTAGGAAGATATGTAAAATTTAAAATTGTTGATCTATGGGTGTGACAACCACGCGTACTTTAGTCCCTGCCAATGGCATATGGGTTATCTTGAGACATCGTATACCACTGGCAATAGCAGTGAAATCTCATTAGCCAAAGTGATATCTTAGGAGAGCTGGCGGATGAAGTATTTTCAAACAACGATACCATCCCTTACTCTAAGTTATGGAATATTCTTTGATGATATTTTATTTTTTTTTAATAAAATGTGTTTGGTAGCAGAGATTACAAGGCGTGTCACAACAACACATAAAAAACTTTTAAGAACAAGGTCCCACAACAACATGCTTTCTAAGGTGTTGAGAGACGCAAATTTTATATGATATGTTTTGATTATTTTAGATATAAAAATGTATATAATAGTTGCTTGGAATGCTGATAGATGTGAAACCCAGAATAATTTTAATGATTTTAATTTAAACATTCTGAAATTTTAATTTGCAGTGCTACAATAACTGGAAGATACAAAAAACACTGCTGTTTCACAGATTTAAGTTTTCACTTCTGTCGGCAGTCCTTAACGCTGCCTTCTTTTTTTATTTCTTTTACAACCACGCGTACTTCAATCCCTGCTATTGACATACGAGCTAACGTGAGATATCACATACCACTGGCAATAACAGTGAGATATCACTGCTGTCGTGCTAAGCACAAAGGTGGTAACTTGGATTTTTGTCAAAAATGAGTTATGAATCTAAAATGATATAATAACAGTTGATGAATATTTCTATCATATCATTAAAACAATTAATTTATTTTTCCATTCAAAAATTACTCTATTAAATATGCCGTATCTTCTTTACGATTATCAATTACTACAGCAATTTGCCGTATCTATCAATTACTAAGCTATTTCAATCGTAACTTAGAAAATTACGATAAAACGCCTTAGTATTATGTTTGACGCTCGACTTTACTAGGGCAAAATAGACGTATCTCGTTATTAAATGGTAAATAATTAATTGCGATTATTGCGTTATTATTTTAACTAGGAATCGCCCAGTGGCCGAAATTCGACCATTGTAAATAGACCTCCTAACCAAATAGCTACAACACATTATTTCAGAGTTTAATTAATTGATATAGATTGATTTGGAATTGTGAAACAAATAACTTATAAATAATTTAAACTTGAAACAAATGAATAAAAACAAAATAACCAAACAAAAAACTCAAACAATTACGCCTATGACATTTTTGCCATTTTTTCTGAAAAAATCGTCACAATTCAAAAAAAAAGTATTTTTCGACACATCTACTACTCAAGACCTTTCCTACAATATACATATCGCCACACTTTTGATGGAGCAAATATTTTAAAATTGTACTGCAAAAATAATGCTTACGTTTTGATATATAGATAGATATAGATTGATTTTGAACTGTGAAACCAATATTTTTCTAACAGATTGCCATAGACTATTGTCATCAATTCGGTCCATCTCCAGACAGTGTTTAAAGGCAAGAATTTTACAGTGCTAATACAAAATTTAGAAAATCGAATTTTCCGAGATTTCCCACAAGAAACTTGACCCAATATTTTTCCAAGAGATTGCTATAGACCATTGTCATCAATTCGATCTATCTCCAGACATAACACTTTAAAGGCAAGGTTTTTACAGTGCTAATACCAAATTTAGAAAATCGAATTTTCCGAGATTTCCCACATGAAACTTGGCCCAATATTTTTCCAAGAGATTGCTATAGACCATTGTCATCAATTCGATCTATCTCCAGACATAACACTTTAAAGGCAAGATTTTTACAGTGCTAATACCAAATTTAGAAAATCAAATTTTCCGAGATTTCCCACATGAAACTTGACCCAATATTTTTCCAAGAGATTGCTATAGACCATTGTCATCTAGTCGATCTATTTCCAGACATAACACTTTAAAGGCAAGGTTTTTACAGTGCTAATACCAAATTTAGAAAATCGAATTTTCCGAGATTTCCCACATGAAACTTGGCCCAATATTTTTCCAAGAGATTGCTATGGACCATTGTCATCTATTCGATCTATCTCCAGACATAACACTTTAAAGGCAAGATTTTTACAGTGCTAATACAAAATTTAGAAAATCGAATTTTCCGAGATTTCCCACATGAAACTTAACCCAATATTTTCCAAGAGATTGCTATAGACCATTGTAATCTATTCGATCTATCTCCAGACATAACACTTTAAAGGCAAGGTTTTTACAGTGCTAATACAAAATTTAGAAAATCGAATTTTCCGAGATTTCCCACATGGAACTTGGCCTAATATTTTTTCGAGCGATAGCTATAGACCATTGTAATCAATTCGATCTATTTCCAGACATAACACTTTAAAGGCAAGGTTTTTACAGTGCTAATACCAAATTTAGAAAATCGAATTTTCCGAGATTTCCCACATGAAACTTGGCCCAATATTTTTCCAAGAGATTGTTATAGGCCATTGTCATCAATTCGATCTATCTCCAGACATAACACTTTAAAGGCAAGATTTTTACAGTGCTAATACAAAATTTAGAAAATCGAATTTTCCGAGATTTCCCACATGAAACTTGACCCAATATTTTTCCAAGAGATTGCTATGGACCATTGTCATCAATTCGATTTATTTCCAGACATAACACTTTAAAGGCAAGGTTTTTACAGTGCTAATACAAAATTTAGAAAATCGAATTTTCCGAGATTTCCCACATGGAACTTGACCCAATATTTTTCCAAGAGATAGCTATAGACCATTGTCATCAATTCGATCTGTTTCCAGACATAACACTTTAAAGGCAAGGTTTTTACAGTGCTAATACCAAATTTAGAAAATCAAATTTTCCGAGATTTCCCACATGAAACTTGACCCAATATTTTTCCAAGAGATTGCTATGGACCATTGTCATCGATTCGATCTATTTCCAGACATAACACTTTAAAGGCAAGGTTTTTACAGTGCTAATACAAAATTTAGAAAATCGAATTTTCCGAGATTTCCCACATGGAACTGGACCCAATATTTTTCCAAAAGATAGCTATAGACCATTGTCATCAATTCGATCTATTTCCAGATATAACACTTTAAAGGCAAGGTTTTTACAGTGCTAATACCAAATTTAGGAAATCGAATTTTCCGAGATTTCCCACATGGAACTTGACCCAATATTTTACCACGAGATTGCTATGGACCATTGTCATCAATTCGATCTATCTCCAGACATAACACTTTAAAGGCAAGGTTTTTACAGTGCTAATACCAAATTTAGAAAATCGAATTTTCCGAGATTTCCCACATGAAACTTGACCCAATATTTTTCCAAGAGATTGCTATGGACCATTGTCATCAATTCGATCTATTTCCAGACATAAGACTTTAAAGGCAAGGTTTTTACGGTGCTAATACAAAATTTAGAAAATCGAATTTTCCGAGATTTCCCACATGGAACTTGACCCAATATTTTTCCAAGAGATAGCTATAGACCATTGTCATCAATTCGATCTATTTCCAGACATAACACTTTAAAGGCAAGGTTTTTACAGTGCTAATACCAAATTTAGAAAATCAAATTTTCCGAGATTTCCCACATGAAACTTGACCCAATATTTTTCCAAGAGATTGCTATAGACCATTGTCATCAATTCGATCTATCTCCAGACATAACACTTTAAAGGCAAGGTTTTTACAGTGCTAATACCAAATTTAGAAAATCGAATTTTCCGAGATTTCCCACATGAAACTTGACCCAATATTTTTCCAAGAGATTGCTATGGACCATTGTCATCAATTCGATCTATTTCCAGACATAACACTTTAAAGGCTAGGTTTTTACAGTGCTAATACAAAATTTAGAAAATCGAATTTTCCGAGATTTCCCACATGGAACTTGACCCAATATTTTTCCAAGAGATAGCTATAGACCATTGTCATCAATTCGATCTATCTCCAGACATAACACTTTAAAGACAAAAATTTCACAGTGCTAATACAAAATTTAGAAAATCGAATTTTCCGAGATTTCCCACATGAAACTTGACCCAATATTTTTCCAAGAGATAGCTATAGACCATTGTCATCAATTCGATCTATCTCCAGGCATAACACTTTAAAGACAAGGTTTTTACAGTGCTAATACCAAATTTAGAAAATCGAATTTTCCGAGATTTCCCACATGAAACTTGACCCAATATTTTTTCCACAGATTGCTGTAGATCATTGTCATCATTCAATTTTTCGGCTGATAGTGGGAGTTTTATTTGAATAAAATAATCTAGTCTGCATTATCGACTTTCGGCTGGTAACTTTCGGCTGAGATCATAAAAATGAAATCTGTGATACCGATTTTCGGCTGGAAACTTTCGGCTAACTTTAACAGTATTCTTTTCCCCCTTTTGCAGTGCCATTGCAGCAAATGCCAGATCAAAATAATCGCTCAATAACATATGATAGTCTATATGGGCTCTACATGGATGGTTAAAAAGTCGATAAAGCAGGTTTGACAGTAAATTAATTTATTTACGCCGCCATCTGAAAGTTTGCTTATGAACTATCCATATTTAACATTTAATTCGTAATTAAAAAATATTTAGGCGTTTAATCAAAATAAAAACTATCCTGTCTCTCAAGTTGGACCATTATACCAACACTGAACACAATTTTATTAAGATTTGTTAGGTTGTTGCGGAGTTTATCGCGGACAAACATCGTGACACGTGATTTTTATATATATAAGATATAAGATATATATATATATATATATATATATATATATATATATATATATATATATATATATATATACAGCGTTGCCACTCAAAAAAATTAAAAAGTATCCAATTTTTTAAAAAAATGTATCCAAATGTATCCACTCTTTTGAAAAAATGAAACATGATTATTTGATATTGCTAAAGGACTAATTACGATATTTCTTTAGTACAATTCAGTATCCTGATCACATTTATTTATATTATAACAACAAAAAAATCACATTAACTCAAATTTTTATCTGCTGATTTTTATTTATGTTTTATTTGATGAATAAATTCCATATACATTTTTTCACATTTTTTGTCAGCTCCGAAATTTCCTCATTTTTCAGTTTATTGTATGCTAAAAATGATTGTACTGCATATCCCATATAAGTAAGTCAGCCAATGGTATATGGTTTTCTTCGTTTTCAAAACCTAGCTCGTTTACATTCCTTTCTTTAAGAAACAATGGTTTATAAAATTGTATAAAATGATTTTTAAATCGACTTTTAAATTGTTAAAAAAAATGTGATCGTTTTTCAAAAACTGTTTAAACAAATTTCATAAACATTTTCAAAGTTTTTTGTCAAATTTCATAAACATTTTCAAAGAAAACACAGCTAAAATGCATATTAAAAAAATGTATCCATTCTAGCAGTTTTGTGATTTTTTTGTATCCAGTATCCATTTAATAAATTTTTCTAATAATGTATCCAAATGGATACAAATGTATCCAAGTGGCAACGCTGTATATATATATATATATATATATATATATATAAATATATATATATATATATATATATATATATATATATATATATATATATATATATATATATATATATATATATATATATATATATATATATATATATACACAGTAAAAAATTTATTGAATTTTCAATTGAATTTTTACCAGTTTTTGCTCGTAAATCTAAATATTTCAGTGAAATTACGTATATTTTCAAGTAAAAGTTAAAGTTCACTGTAATTTTCAACTTTAACTTAAAGTTTGTAGAAAAAGACCGTAAAATTACATACAAACACAATATTTTTGTAAATAACTGTAAATGGAAGAGAAATAATAGAAAAATTGCAAACAATATCTCGTAAAAATACTTAAAATATTATTTTCGAAATAAAAAGGCTTCACGTGTTATCATTAGTTCTTTGAATTCGGTGAGTGTTGTTAAGTTAAAAAAAGTGCTCCTTCATTTTAATATGTAAGTATATATTTATATTTATAATAACGTTATAATATATGTCTATAATTGTTTTGATATTGCTCTCAATTTGATTTTAATATTTTCAACTTGTTTTAGATTAATCTGAGTTAAGACAAATGTTTACATGTAACATTTGTGATATATTGTGTGGCGATGAACAAGAATATTATTCGCATCAAAAGTCGCACAAAAACGATGCTGGTGCAGTTTTTAAATGTGCATTTAGCAACTGCGGTAGAAGTTATTCTAAATTTATAAGCTTTTTATCTCATTGTTCTAAATATCATCGTAAATTTACAAAACAAATAACCCAAAGTGATTTAACTTTACCATGTCAAGTTACAAATTGCACATTCAAATCTGTTGTTTTAGAACAGCTATTACAGCATTTGTTTAAACATTTGCAAAAGTCTCAAACTTGTGTTGTGAAGTGTCCAATCGGTAGTTGTGTTAAAATTTTCCAAACCCAGAGAACTTTTCGGAATCATATCAATTGTTTCCATAAAATCAAATTCTTATTAAAGAAAACCCTAAATATAAATCCAGTTGAGCAAGGAAAAGTGGAGGTACAAAACCATACCGTTCAGTCTCCCAAATATATTGAACCGACAGAAACACAACAGTGCACTTCTTCTGAACTTCAGATTCATGCCGAAAAAACGGTTGATTGTAAATATTTAACTGAAAGCTTGCTCGTTAAATTAAAGAGTCAATATAATGTACCTGAACGAGTAATCTCAGTTATAGTCGATAATGTTTATCAATGCTCGGCAATACTTGAAACAAATGTACTGAATTCTCTTGAGGAAATATTTAAGCAGTTCGAATTACATGGTGAATTCAAACAAAAAATGATGGAAGCTATCCTTCCACATTTAAAATTAATTTCTAACAGTTCATTGTCTACCTACAAACGAAAACAAAAACTTTTCTCGGATTCTTATATTAAGCCAATTAAGGTTTTCTTAGGCGTAAATAACCATCATAAATCATGCTTTTATTATTATGTACCTATACTCAAGACTATTGAACAAATATTTCAAGATTCTCAAATTTTGTCACAGTATAATAAGGTACAAAAACCAAATTTCTCTATGTTTTACGATTATAGCGATGGATTTTTGTATAAAAATAATTCTTTTTTCTTCCACCAAAAACGAATAGAGCTAATATTTTATATAGATGCATTTGAGGTCTGTAATCCATTAGGATCTGCCAAATCAAAACATAAAATAACAGCTGTTTATTTTACTGTTGGTAATTTTGATGGTCAAAATAGATCCAAAATAAATAACATAATGTTAGCTTTACT
Source organism: Diogma glabrata (assembly GCA_963693315.1). Taxonomy (NCBI): domain Eukaryota; kingdom Metazoa; phylum Arthropoda; class Insecta; order Diptera; family Cylindrotomidae; genus Diogma; species Diogma glabrata. The sequence goes on from OY856186.1 coordinate 183,769,605, forward strand.
TTGCACAGAGTCTCATGTTAAAACTTTTGGGTTACATAGAATATGTGAAAAGTTAATATGTGACTTAAAAAAGCTAGAAGAATATGGGGTTGTATTTGATGAGAGTCTGGGAAACATTAAAGGTTCTTTAATTGCAATATGTGCAGATAATTTAGGAGCACATCAAATAGGAGGATATTTTGAAAATTTTAGCTCGTCAGAATATTTTTGTAGATTTTGCTATCTGACATTAAAAAAGTTTAAGGAAAAATTTCGCTCGAGAGCTAACTTGCGATGTAAAGTTTCTTATAATACTGACGTAGAAAGGCTAAAATATCAAGAAAGTGAGCATGGTGTCAAACAAAATTCTTGTTTTAACTGATTGGATTATTATCATGCTAGTAATCCTGCTCTTCCACCATGCATAGCACATGATTTGTATGAAGGTGTTATAGCTTTTGATATATGTTTAGCTGTACATTATTTTGTAAGTGAAAAATGGTTTTCGTACGATTACCTTAATTTAAGTTTAAACAGATTAAGAAAAGCTTTAAAGTTTAATACAAGCTTCCCTGAATTTAAACGAAGTACTAAAAAGCTCACCGGACATGCAATGCAAAATTATAATTTTCTTATTTTACTGCCAATAATGATGGTAGAGAAAATCAAAGATCCAAATAATATAGTATTAGAAATGGTGGTAATTCTCTTACAGATTTCACAAATTAGTTCTTCACACATAGTTACACTTTCACAAATTCATATCTTAGATGGTCTCATTGATAGATATTTAGAACTGCGCTTATTTATTTTTACAAATGTGCCACTAAGACCTAAGCACCATTATATGCAACATTATCCAGAGCTTTTCAAACTTTTTGTTAAAATTTGTTAAAAACTTTAACAGAACGTCATCAGGTTTTGCAGTCCACTATTCAAGGAGGACGTTTTGCATCTGCAATTTCATGTAAACTATGGCTATTAGAACGTGACTCCTTTCCTATACATATTCCAAAAATATTTGTTGTTCAAACTACTTCGATGACATACAATAATATAAAATATTTATCGGGGCTTTAGCAATTTCTAATATTGAAAACGGATATGCAACTTGTATTAGAGTACAAGTAATATTGACTAATGAAACACGCAATGAAATAGGATTTTTAGGCACTCACTTTCGAATGATGTACAATTACAAGATAGGACTTTTGGAGATAACAGAATTTGAAGATTCAATATGCATGAATTTATATTCTAACCTTTCTTCTCCCTTTCCCTTTACTCCAAATTGGGCACACCACCTACATCACACTACAATCGGCTATACCAATTAATTGGTACGTTACCATTGTCTGCATCAGTCATTAAATAACAAATAATTATTTTCATATTTATCATTAAAATATCCTTTTAGACAATTACACAAAATGAATACACAACAACGTATACCAGTTAAAATTTGGAACAGCGATAGGTTAATTAGAAAATGTTTAATGAGTACCGGAGAAATGCACAGTCTTATTGAAAATGGTATGCTAATTAATAATCTGTTATAAAAATAAAATAATTTTCCTTCAATATTTTGATTTTAGCAAATAAGGCAAGCATAATGGGATCACAACTAGTTCTTGAATGTGACGGAACTGAAATCGACAACATCGAAATTTTGGAATACTTCAACCAGCAAAATCAAATCTTCCAACTATTAGATTCCACTTCATCATGGACACCACCATCCTCAACTGCAACAACAAATTCTATAAACTGTACAGGAGAACCTAAATCATTTAATGATACCTTGGATCTTAACTCAAATAGCATTATATCATGGATTGCAGATGATGTTCAAACTGCAGTAACAGAACTTCAATCTCCTCAAATATCTGCTTTAAATACCACAGCATCTATCTCCAGTGGCAGAATAACTACAATATGTTCAGATATCTCAATTAAATATGACAGATTCGGCCTTAAGCAAGCGGAAAAGCTTTTCTTGAACTATGAATTACCTATCAATAAAATTTCTGATGAAATATTGGAACTATTAAATAAAAACAAGCCACTTGACCATCTATTGAATGATTTCGTTCATTGTGTAGTAAATGATATGCGAAGTAAAACTTTTTATATACCACAAAGAGTATTTCAAACATTCTCGACTCGTCTTATTCAGCGTTACCCAGTATGTTTTGCAATTGTTGATGGAAATGGTAAAGTAATTTGCGAAGAACCAATAACTTTAGCAACCAAATTATGCAATCACAACAATTATATAAACCGTATTGCACAACATCAAAAATCAACAAAATGCCTAAAGCGAAAAATAAATATGTCTGATGGAGTGCCTAATTATTTCCAAAAAAATGCAGCGGATAACGATATGTCGGAGGATGAAGCCAATAATAAAAGATTGTGGCTCAAAGAAAATCACGGGCGAGAAATTTTGAATGAGGAACTAAATAATGAAATATTTAATACATTTAAAACCACATTTACAGATATATCTGTGCAATGGCCTCACCTTTTAACTCAAAAATACCTGCTTCAACATTTTTTCGAACTAATGCAAATAAACGAAACCGTATATTTTAAAAGATGGAATGAATTAAAGAACACCATATTACAGTTGAACACAAAAGCAAAAGCACCAGTGGTGGAAAATAATGATGACATCAATGTGCTACAAAATATATGCACGTATTTGAAAGAAAATGCAGAGCTGTTATTTAAACAATATAGTGTAAGTATAACTAAACCTGCAGTTCTACATCGTTCAGTCATGGTGCTTAATTAATAAATATGAATGTATATAATAAAAAAAGGTTTATTTTAGTTTGGCTGTTCACTAAATGAAATTGAAGTCCCAACGTCAACTCCTTGGTTTGCTGTTGTTGGTATATAAAAAATAAATTATCTAAATTCTTTGTTTAAAATAGATTTATGTGTTTTAACAGATGAAGCAACATCTAATCAAATTATATACATTTATGTTGAGGGTCAATTACTAGACACACAATGTGGTTGTGTAAGCACTGCATTACTATTAACAATGGCAGCTTATTTTACTTTTAATATAAAGTATCCAACTGAACTATCGCAGTCTTTAGTCGTCATCCAAAAGGCATTTTTTGATATTCAAATGAACTTTGAAAGATCAAAGAAAATAAAAATAAATTTTAAATCAAAAGTTATAAATTTTTTAAAAACAATTTTACAAAATTTAGATTAGTTCGCGTTTATTGGTTCCAATAGGTGTTAAAAATGTAAAAAAACTATTATTTATATGGAATTTATAAAAAAAATTGAATTAATTATTTATTTTTATTTTAATTAACTAAAAATTTAAGATATTTTTTGATTTATAAAATATTTGTTACAATTATTGTAAGGGTCTTAGACCTATAGAGTTAAAATTTTTTAATAAAATTGAAATATATAAAATTTTTTATGTTTCTTTGAAAAGTGTATTATAAATATTGCAAGAAAATTCGAGTGAAATTCTACATACTTTCAAAATTGTATTTTGGTACTACTTACTTTTACATGTAAAAATAAAAAGGAATGTAAAATTCGCAGCTTGTTCAGGTAAATTTTTACTAGAAAAATCTCGGAAATTTTACAAATTCTTGTAATATTACATGTTGTTTCATGTAATTTTTTACATGAAATTTCTAGTTAAATTACAAGTAAAATTATTTAATTTTGTATGAAAGTGTGTTTTTAAATTGTAATGTAATTTTGCATGACAAAGCGCGGCAAATATGACCACAAGAAAATACTAGCAAAATTCAATGGAAATTTTTTACTGTGTATATTATATATAAAAATCACGTGTCACGATGTTTGTCCGCGACGAACTCTGCAACAACGTATATAATCTTAATGAAATTTTGTACAATGTGTGTATAATGGTCCAACTTAAGAGATAGGATAGTTATTATCTTGATTAAATGGCTAAATATTTTTTAATTGCGAATTAAATGTTAAATATGGATAGTTCATAAGCAAACTTTCAGATGGCGGCGTAAATTAATTAGTTTACTGTCAAACCTGCTTTATCGACTTTTTAATCATCCATGTAGGGCCCATAAAGACTATCAAATATGTTACTGAGCGATTATTTTATTCCGGTGTTTATTGCAATGGTGCTGCAAAAGGGGGAAAAGAAAACAAATTCAATAAAATTTATATGGGATTTCATACAAAACACAACTTGAATAATTTTAAAAATTATCTATGAAATTTCTCATTTTGCTGCAATTAAATAATTTAAATTACTTTATGAACTATTATTCACTATGTATTAAGCAAAATATATAAAATATTTTATTTTCTTCTGTCCGTAAAACAAATACGAAAATAGGCTAGGTTTTTCACACAATTTTGTATGGGAAATTTTGGCAATTTTTATGTTTCTTTTTTGAGCGACTTCAGAATAATATTTTATATATTACGCTTAATATATACTCGATAGGATAGTTTTTATCTCAATTAAATGCTTTAATATTTTTTAATTGCGAATTAAATGTTAACTGTGAATGGTTCATAAACCATCCTTCAGATGGCGGCGTAAATTAGGTAAGTGACACAACTTAATCATGGACTTTTTAATCATCCGTGTAGGGCCCATATAGACAAGAGCGATTTTTTGTTCCGGTATTTGCCACAAAGGTGCTGCAAAAGGGGGAAACGAGAATAAATTCAATAAAATTTATATGTGATTTCATAGAAAACACAACTTGAATAATTTTAAAAATTATCAGTTGTAATTTCCCAAGGGCGGTGATAATTCAAAATAATTTTTTGCCAAAAATTTCGAAAGCAAGTATATTGATAAAAGCACGAGGCCGTAGGCCGAGGGCTTTCATCAATACCACTTGCTTGAGGAATTTTTCAAAAAATTATGAGAATTTATCAACGAACGAGGGGAATTCGTTTAGAAATTTTTTTGCCATTTTTCATTTCTTTATATATTTTTTATGAATTATACGTTGGCCTACTTTGATAACAGTGAATTATTTCAACATTAGAATGATAATTTTTTATATTCCAGTAGGCCAGACGTATAAATATTTTTATTAGTGTAATTCAAATTTTATTGGTGAAATTGAATGATGTCATTACATTTTAGAGAATTTAATTGGTTTAAATTAAAATAAAACTAAGGCAAAAAATTTTATATGAAATTTTTCATTTTACTACAATTAAATAATTTAAGTTTCTCTATGAACTATTGCTGACAATTGCTGACAATATTAAGCATAATATATTAAATATTTTATTTTCTTCTGTCCGTAAAACAAATACGAAAATAGGTTAAATTTTTCATACAAGTTTGTATGGGAAATTTTGGCAATTTTCATATTTGAGCGACTTCAGAATAAAATTTTATATATTACACTTAATATATACTCGATAGGATAGTTTTTATCACAATTAAAAGTTTTAATATATTTTAATTGCGAGTTGAATGTTAAATGTGTTTCTTAAACACATTCAACGTAAGTGACACAACTTAATCATGGACTTTTTAATCATCCGCGTAGGTACCGAAAAAACTGTTGATTTCAACTTTTTGTTATAACGATACAGTTTTGGAGTTAAACGCTTAGCTTTTCAATTTTGTGAATTATTTTTCTGTAATTGTGTTGTGTATCATTTAATTATTATTATTTTTAACTACAAAATAATAAGTTTTTTTCAAGAATAAATTAAAATTGTGTAGGTATTAATTAATTTGTTTAAAAATAATAATTTTATTTGAAATAATAATTGCCGTGGCCCATTCTCGATGAAATTGAAATTGAATCTGCAAATCGACTCAAACATTTCAATTTACTCTGCTATCGCATTTGTGTAAATTTTGCCAGATTGTGGTGTTGAAATTCAAGTGATATTTGTTTTTCAATAATTGTTTTTTCGTAGTATAATTTTTTTAGAAGAAAATAAAGCAAAACAAAATATAATATTTTTGCGAAAAACGACTAAATTTCAATTTCATCGGCATTTTTGAGAAATGAGTCACGGCAAATAATACAGAAAAAATCTACTTTACCGAACGCCCCTTTTCGATTTTTTAAAAAATATTTCAACGTCTTAAAAACATTAGAATTCATTAGAAATCATTAGAATTTTGACAACACGACTTTAAAGTTTATTAATTTTAATGATTTCTTTATAAATGCAAAAAATTACGGTTAGTAGTAAATACGTCTAGATAACGAAACGGCTAATAACATGAACTATCAACCAAAAAGTTTCGAGTACGAATCAAGTCACGTCGTTCCGTTTTTTTTGCTTTTTTTCGTTTTTATTTATATTTAAGATTCAAAATCACGGAGGTGTAAAATTTTAAAATTGCTTTTATGACAAAAAACAGTAAATGGTATAATGATGATAATGGTCATTTCATGGACGTTTTTGAAATGCTAATAAATTGTCCAAAAATGCATAACACCGATTTAGCTATTTTGAGCCTTTAACGTTTAGAAACAGTTTAAGCCCCAAAAAAATTACAGTGCATGAACAATGAAATTACTTTTACCAAGTTTGTATGAAAATTTATTTTGAGGAAAAAAAATTTATTTTTGAAATATATTTTTCTCAATGAAAAAGTTTAAAATTTCTTAACTTTTTCCTCATGATCAATAAAGAATGAAGCTAGCTACAGTTTAAAGCATTGTGCTGATATTAAAAATTAATAATAAAAAGTGGCTCAAATCTCATGAGTAAAAACTCATACATTGTGCATGCACCGTTAAATAAATTTAATCAATATTCTTCTTAATGCAAAAATAACTGAGCTATTATGGTACGACAGGTCACCGATTATTTTGGTCCGCGCTAACTATTTTTCTAACAGATCAATAATAGTGGCTGCATTGTATAACTTGAATTTTTTTGCTATTAAACGAAATTATTCTGGAATACAATTTTGAGCAATTACTTCGGTCTGAAAGACATAAGTATTACATTCTCGAGCCAAAAGTGAAATTCCTACCCCCACTTTTTAGGGCATTTCTCAACGTTTTGTCATTACGATTTTGAAACAGCAAAAAAATGTATATCTGTATGCCGATCGGTCGTCCGTCACCACCTACGAACTCTAGAAAACCATTGAAAGGATTTCAAAAAATTTTGTTTCTAAAAACAGGTATACTCAATGAAAATAGCCGCCAGGACGATATGTTCGATAACTGTACCAGAAGTGTGTCAAAAAAATCGTCAAGTGTGTCAAAACAAGGAATTTTTCATATTTTTTGCTTAAAAACGGTAGGTTTAAGTGATAATGAGTAACCTTGAATTTAAAGAAATCTTGATATTCGAGATTCGTATGTGAGACCAAAAACTAGATTATTTCATTATAAGTTTGTCAAAAAAATATTGTCAGTGTGTCAAAAGAATGTTTCATTTTATTTTTACCTAATTTTTTGGAAAAAAATAAAATTAATTATTTGTATGTCATGAAATGTAATTGAACATGCAATTTGAATTTGTGAATTTTAAATTTTTGCAAATTTTTTAGAATTTTGAAAAAAGTTTCAATTTTTGATTTTGTAAGAATTTCCGGAATGTTTTTAGAACTTTGAAAAACTTTAAATTTTTGTTTTTATTATAATTTTTGGAATTTTGAAAAAAGTTTGTATTTTTAATTTTGTTAAATTTTTTGCAATATTTTTATAATTTTGAAAACAAATTGAATTTTTGAATATATGAATTTTGAATTTTGAATCTTATAAATATTTTTAGAATTTTGAAAAAAGCTTCAATTTTTGATTTTGTAAAAATTTTGTGAATATTTTTAGAATTGGAAGAAGTTTGAATTTTTGATTTTTTATAATTGTTGGAATTTTGTAATACGTTTCAAATGTTGATATTGTTATAATTTTTGCAATATTTTTAGGGGCATATACGATAGAACTTGAAGGTTTTCCAACCCTCGAACACGCAACATATGACCATGCGAGAAGCACGAGGTTTCTAGGTCCAGTCAACAAATTGACATTGTTTGGCCTTGTGACTTATTAATAGTGCGAATTTCAATCGAATTGGAAATTCGACAACAAGTTTAAAAATTTCTCCAAAACCCTTTACCAATCACTTTCAAATTTTGACATGCCGTTCAATTTTCAATCCATCTAGATTGATCAGCTAGAATGCTGATGCTCTCTGTTATTCATATTTCCCAAATGGAAAAATTAAAATATACGCCTTCTATTCTTATTACGACTCTTTGAAATTATTCTTACTAATTCAACAAAATGTACGCGCACAAACTTTTGTATAGGCGTAGCAAAGCACGCCGGGTCCCGCTAGTATATATATATATATATATATATATATATATATATATATATATATATATATATATATATATATATATATATATATATATATTTATATATATATACATATATATATATATATATATATATATATATATATTATATATATATATATATATATATATATATATATATATATATATATATATATATATATATATATATATATATATATATATATATATATATATATATATATATATATATATATATATATATATATATATATATATATATTAGGGTGCTTTTTTTTGGGCGACAATTCTTTTTTTCTGGTGCCCCACCAAAATTTTGTTGGAAATACCCAAGAAAACGTCCTCCAAAAATATGAGCCCTCAAAATTAATGTTTAGCACTCGGCCTCGGCGTTTGAAGATTTTCCATACAAAATACATGTAAACTATAGTGTTTTTTAAAAAAAAAATTACAGCTCAGCGGCATTTTATACTATTTCAAAAAGGAAAAAAGCCACTAACTCAGGACTAAATTATCTACAAAAGTGCCTAAATAGATGTAATTGTAACTTACACCGGTGTCACACTACGGATCACTAAAGTCAATTTTATGTGATTTTCTTGTTCTTTTGTTTTTATTTCATAAATGGCTAAAGCTATAGGAAAAATGTCAATAACAAAGTTGTAGTTAGTTAAGTTTCCTACAAAAAACTCAAAAGAACCGAATCTCTATGATTGATATTTCTCGAGATAATAAGCTTTTATTAAAATGGATGTTTTAAGAGATTTTCGTCATCAATTTATGAAAATCGCAAGTTCTAAAATAATAAAAGTTTATTATCTCGAGAAATATCAATCATAGAGATTCGGTTACTATGAGTTTTTTGTAGGAAACTTAATTAACTACAACTTTGTTATTGACATTTTTCCTGTAGCTTTAGCCATTTATGAAATAAAAACAAAAGAACAAGAAAAACACATAAAACTGACTTTAGTGATCTGTACTGTGTCACCGGTGTAAGTTACAGTTACATCTATTTAGGCTTTTTTGTAGATAATTTAGTCCTGAGTTAGTGGCTTTTTTCTTTTTTGAAATAGTATAAAATGCCGCTGAGCTGTAATTTTTTTTTTAAAAAACACTATAGTTTACATGTATTTTGTATGGAAAATCTTCAAACGCCGAGGCCGAGTGCTAAACATTAATTTTGAGGGCTCATATTTTTGGAGGACGTTTTCTTGGGTATTTCCAACAAAATTTTGGTGGGGCACCAGAAAAAAAGAATTGTCGCCCAAAAAAAAAGAACCCTAATAGATATATATATATATATATATATATATATATATATATATATATATATATATATATATATATATATATATATATATATATATATATATATATATATATATATTTATATGTATATATATATATATATATATATATATATATATATATATATATATATATATATATATATTATATATACATATATATATATATATATATATATATATATATATATATATATATATATATATATATATATATATATATATATAACGATATGAGGTATAACGGAATTTAGCGGCACTCTCACGGTCGCATTTTTCGACCTAGACCAAAAATTTTTTCTGAGCGTATTACGGCAAACAATCTCTTGGATAAGTTCGACAACTGGCCATATCCGGGTACAGGTTAAGAGTCTAGAGCCTTAAAACTGTCAAAAACAAAGCGTTATAACGGCCGTTTGGGGTAAAATATGTAAACAAAATTTATAAATATTAATTATTTGAACATATTTCTATCATTTTTTAGAAAGCATTTTTTTATCTGCAATAAAAGATTCTTTAGCTATCTGCAATAAACTGTGTGAAGTACAACGGCATTTAGCAGCACTTTCACGGTCGCATTTTTTCACTTACGCTAAAAATATTTTTTGGGTATGTTGCGGCAAACAGTTTCCTGAATATGTTTGACAATTGGCCATATCGGGGTACAGTCTAAGTACCTAGAGCCCAAAAACTGTATAAAATAATGTTTATTTTTAAAGTTTGTTTAATACTTCTGTTTTTAATTAGTGTTTTTTATAAAGTAATCTGATAAATCCGATTCTAATTGCACACATAACTGTCTGATTCCGAAATCTACCTATTTCTAGCGGATATACCTGCCGCTTGGACTTTTTTTTAGAAAGGAATGTGTTAAGGTTTAGACTTGTAGGTTGTTATAAAAATGGTTAAGTATATAATTTACATAAATGTCAAAATATATAAAGATTTCGAATAGATAAAGATTTCGAATGATATATTTTATATTTTTTTTTTTGCGAACTCAAGTCCAAATATTTAAAGTCTAGACTAGTGATTGCAAATTACCCGATTTCAAATTACCCGGTTACTCGATTAGTATTTTCCAAATTACCCGGATTACCCGGATAACCCGGGTAGTTATAAAAAAATTAAAAGATGAAAAACAATAAAAAAAACCTCACAGTAGTAAACTAAAAATTGATCATTTTTTAATTGTAAAATAATATTTAAAAAATATTAAAGCATTTAGGGTAACTGTACTCTTCCAATTTTGTATTTTCTTTTTTAAATTCCTGCAATAGAAAAAACCCGCTCCGATAAAGTGGATGTTGGTTTCACGGTCAATAACGATTGATTTAAATTTTCTATCATTTTTTCGGTTTCCTTTATTTACATACAACATTTTCAGCTCTTTATCAACTGTAGTACCCCTGTTATCTATAGTAGATCTTGTGTAGACAGCAATACATTTTTGTAGTTGTAAATTTTCAAAATTATAATTAGCCGCATCATTATCCGATTTGATTTTTCATTGCTGACGTATTTCCCCATTTAGTTGAAATTATTCGTGCGCATCCAACTACGTGGCACCGAGATTTATCTGATGACATTTTCTTGAACTGGTCCCAAACTTTCGATGACACTTATTTTAATTATTAGCTTAAATCTTAAATAAAAACTTATCATAATATATTTACCGTTTCTATTTTAAACTAAATATAAACAAATAACCAATGAAGATCCCTAATTTTTTATGACTTAATTTTAATTTTAATAAGAACTAAAATTCCATAAATTTTGTTATGTGTTCTTCGTCGTTTTTCTGTTGTTTTCGTAATCCAAACAATAATAATTAACTAGAGGGCAGTTTAATGTTTACGGATGTGGTTGGTTTAATGGACATATTGCAATTTTTATGGTTAGAATAGAATCATTTGTCAACAACCTGCATAAAGAATAATTCAAATTTGCAAAAAAAAAATGAGCTGAATTTTATTTTGTAAATTTTATTGAGAAAAAACTGGACCTTTTGTTGTTCGGGTACCCGACCAAAATATCCGGATATTAAATACCCGAAAAATCTTCCTAAATACCCGGGTATCCGGGTACCCGGATACCAAGATTGCAAACACTAGCTAGACTTCGAAAAAGTATGGTCAAACTAAGTAAACTTTGATATCTGATTTTATTTCGCCAGACGGATTTTTAATCTTAATTTTTTAAAATTAATAAGTCGAATAAATATAAAATTACCGATTATTTAATTTTTTTTCACAATTCGCACACTTAAGATCTAAGATTGTCTTTTACATGTAACAATATGAGATCAGTTTTTGATTAAGCTTTTCTATTCTTTTTGGTCACAGATTCGTGATTAACCTAAAGAAAGGAGCTGCTTTTCCACTTTTAAATATAGTTGTGCATATCATCGTTACCTGCCCATTGTTAAAGTTGCTGATGGAGATCACCTCAATTGATGGAACAATTACTCGATTGGAGTGGTATCGAGACAACTGAATCTACCCATGGAACCGCAGTTTTTAAATGATACTGTCTGTATTGTAATTGCTGTAGTTAATTTAGGAGCATTATCAGGTATATTTTTAATTTAATTTTGAAATATTAAAGTGTCACAACCTTGCAACACACTGTAATTGTAAACAATTTATTTGTAAATTATATAAAACAATTTAATACTTATATTATAATTAATTATAATTAATTAATACTTAAGTAATTTAATTTAATTAATACTTATTAATTAAAATTCAAATATATTTAATTATCAAAGCGATGCGGTCGTTGTTCTTGAAAAAAAATAGCGATTACTACTTTGCTTAATTACTCTGAACCTAGTATACATAACCTTAAAAAAATGATTTGATCTAATGTTGTTTAACATATATGAACTTATGACGAGCTTTGTAACATAAACTCACCTTTAAATTTTAATTTGAAATAGATTTTGTACAATAAACCGTATACAAAATTAATTAAAACATAAAATTTCGAAAACGATTATTGAAAAATGAAATTTCAATAAGACAATTTATTATGACTGTAATATTTCTTTCAACTGAAAAAAACTCTTGAAGCTATCTATTGTTAATTTAAAATGTAAATGTAAATAGCTAAGACACTTTTTTTAAAAATAAAAACAATTTAATTTGATCTTTTACTGCATATTATGTCAAAAGAATACAAATACATATGTGTTTTGATGAATTTTTAAACATTTAATGGTTGATTCTGATACTAGCTAATAAAGATTTGTCTACAAAAAAATTATCAAATGTAAATTTACCTCTGATTCTGCGTAAAACGGTCTTTGCTAAGACAAATTTTTTTAGAAAGGAATGTGTTAAGGTTTAGACTTGTAGGTTGTTATAAAAACATTATTGTAATTTGTTCTTTTACTCTGAATGATTTTTCTCCGAATAAATTTTTCGGGATCCAGTTTAAATTTAATTTGTTTAAAAAGCTTTAACGTAATATGCCGATTATTAGACCCTAACATGAAAGATTCAGGTATATTATTTAGCGTATTTATCCCAAATAATTTTTCGCGGGTTTGCAATATCTTTTTCAAGAATTTAAAAAATTTAACTCTGATTGTGTGTCTTAGTTATAAGATTTACGAATGAATGGCAATTTAAAAGATCTTTTTAAATTGCCATTCATATCTAGGTCTTCGTCATTAATGCAAATTTTGGTTACAAAAATGTTAAAATCTTCTTGTAAACAGCATCATAAACATAGCCAAAAACAAAAAAAATACACATCTTTTATTTTAGTTTCAAAAGTAAATTTGTTTTTCTGATATGAATTGAGATGTTGTTGTTTGTTTTGTTCACAAAAACTGTGTTGCGGGCATAAGAAATTAATTTTCTGACAGTGTTGATATTCTAATATATTGGAAAAAGATTTAAGGAGCTTTAAAAGGTTTGACATTTGATAAATAAGTATATTTTTAATGAAATAAAACGCAGAGAATTGTTCTGAGTGATGCAAGCTTCAGCTACTTGCAACTACTTGGGCAGTTTGCATATATCAGGTTGTGGCAGAATGAATGCCGTTTCTTTAGAAAAGTTGAAATTGTTGAATGCCAAATTGAGGATTACACCTCAACTCACTCAACTCACTCAACTCACTCAACTCACTCAACTCACTCAACTCACTCAACTCACTCAACTCACTCAACTCACTCAACTCAGTCAACTCAGTCAACTCACTCAACTCACTTTACTCACTCAACTCAGTCAACTCACTCAACTCACTCGACTCACTCAACTCACTCAACTCACTAAACTCACTCAACTCACTCAACTCACTCAACTCACTCAACACACTCAACTCACTCAACTCACTCAACTCACTCAACTCACTCAACTCACTCAACTCACTAAACTCACTCAACACACTCAACTCACTCATCTCACTCAACACTCTCAACTCACCCATCTCACACAACTTACTCAGCTCACTCAACTGATTCAACTCTCTCAGCTCACTCAACTGACTCAACTCACTCAACTTACACAACTCACTTAACTCACTCAACTCCGCAACTCACTCAACTCACTCAACACACTCAACTCACTCAACTCACACAACTCACTCATCTCACTCAACTCACTCAACTCACTCCACTTACTAATCTCACTCATCTCACTCAACTCACTCAACTCACTCAACTCACTCAACTCACTCAACTCACTCAACTCACTCAACTCACTCAACTCACTCAACTCACTCAACTCACTCAACTCACTAAACTCACTCAACTCACTCAACTCACTCAACTCACTCAACTCACTCAACTTACTCAACTCACTCAACTCACTCAACTCACTCAACTCACTCAACTCACTCAACTCACTCAACTCACTCAACTCACTCAACTCACTCAACTCACTCAACTCACTCAACTCACTCAACTCACTAAACTCACTCAACTCACTCGACTCACTCAACTCATTAAACTCACTCAACTCATTCAACTCACTACTCAACTCAACTACTCTTACTCAGCTTACTCTACTTACTTAACTCATTCAACTCAAACAACTCAAATAACTCACTCTAGTCAATCAACTCACTCTCGTCACTCAACTCAACTCACTCAACACACCCAACTCACTCAAGTCATTCATCTCACACAACTCACTCATTTTACTCAACTCACTCAACTCACTCAACTCATTCAACTTACTCAACTCACTTAACTCACTCAACTCACTTAACTTACTTAACTCAATGAATTCACGCAACTCACTAAACTTACTCAACTCATTCAACTCACTCAACTCACACAATTCACTCAACTCACTCAACTCACTCAATTCACTCAACTCACTCAACTCACTCAATACACTCAATTCACTCAACTCACTCAACTCACTCTACTCACTCTACTCACTCAACTCACACAACTCACTCCACTCACACAACTTACACAACTCATTCAACTCACTCCACTCAAACAACTCACTAAACTGACTAAACTCACTCAACTAATTCAAATCACTCAGCTCATTCAACTCACTTAACTCACTTAACTCTCTCAACCCACTCAAATCACTCAACTCACTATACTCACTCAACTCACTCAACCCACTCAACTCACTCAACTCGCTCAACTCACTCAACTCACTCAACTCACTCAACTCACTCAACTCACTCAACTCACTCAACTCACTCAACTCACTCAACTCACTCAACTCACTCAACTCACTCAACTCACTCAGCTCACTCAACTCACTCAACTCACTCAACTCACTCAACTCACTCAACTCACTCAACTCACTCAACTCACTCAACTCACTCAACTCACTCAACTCACTCAACTCACTCAACTCACTCAACTCACTCAACTCACTCAACTCACTCAACTCACTCAACTCACTCAACTCACTCAACTCACTCAACTCACTCAACTCACTCAACTCACTCAACTCACTCAACTCACTCAACTCACTCAACTCACTCAACTCACTCAACTCACTCAACTCACTCAACTCACTCAACTCACTCAACTCACTCAATTCACTCAACTCACTCAACTTACTCAACTGACTCAACTCACTCAACTCATTAAACTCACTAAACTCACTCAATAAACTCAACTCACTCAACTAGGGCATGGTTAGATTAATCGATTGTTCGATTAATTGATCATTTCGCAAATTGTTCGATTAATCGAACAAAAAAATTATTAATCGATTAATCTAAATTTACGAAAATGTTGAACATTTACAAATTTATTTAACGAATTTTGTACCGAATTGTGAAAAGGTTTATTGTCTAAAGATGTATTCTCTTTTTCTTACGAATTACTTTTCTAGTTGCTATGAATTAACCACAAAGTACATTAATAACAAAATTTGATCCCAATGCAAAAATCTTTACTTTGTCTTAAGTAATATTTTTATTATTAATCCAAACAGTAAACTATGGTTTGAAGTACATTGAACTCCATTACTTTCCATTCTGAAGGAAACAGCTTGTTTCTTATCATTTTCAGTTAGTACAGTATATTTTTAAACACATAATTTTGTAAGGTCTGAAAATTACAATGACAGAGAGGGAGATACAGATCCTAGGCTAACGCCTAGAGCAACAATTTAACTCTTAGGCAAAAAAGACCTACTTTACGCCCTTAATACATAGATAGCTATTAAATTTTTGTTTATTCTTATGTCATTGTAAAAGTTGAACTTTTAAATATGATATACGTATTATATATATATATATGTATTTGTTTAAAAAAAATTAATAAAAATATTAGAATTAGTGAAAATTTTATTTAATCGATTAATCGATTAATCGGTATTAAAATTTTCATATTAATCGTTAATCGATATTTAGTCCCAATCGATTAATCGACCATGCCCTACACTCAACTGGCTCAACTCAATTCATTCAACTTACTCAAATCATTCAACTCACTCAACTGCGTAAAATGGTCTTTGCTAAGACAAATTTTTTAAACAGAAATGTTTTAAGGTTTAGACTTGTAGTGTAGGTTGTTATAAAAACATTATTGTAATTTGTTCGTTTAATCCGAATGACAGAATATTCCCATAAATTTTTCTGGAGCCAGTTAAAATTTAATCGATGACAAAAATTCAAATTGCTTATATCAAAATGAAATAATTACCTATTATTAATTTTATTATTTATTTCATTGGATTATTTCCAAGCTCATAAAATTTATTATTTACTACAAAAAATCGTGATATCAGTAACAAAAAACAACAAAAATGTAAATTTTAGTTCGTGAAAAAGGTGCAGTTCAAAGTTTAATAGTCAAAACTATCTGTTCAGTACAAAAAGAAGTGATATCCTGTGTCAAGCAGAAACTAGTATAAAACAAAACATTTACAAATAATTAGGTGTTGTACATGATTCGAAAACTTTTCGTTCACCTCCTATGAAACAATAGCAGAAGCTTAAAAAGTTTATTTAGTTTAGTTTGTTTTGTCGTTTGAGGCACACAGTATAAAACCATGCTATTTGAAGATCAAGTTACTTAGAGTTATATGATCTGTTAGTCCTCACTGAGGTTTCGTGATTGTTCCGCCCTTTTCTCGATTCAGTCAATCGTACAAATATCGAATCCCACATTTTTATTCGTATAGAAATAAATCAAATTTATTATTTGGAATTTTTACTAGAAACTTTTGTTTTAATACGTAGTTAGTTGAAGTTGTTTTATTCTTATCTCTAATCCGAGTGACAAAGTAGGTATTTCGAATCATGTAGAACACCTAATTATTTGTAAATGTTTTGTTTTACACTAGTTGGTGCTTGACACACGATATCACTTCTTTTTGTACGGAACAGATAGTTTTGACTATTAAACTGTAAACTGCACCTTTTTCACGAACTAAAATTTACATTTTTGATGTTTTTTGTAGCTATACTTTACTGTAGTCACTGATGGCACTTGACAAAACATGATTAATAATTTAATTGAAATAAAACACTTGTTGTTGTTTTGCAAATAGTATTAGTTAAGTTTAACATAAAATATAAATAACAAAAAATAATTATAACATTAATTATAACCGCTCAATCGATTTCGGTTACACCATCTACGGGAGCTTACGAACCACTATTATTTAATTTAATATTTTATTTATTCTTGTTTTTTTCTTTTCTTTTCTTTTTTGCTTTTCTTGTTTTTTCATATTTTTTGCCTGATGATGGTATATTATGCTAACTGAAAACCTTTCCAAATAAATAAATAAATAGATATGTTTATGAAAAGTATTGTATTTTTGGACTACACCGATGGAAAATTTAAATATAAATTACTAAATTACTTAATTTCGCTAACACTGTTACTCAACAAGTGAATTGCGATGAATTAAGGACTCATCTAGATATATTCTAGATATAATTATATAATTACATTTTTGGAGGGATATTAGGTCGTATGCAAACGGTCCGACAATTTCTTTATCTAAAAATCTGCTCAATACCTCATCTTCAATTAACTTAGATTAAAAACTTTTTCGGTAAAATCTACTAATTTTTAAACCGTGAGAGTGAAATCGTTGTTTATTTTTTTTCATAGTTCACGATAATACAAGCTGATAGTTGCGATGGCGAGCAGAATAGGTCTTGCTGATTTGAGAAACAACTAACCATGTTAGCGTGTTGTCAAGTGTTATAATAGAAAGTGACATTTTGTTCATAATTACATCAAACTGGATTGGTAATCACTTCTGTCTCTTCTGAAGCAGTTATGTGTGATAACGTCATTTGGAATAAAACGTGTAAACTAGAAAATATTGGTTGCTATATATAACTGAAAATAAACTCGATGGAATCACTCGTTACCTTTGCCGGCAAATATAGATTTACTGAAATAGATTTTCTTACGTTCAATCGATTTTCGGACATTTCTCGTAGACGTATGGACGGAAGGTCTAAAATCACAAACTTTTCGAAATCAGCTCGAGGGTTTTCTTTCGAAGTCATCATTAACAAAAACTTTTTATATCCAAACTCTTTTTAATTGCTCTCTATCTATGCTATTGTCAGGAATCATGAGTATAAGGTGTGTAATTTTTTTAATTCATTTAAATCAATCAAAGCAAACATAGTGACTTTAATAGGGAGTTAAATAGCTGCTACAATTGTCTTAATGACTTTTTCTCCGCCACTCTGTCATTAAATTTGAAACCTTACAATTGTTTGAAATATTACAATTGTGGGTAAAACATCTTACATTAGTTCACCAAGTGATAACCAAAGGTCTGGGACTAGTCTGGGAATGGAGACATCTAGTTGATATTTGTTACAAACCAAACCAAACACATGTGTTTTTGAGTCGATACCTACGATTACAATAAATGACAATGAGATAAAACCGAAGGTCCTAGTTGAGGGTAAAAGGTACCTGACGCGCCCTGCCGGACTCAGTCTCAATCCGCTGTTTCTCCAATAAATCTTGTAGGGTAATAGTGACTCAAACTAAAGCTAATGGTGACTCAAACACAACACGCTTAGTGACGAAAAGGCTAGCGGCTCCAAGGAATTAACAGTCATACGAACTCGGCTTAGAATTAAATTTACCGATACAATGGGTTTGACAAATTATATACTACCAAAAGTTATCTTAAATTTACCAGCAAATCCTATACCCCTAGACAAACTGCGGTACTAATCTGTCTTACAAAATTGACTTGGATCAGTTGCTATCGACTTTGGATGCTTCTAACAGAAGGTCAGATTATTTCAATTGAACAATTAACTATAGCTCAGTTTCCCAAATTAGGATGGATTGTGTGGGGAATTTATAGAGATTCGAGACATATTTACTAAGTACTGAATATTCATTTACTCCTGTTTCTTACCATACAGAGGTAATCGATATTGATAGGACTTTCAGAAAATTTCGGAGATTTTGTGAAATGCCACGTACTTCTATGTTGTCAAAAGATATGATACTATGCTTAGCAAGATGTATGTTAAGATGCAAAAGAGAGTACGACGGAAAGTTAAAATAAGAGCTTTCTTTTGAAGGAGAAAAATGCAGCTCTCTAGGACAGAAACTATTAAGCAATGAAAATTTACACAGCAACATGTACAGTTGCTGAAAGAGTATTAATAGTTTAGGAACTTGATTTTAGATTTAAATTGACGAGCGGGAGAAACCTAATTTTACAATTTTCTATTTAGCACACCACACAAGTAGGTAATATTATGTTGTATTACATGATATGCATGATATGAATATAAGGAGATTGTAAATACGCTACACTCATGTTTAGTGATTCAAATTCATACGAGTAAATATTATCATTCTGTACGAGTTTAACACTATCGAACTAGAAATAAATAAATTAGCAAAAATGTATTTGCCTTATAAACTGTAACCATGGTATTATTTTGGGTTGTTATTCAATCCATTTTTAGAAAAATCGTAAAATTTATTTAAAATAATTTAAAAGTTACATGTAAATGATGCTTTATCTTTTTAATTCTTTTGTTTTGTTCTTTAGATTTGATAAATTGTTTTGTTCTTGAGATTTGATAAATTTTTCTTGACAACAGTTGCCATGCCAATTTTAGATTGTTTATTCTTTGTTTACGCACTAGTAAGTAATAAATGTATTTCGTTACTGCAATAAAAAATTATGACAGTTCAATTACTAAAAGCTATATGACTTTTTATATCAATTTCTGGAAAGTTCTTAATTCCCTTTTTCTTGTCGTGAGATTGAGAATTGTTGTGGGAGAATCACCTAATTTACCATTGAGTTGAGAACAATAGCAACGTCTCTAAGGATATATTGGGTTGGGACGACGAATTTCTCATTGAAACACCTAGTGAATGGTTTAATATTAGAGATAATTTACACATGATGGTGTTATTTTAATTTCTGATGTGGTCATACTATTAGACTGATATTAAGTTTCACTGTCATTACAGATAAGTTTCAGGCTACGTCACCTTATGAGGTATCAAAACCATTTTAAGACTATAGTTGTGTGCAGCCTTTACGCTTACTTCCTTTATAGTATGATCAACAAAAACTTGCTTTTATGTATATTTACACCGATTATAAATTGGCTTAATTCATCACCAGCAACATAAAATCATCTAGTCGCTATCTAATCAGGTTAATTATCCTTATATTAGTTGTTATTTTTCCCTAAGTCATTTTTACTTTCCAACGGGTTGCAAAGTGTCAGGAAGTAAAATAAAGACAATAAAAGCTCACTTTTCCAACCTTTAAAACATCAGAAGTAGCTGTATAACATTGGTTGTGAATAACATACTTTTTACTACCGGCACTATTTTCAACTTTAAGAAGTTTTAGAACTTTTTGTTTTATTTTTCGAACAAATTTATTATCCATATAAAAATTTAATCCTGATTCTTCAGAATAATGATACACCATTTAGTAGTTTTTGATTTGAAAATAATATATGTGTTACTATGGTTTTCCATATTATTCACTGTTTCTGTGCTTTTGTCACTTTTGAATTAAAATGCAATATTTAAAAATATGCTTTTTTAATATGTTTATTTTTAATTTTTATTTTATTAATAATAATATAAACTTCCTCATATTAACAATTTTGAATTTGAGTTTTTATTTTATTGAATTTCGACTTACGTCATCCTCAGTTTTTAAATTATTATCCAATAATAATTTAAGAACTGAGGATGACGTATGTCGAAATCGATATTCAATAAAATAAAAAATCAAATTCAAAATTGTTACTATAAGGAAGTTTATATTATTATTAATAAAATAAAAATTAAAAATAATAATATTAAAAAAGTATATTTTTAAATATTGCATTTTAATTTTAAATCGAAAATAAATTAGCTAGCTAATTAAACCTGGAGCTGGAGAAAAATAGCAAGGTTTATGCGACACTAATAATACTTTTAGTGATATATATCCACTCTGTAGTTGTGCGCTTCGCTCGTCTGTCAAACCTTCATACCGACTTATCACAAAAAGTATAACAAAAACAATTTGCTATTCGTTTACGTCAAAAACGGATAAATTACTTAATTCACAAAAGAAACTTTCTTGTCGCTATGGCCAACAAAATATTTCTAAATAACTATAAACCTGAACAGTAAACTTATAAATTTAGTGTACCACATCCAATCTAAATTTCAACTTAATTTGTTTTACTTTTACCCCCAAAAATAAAGGAACAATAGAGAAAAAAATAAAAGAATGGATGGAAAAAATGGAAAAAACCCTATATATTCCTAGAATTAGATGAACGACATTTTGTTCTTATTTTATTTTATTTGGTGAAAAATGAAAAATTATTTTATATGCTTTATTTTTGAGTTTTCTTCCACTTTTCCTCAACCAATGGTTAGCAAAAATAAAATTAAAACGATAAAATATTTGGACTTTGATAAACGATTTAAGGTAATAAAACAATAGAAAATAAACGAATTTCCCATGACGCTAGTATACTTGTTAAACTTGTAAAGAGTGGATATACTAATCATACTAAACATACCTGAAGTGTCCAATCTTCCGTTTGTGGATTATAAACACTTTGAAATCTTTGATCTGATGAGTATGTATTTCTCCCATTTGTTAAAAGATGTATGTCCTTATGTCGTATCCATGATACCTGAAAATAGATAAAGGATTTTATGTTTTCGATTAAATACTTTAAATACTTGTACAAAAAAGATGAATTGCTTGAGTGTTTTGAGATGCTTATATTGTACAATATTAAACGTAAAGTGATATAAGAATTATGTTTTGTATTCCGATTAGATAGCTTTCTAACCCTTTGTTGTAAATTTTATCTGTCAACTTTATTCTTTTTTAAATGGAATAGATAAAGTAAATGATATATATAAAAAATTCTATTTCTAAATTTAGTTTAAGTTCCTAAACTATTCAAAGCTACTTAATAAAATTTAAGTAGAAACATCTAATATCTAGTTTTTGATCTTCTGTTATTGAAAATGCTCAATTTTTTTTATTATTTTCCTATAACATCACAAAATATATCAACGCTTCAGTAGTAAATTTTATCCAATTAGGCCTTATAACCCACACCTAAGCATAATTTTGTTATATATCTTAAAACCAAAATGTTTTGATGCTTTAAGTGTAGAAATACAAACGTTACGATGTTGCAAAACATTTGACATGGTGAGGTGTAAACATTTATTTTTACACACTTTTATTTATCTTGTGTTTTGAGTAGATATTGTTTAAATCTAGTAAGCATTGTTTCAACACCTTCCCATAATGGAACCAGTCTCAAATTAAAAAATACATAATTGTTGAACCTGATTGCGCACGTTTCGAAAAGTTTTAAGCCACCAACTTATTAATATGATTAATAAAACCTTTTTTCGGCAAACGGCTGTATAGTTTAACCGCTTTGCAAGAGATTAAAGTCTTACTTTTTTGACATACATCTAATCAAAGCTGCTGTAAAGTCACGCAGTTTTTACTTTTTTTTACGGCGGCACTAAAGTAGCTTCCATATTTTTACGGCGGCAGAAAAAATGTTCGTCAGTATTTTTCCATTTTTTACGGCGGCAGCAAAAGTAACATAATATGAGATTATGAATTAATAAAAATATGTTGAACAAGACCAAAAAATTTGTTATTTTTTTAAACAAATTGTATAACTATGATAACAAAAAATAACAAATATTTGGATTGGATATTGAAATTTTGAATTGAAAGGTTGCTTTGATAAAAAAAATTAATTTTTATATAATTAAAACAAATTTAAATGTTTTTTTATTTTTTGGACGTAACTATGACGATAATAAATCATATTTATAAAAAATTTGATGCATTAATTTCATATTTATAAGAAGTTTAAACGTTTGTCTAAAATAGTATATTATTTAATTAAAAGCTAAAGTGCTACTTTTTGTGTTGAGCCTATAGTTTTGCGGTAGACCATTGCGAAGCCGACAATTGTAGACGAAACACAAAAGGTCACTTTAGCTCCAAATTAAATACACTATTTTCTGCAAACGTTTACATTGTTTATAAATATGAAATTAATACATCAAAATGTTCATAAATATGATTTATTATCGTCATAGTTACATCCAAAAAAGTAAAAATAATTTAAATTTGTATAAATTACATAAAAAATAATTTGTTTTGTCATAGTTATATAATGTTGTCATAGTTAAACATTCAATATTTCATAATACAATTAAATATTTATTTTTTGTTGTCATAGTTATACAGCTTGTTTGAAAAAATAACAAATATTATTCATAATCTCATTTTACGGCGACAGCAAAAGTAACTTGCTGTCGCCGTAAAAATATGGAAAATTGGCGATACTTTTTCTGCCGCCGTTTAAATATTAGATACTTTTTCGTTCGTCGTAAAAAAAAGAAAAAATGGCATTATAAGTCAAAAAAGTAAGACTTTAACCTTTTTTCTAGTTGCAGTAAAGTTCAATTTTAAAGTGACTTTTTGTGTTTCATCTTGTAGCAGTTCCTACGTCATCGCTTTTGTTAAGAAACAAAAGATGAATCTTTAGGAACGCTATCTGGGCAATAACTGCAGGGTAAAAGGAAGTGGGCGAAAATATTTGGCAAAAATTAAAAAAGTGTCTAAGTTGATTACGAATCATCAAATCTATTGAGTATCAAAATTTGTTGTTTAATCCACGTTTCAAATTTACATAGTTTTCTTTAAAATTTAATTTAAACCGTATTTCATCAAATCCGAAGAAATGATAGAATGAAAAAAAATTCGCAAACCAATTTTTAGCATTAAATATAAAGTAAAAAAAATAGTGGGATTGGAGTGTGACCATAGGGGCCACCTCAGGATCTTCCCGTAAGATTAAAAACAAACCAGTTACTGGATAAGGTGTACTAAAATACCAAACATAAAAACAAAATTATACAATATAATTTAACTGCATTGTCCAAAAATATGTTTTTTCTACGATCGTGCAAAAAGTGACTATTTTTTGCACTATGTACTGTGCCAAAGTTTAATTTTTTGCACTAGTGCAAAAAGTACCTTACTAGAGCAAAAAGTACGATAAGATCGTAAAAAAATGTTGTGTGCAACACGTGCAAAAATCTTCATGCATCGTGCAACAAATATGCACTTTTTGCACTAGTTACACAAATAACTATTATAGAACATTAATACAAATAAAACACGAAAAATTACAAAACAAATATTAAGTCAAATTTGAAAAAAAGTCTTCATATTAGCTCAATTAAGGTTTTTAAGGCCTCAAATACGCAAACGACACTCAAACCGCAAACTAAATTAAGTTGTCTAGACCGATTCAGAAGGTATTGAAAAGTGAAGATATCTTAAAAATGTCAATATCAAAAATGATCTCCAACACAACAGTCAACAACCTAACCTATCGGTAAGATAAAAGGTCAGCATGCTAAGCCCCGACCACTATATACAAGACACCTCAAAAGCAAATTTGTTCTATATTTATTCTATGTTAACTGAAACATTTTACCAAAGATTCTTCAATGGCTGTTGAGGTGATATATTTAAAAGAATAATATAAAGCTATATAGCCGAAAGAGACAACCCGGAAGTTGCAAAATTACTATAAACATTACAAAAAACTTATGCTCTAAGTTTCAACTAAATTGAATGTCAGCACTGAGTGTTATTGAAGTTTAAAAAAACAGTTGTTCAACGATCCACAGACATCCTCCCCGACTCCATTGCCAAATTTTGAAAAAAGCTCATATTTTCTATATAAATAAACCGGAATGCGTTTGCAGCTCCTCTTAATTCAAAAATTTCATCAAGATCTCATGCGTTTGCGTAACGAAAATAACACATATTTTTCAAATTTTCTTAAAAACTCAAAAAGTAAGATAACAATTGTTTATACAAATGTCATTATAAATTGTTGACATGGTGACAAATCAAATGGAATGTAAATGGTCTTGATAGCGTTATTTATTCTTGCAATATTTGCAAGAGCTAATTTTCAGTTTTTTGGAAACCACTAAAACACAAATTAACCGAGCTCGTTAGAAAAGGACTGGGCTGTAAGCTACGCCCCAAGATACATCGATTGTGACCATTGACTTTGAAATCGGATCATCCGTACAATAACTACCCATATCGAGAAGTTAATAAACAGTTGACCAAGCGATCCACTCACGAGCCTCTGACCTTTTTGTCAAATTTAGAAAATAATACTGATTTTTGATATTCAAGTATAGCCGGATGCGTTTGCAGCTCATTTACATGCCAAAGTTTCATCCAGATATCATGCATTTGGGTAACGAAAATAACACGTAGTTTTTTCACATTTTCTTAAACAACTCAAAAAGTAAGATAGCAATTGTTTATACAAATCTCATTATAAATGACTGACAGGATGACAAACAATATGGAAGTTTCATGACCTTGATAGCATTATTTAATCTCATGATATTTGCGAGGGATGAATTTTAGTTTTTTGGAAACCACTAAAAAACCAATGATTTAGTTTGGCTAGAAAAGGTCTGGACTCTAAGTTACGCCAAGATACATCGATTTCAACCATTTTCGTTAAAATCGACCATCCGTTGTTGAGAAAGCGTTGGACAAAAATTTGTCAACATACAGCGATACATACATACACACACACACATACATACTACTAGCCAAAAATAGTGTAAACAGCTTCAGGAGGTCATGAAACGTAAATATATCATAGAAATTCCGATTTCGAAAATCGACCCAAAAACAATAACTTCCCATATCGGGATGTTAATAAAGCTATCATTTTAAGATAGATCGAATTAAAGACAAATTTAATTATTATTTAATTAATGAATGTTAAAACATCTTTCTAATTCAAGTACCTGTCACTTAATAATCACCAATGTAATTTTTTTTTCATAATTATAGCTTTCCAGTTCTATTACATTTGTTTGATGTAGGTTTTTTAAAAATTTTCACTGGGGAACGCAAACATTATTGTTTTTCCGTAAATTAGAAGTTGCAATAAGCAAGGGTTTTGCAACAATCTATATGATTGCAAAACTAGATACTCAACACAAAAAGTAGCACTTTAGCTCCTAATTAAATAATATACTACTTTCAATTTTGATTATTTTTTCAATTTTAAAATATACATCACAATCCATACAAATGTGTGTGTGAGGTGAGTTTATGTGACCTATTTACAGCGTTGCATTTTTGTTCATATCATTATATCATTGTTATCGAGATTGTGATACAAATTTTTTGTTGTTTTTATATCGAATAATAGAATTAAATTATAAAATATGAATGGGCTGAAATCTCAAGGTTTGAGATATCAAGACTTCGGACTGGGTTAGGATTTTGATATAGTTTGTGTCAAAAAACTTTCATGACAGATATTGTTTTTAGTTTTGGGCAGCGATGTATATCAAACACAAAACTCTTTGTTAAAGTACATGTATTTTTTTTATCTCTGTTTAGAAATTTATTACAAAACTAACAGGAAACATCACTACGTTGCCGGAAAATTATAACAGATCATATATTAACATAATTGGTAAAAAGTTGATACAATCAGCAAACTAACCTGTCCATTTAGCGTTTCGAGAGAATATTACAAAATCAAAAATTTATATTTCTTTCAAAATTCCAAAAATATTGTAAAAATCAAATAAAATAATCAATTTAAACTTTTTTCAAAATTCTAAAAATATTCCAAAAATTATTACAAAATCAAAGATTGAAACTTTTTTCAAAATTTCTAAATATATTGAAAAAATTATAACAAAATCAAAAATCCAAACTTTTTTCAAAATTCCAAAAAAATTCCAAAAATTAGAATGAAATCAAATATTTAAACTTTTTCTAAATTCAAAACTATTCCAAAAATTCTTACAAAATTAAAATTGAAACTTTTTTCAAAATTCTAAATATATTAAAAAATTCAAAATGCACAAATTCAAGAATACAAACTTTTTCCAAAATTCTAAAATTCTAAAATTATTGCAAAAATTTTAATAAAATTAAAAATATAAACGTTTCCCAAAGTTCCAAAAATATTCCAAAAATTATAAAAAATCATAAATTTAAACTTTTACAAACTCTAAAAATATTCCGAAAATTCTTACAAAATCAGTCAAACATAAAATATTAATCAATAACAAAATCAAAAATATTTCAAAAATTATAACAAAATCAAAAATTTCCATGTCCAATTTCATGTTCGATCAGATTTCATATCATTCAAATAACTAACTTAATTTTTTTCCGAAAAATTGGCTAAAAAAAATGAAAATCATTCTTTTGACACACTTGACATCATTTTTTTGACAAACTTGTAATGCAATAATCTAGTTTTTGGTCTCACGTACCAATTCCGACCATTCCGACCAATTCCATACCAATTCCGACCTTTCTGTACAATTATCGAACACATCGTCCTTTTCCTTTCGGCTCTTACCATTGAGTATACCTATTTTTAGAAAAACAAATTTTTGAAATCCCTTCTGCGGTTTTCTAGATATCGTAGGTTGTGACGGATGGCCGGCAGACAGACATACATTTTTTTGTTGCTTTTTTAGAATCTGTAGGTCCTAAAACGTCGAGAAATGCCAAAAAAGTGGGGGGTAGGAACTTCACTTTTGGCTCGAGAATGCAATATTAGGTCTTTCAGACCGAAGTAATATGACATTTGTTCTGCTACATTTGTTATACAATATTAAATATTTTCTTTAAAGGCGATGTAAACGCTGAAAAAAATAAGTGATTTTCATGAATTTTTTTGACAGGAATAATTAAGGAATATTAAAATCGTATTTTTAGGATTCCGTTTTTTATACGGAACACTATTGATGAGAGTCAAATGTAACTATAAATGTAATGAACCTGAAACTATAAATGTTATGATTTGAGATGCGTATTAAACTAACATATCCGCACAAATTACGGTTTAGAAAATAAGTAAAGCGATTTTCTTTTGTTTTACAGGGCTACGATATGAGTAGGCTGGCCATACGTAACCAATTTTGTTTCGGGTATTGTACTCCTTTTACCATCACAATTTTTCAAAATACCACAATATAAAAATTTGTAATGGGATATAAAAACCCAAAACCGTTGAAAATAAAAGGTAATTAAATTTCTTCTAACAATATCTGTGGTTTAATTTAAAATCTGTCACATCGCTCTTTTGATACACTTTTTTCGAGAAACAGCTAACTTAATTCTTTTTTTATTGTCATCTTTTTCTTTTTCCATTACTTCCATAATTTCTAGTACTTTAGTGCTAATACATGAAATTTCAAAACGTAGTTTTAAGCCATCGTTATTATAAAAAAAAACAAACTATCATAGGATTTAACCGGGATTGATTGAATACCAATTATAATGTTAGATATTATAATATGGATGGAAAGATAGATGAATTATTTTCTCTTAAAAGTAAAGTTTTCGAAAAAATAGAAAATTAGTTTCACGAGGAACGGAGAAAAGAATATAGTATACTCATAAAAGGAAAAGTTGGAGGTTTTACTAAATGTACTGCGTGCATGTCTGAATTTCCAATTAGAATTAGTGTGGTTAATGTTATATAAAAATATACAGAACTCAAAGAAAGTAAACAATTTCTTCATAACACCATCATAATCACTCTCGAAAATATAAAATCCTTTGCAGCCAAAGCTATATGTGTATATTTACCATTTTGAACCACACTCTCTTAGTTGTAGATCCGAGAAATGCATGAAATTATCCTCGTTGATAAACATTATTTCTAGACTCACAAATAGTTTGAGATTTTGTCTGTGGTCGTACAAAAATTGATAAAACAATTACGTGTGAATAAAGGGCTTAAAAAAACCTTTTAAAACTGAGTCAAGTGAAATATCATTTGAAAGAGCTTTTTCGAAATTTTGCAGTGCACAGTTTTTGAATTACTGTCAAAAAACTGAACCTTTAAGTTGATACTTCCTGTCGCATTTCGATCTTTTTATACAGAAAAATTTGAAAAAATTTACAGAGACAGGAAGTTTAATAAACTCTGAACGAAAACTATGGCGAAGTATCACACAAATATATATTTGAATTTTAAAGGGAATGAAAGTGGGGTAGAAAGAAACAAATCCTTTTTGGCCAAAACTAAAGGGGTGTTTTATGAAAGAGCACATAATTTGAAAAACATTGCCACAACACTTTTTATTAAAAAAATGAAGGCAGTCATGAAAGCTGCCGACAGAAGTGAAAACTTAAATCTGTGAAATAGCTGTGTTTTTTTCGTCTAAATACAACAAAATCTTTACTTACTTTACTCCACTTACACACTGTTATTAACTGAGAAAACATCAAATTCAATACAAAATAAAAAACCAAAATATGAATCAAGAGAAGCAGAGTAAAATTATTTATAATATGTTATCATTAATTTTAACAATACTTAGGTTATTTGTACTATCAATTGCGTTTTTTTTTATTAAAAAGAATAAAGTAAAACACACAAATCAAATATGACAAAAACAATTTTGTTTATTTTACTTAAAAATACAACAAAATCTTTAATTACTATGCCGCACTTACACACTGTTATAAACGAAATAAAATCTAATTCAATAAAATAGAAAAACAAAAATTATAAATTAAGAAAATGAGAATAAGAAAACAACAAATGGTTACAATTTATCTCACTCTCTTTTAATATTTATTTTATATTTAATATTTATTTAGCACTGATGATGACTCCGATATATAAATTGCGCCGCAAGAAGTTTTCACTTAAAACCAAAGATTCTTTTTTCAATAAACCCAATTTAGTTTCAAAATAAATACTTTCGCATGAATGATAAACTCTAATCTACTCAATTCATAGTTTTTCAAATTCTTTTAGGTAGATTTCATATAAAAATCTACCTATTGCAATGGGCTTCATCTCGGAATTTCGGAAAAATTTTTGTGGCAAACGACTATATATGATAAGCGGAGACGAAAAAACAAAAAAAAAAAAATTTATATATATATATATATATATATATATATATATATATATATATATATATATATATATATATATATATATATATATATATATATATATATATATATATATATATATATATATATATATATATATATATATAAACGATATGAGATATAACGAAAACGACCGGCACTCTCACGGTCGCATTTGTAGAGGTAGATCAAAAAATTTTCTGTACTTATGTGTTCTAATAATATCTTGGACAAGTTCGTGAATCAGCAAAATCCGACACGTGGTTAAGAAACTAGAGGCTTTTTTCTAAAAAAAAATTGATTTTTTAAAACCGTTATAACGGCCGTTTGGATACTAATATTTCAAAAAATTTGACAAATTTAGAATTTTTGGAATCTTTTTTATCAATTTGTTTTAAAAATAGACCTCTGCAGTTAGAGGTTCCTGAGTGAGCGGCTCAAACAAAAAAGTTTGTAAAAAAAATTTTTTTTTGAAACAACTGGCACTCTCACGGTCGCATTTATAAGGCCAGATCAAAAAACCTTTTGTAAAAACGTGCGTTTTATTAATATCTTGGACAAGTTCGTAAATCAGCCCAATCCAACTCATGGTTAAGAAACTAGAAGCTTTATACTAGAAAAAAACTCTGTTTTTTAAATCCGTTATAACGGCCGTTTGGATTCTAATATTTTTAAAAACTTCATAAATTTAGAATTTTTGAAACCTTTTTAATCAGTTTCTTTCAAAAAAAAGACCTCTGCAGTTGGAGGTTTCTGAGTGAGCGGCTCCAACAAAAAAGCTTGTAAAACACAAAATGTGTTTGAATCAACCGGCGCTCTCACGGTTGCATTTGTGGAGCCAGATCAAAAAACCTTTCCTAAAAATGTGTGTTTTATTAATATCTTGGACAAGTTCGTAAATCAGAAAAATCTGACACATGGTTAAGGAACTATAGGCCGTATACTAGAAAAAAAAGTGGTTTTGTTAATCCGTTATAACGGCCGTTTGGATACTAATATTTTTAAAATCTTCATAAATTTAGAATCTGTGGAAACATTTTAATCCGTTTCTTATAAATATAAACCTCTGCAGTTAGAGGTTTTTGACTTGTTGGCTTCAACAAAAAAATTTGCAACAATCCCCAACTACAATTTCCAAAAACCTTATAACAGTCAATGTCAACCTTATAACAGTCAATGTCAACCTTATAACAGTCAAAAAAATAAAAGATTTGAATAGAAGAAATAAATTTTTTTTCTTAGAAATAAACTATTTTGATATTTTGCAGTAATTGCACGACATATGATATAGAGTAGGTTTGTGTCATAAATTGTCACACACATGTTCTGTGGTAGATTTGATATTTGTTTGTTGCAAAATTGGATAGATATAATTTTGCTTGTAGGTAGCTAATTCTCTTTTTAAAATTTGTTCGATATCTGTTTGAAATTAGTTTGTTTTGTTTAAACTAATCTGATACATCAGATTCTACTGGCACACAAAACTGTCTGATCTCGAAATCTACCTATTTCTAGCGGATATACGTGCCGCTTGGACTTTTTTTGTTAAAATGTCACAGCTTTAGCATTAAAAAACAACAATGCATCATAAAAGCTTAGTTTTTCTTAATCTAAGGGAAAGCATTTAACTCCACACAAAATATTTTATTATTATTTAAAAAAATTTTAATAATTGAAATTATTAAAAAATTTAATAAATTTAAATAATAAAAAAATTTAAAGCTTTTACTCAGATTTATTTTATTTAATTTACGGCGGTGAATAAATAAGTAGTTGATTTAAATAGTAATTGAGAGTTTTAGTATGATATGTGTTTAATTATCAAACTGATTTTTTAACTATTCTTTACTAAATGTACGGATATTGATAAAAAGCTTAAAAACTTATCAAACCAACTTCACTGAATGTTATTCAAAGTATTTATGTTTGGAGCTTCAACATTTTCTTCTTATTATTTCCCTATTTTAAATAATTTATTAGATTCTTTCATATTCGAAAAGAATTTCTATTTTTACAGCTTTAATGCATGATTTTCATTTTTTTGTTCAATTTGTTGTTTTTTGATTTAATTTTAAAAAAAATTGTAAAAAAAACAAAAACAAAATTTGAATTTGAAGCTTTTTAATGTGTTTTGTTGAAAATGATTTTTAATATATGAATTTTGTTCGTCTTCGTCACACAAATATTTTGCAAATGTTTTGTTGTAAACAGATTTATCGTAATTTCTAGTATTGTCATCATGTGAACAATAAAAGGAATATTGTTTTGTGAATTAAACCGAATAATCTATTTGAATTTCATTGAAAATGTGTTTAGAAAAAGAATTTAAATTAAAAATATTTATTGGTCTAAAAGCATTTCTTCTTTGAGACGCAAGTTTCAGTTTTTATTAATCCAAAATGCTATGGTAAAATACGGAAAGGCTGAAATCTCAAGCTCTGAGATATCAAGACTTCGGTCTGAGTTAAGGATTTTGAAATAGTTTTCGGCAAAAAACTTTTATGAGGACATTGTTGTTAGTTTTGGGCAGCGATATAATCTATTAAATAAAAAATTCTTTGTAAAAGTACAAGCATTTTATCTCTGTTTAGAAATTTATTACAAACCTAACACGCAACATCAATACGTTTCCGAAAAATTATAACAGATCGTAAATTAACATAATTTAGTCAAACGTTTAAAAAAAGCGTTAATCTACACCTCAGAACGCCAGTTGTTGTGGGACCCAGGTCTAGACCTAGGTCTTAAAAGGTATTTATGTGTTGTTGTGACACATATTCTAAACCTATTACACAACACATTTTATTAAAAAAAAAAAAAAATAATAAAATCAACAATTTAAACTTTTTCAAAATTCTAAAAATATTTCAAAAATTCTTACAAATTCAAAAATTGAAACTTTTTTCAAAATTCTAAATATATTGTAAAAATTCAAAAATTGAAACTTTTTCCAAAATTCTAAAAATATAGCAAAGTTTATAATAATATCAATAATTAAAACTTTTTTCAAAGCTGCAAAAATTATAATAAAATCAAAAATTTAAAGTTTTTCAATTATCTGAAAATATTCCAAAAATTCTTACAAATCAAATTCTAAAAATATTGATAAAATTCAAAATTCTCAAATTAAAGATTCTATTTTTTATCAAAATTCTAATAATGTTGCAAAAATTATAATAAAATTAAAAATAGAAACTTTTTTCAACATTCCAAAAATATTCCAAAAATTATAAAAAAACAGAAATTTAAACTTTTTCAAAATTCTAAAAATATTCCGAAAATTCTTACAAAATCCAAAATCCAAACTTTTTTCACAATTACAAAATTGTTGCAAAAATTCCATCTTTTTCCGAAATTCCATAAATATTTCAAAAGTTATAACAAATTCAAAAATGTCCATTTCCAATTTTATACAAATAATTAATTTTATTGTTTTCCAGAAAATTGGGTAAAAAAATAAGTGAAAATCATTCTTTTGACACACTAGACAATATTTTTTGACAAACTTATAATGCAATAATTCTCAATAATAATAATTTCATGTTCAATTACATTTCATGTCATACAAATAATTAATTTATTTTTTTTTTTTTTTTCAAAAAATTGGCTTAAAAAATAAATGAAGATCATACTTTTGACACACTTGACATTATATTTTTGACAAAATTTTAATCCAATAATCTAGTTTTTGGTCTCACATACCAATCCCGACCATCAAGATTTCTACAAACTCAATGTAGTAGTAGTAACACATTATCACTTAAAATGAACGTTTTTAAGCAAAAAGTATTCCTTGTTTTGAAACACTTGACGACTTTTTTGACACACTTCCGGTACATTTATCTTAAGATTTAAGCTAATAATTATAATAAGTTATAGATCCAAATATGTCATCGAAAGTTTGGGACCAGTTCAAGAAAATGTCATCAAATAAATCTCGATGCCACGTAGTTGGATGCGCCCGAATAATTTCAACTAAATGGGGAAATACGTCAGCAATGAAAAATCAAATTGGATAATGATGCGGCTAATTATAATATTAAAAATTTACAACTACAAAAATGTATTGCTTTCAACACAAGATCTACTATAGATAACAATGATACTACAGTTGGTAAAGAGCTGAAAATGTTGTGTGTACAGTTGGTAAAGAGCTGAAAATGATAGAAAATTTATATCAATCGTTATTGACCGTAAAACCAACATCCACTTCATCGGAGCGGGTTTTTTCTGTTGCAGGAGTTTTTAAACAAAAATTACGAAATCGGATGAGTACAGCTACCCTAAATGCTTTAATATTTTAGAAATATTATTTTATAAATAAAAAATGATCAATTTTTAGTTTACAACTGTTAGGTTTTTTATTGTTTTTCATCTTTTAATTTGTTTATAATTACCCGGGTTATCCGAGTAATTTGGAAAGTACTAATCGAGTAACCGGGTAATTTGAAATTGAGTAATTTGCAATCACTATAGAATTTCTTTTTCGGCTCGAGAATGTAATGCTTAGGTATAGATATAGATATAGATATAGATATAGATATAGATATAGATATAGATATAGATATAGATATAGATATAGATATAGATATAGATATAGATATAGATATAGATATAGATATAGATATAGATATAGATATAGATATAGATATAGATATAGATATAGATATAGATATAGATATAGATATAGATATAGATATAGATATAGATATAGATATAGATATAGATATAGATATAGATATAGATATAGATATAGATATAGATATAGATATAGATATAGATATAGATATAGATATAGATATAGATATAGATATAGATATAGATATAGATATAGATATAGATATAGATATAGATATAGATATAGATATAGATATAGATATAGATATAGATATAGATATAGATATAGATATAGATATAGATATAGATATAGATATAGATATAGATATAGATATAGATATAGATATAGATATAGATATAGATATAGATATAGATATAGATATAGATATAGATATAGATATAGATATAGATATAGATATAGATATAGATATAGATATAGATATAGATATAGATATAGATATAGATATAGATATAGATATAGATATAGATATAGATATAGATATAGATATAGATATAGATATAGATATAGATATAGATATAGATATAGATATAGATATAGATATAGATATAGATATAGATATAGATATAGATATAGATATAGATATAGATATAGATATAGATATAGATATAGATATAGATATAGATATAGATATAGATATAGATATAGATATAGATATAGATATAGATATAGATATAGATATAGATATAGATATAGATATAGATATAGATATAGATATAGATATAGATATAGATATAGATATAGATATAGATATAGATATAGATATAGATATAGATATAGATATAGATATAGATATAGATATAGATATAGATATAGATATAGATATAGATATAGATATAGATATAGATATAGATATAGATATAGATATAGATATAGATATAGATATAGATATAGATATAGATATAGATATAGATATAGATATAGATATAGATATAGATATAGATATAGATATAGATATAGATATAGATATAGATATAGATATAGATATAGATATAGATATAGATATAGATATAGATATAGATATAGATATAGATATAGATATAGATATAGATATAGATATAGATATAGATATAGATATAGATATAGATATAGATATAGATATAGATATAGATATAGATATAGATATAGATATAGATATAGATATAGATATAGATATAGATATAGATATAGATATAGATATAGATATAGATATAGATATAGATATAGATATAGATATAGATATAGATATAGATATAGATATAGATATAGATATATATAGATATAGATATAGATATAGATATAGATATAGATATAGATATAGATATAGATATAGATATAGATATAGATATAGATATAGATATAGATATAGATATAGATATAGATATAGATATAGATATAGATATAGATATAGATATAGATATAGATATAGATATAGATATAGATATAGATATAGATATAGATATAGATATAGATATAGATATAGATATAGATATAGATATAGATATAGATATAGATATAGATATAGATATAGATATAGATATAGATATAGATATAGATATAGATATAGATATAGATATAGATATAGATATAGATATAGATATAGATATAGATATAGATATAGATATAGATATAGATATAGATATAGATATAGATATAGATATAGATATAGATATAGATATAGATATAGATATAGATATAGATATAGATATAGATATAGATATAGATATAGATATAGATATAGATATAGATATAGATATAGATATAGATATAGATATAGATATAGATATAGATATAGATATAGATATAGATATAGATATAGATATAGATATAGATATAGATATAGATATAGATATAGATATAGATATAGATATAGATATAGATATAGATATAGATATAGATATAGATATAGATATAGATATAGATATAGATATAGATATAGATATAGATATAGATATAGATATAGATATAGATATAGATATAGATATAGATATAGATATAGATATAGATATAGATATAGATATAGATATAGATATAGATATAGATATAGATATAGATATAGATATAGATATAGATATAGATATAGATATCACTGGCGGGCGGTACGAAGAAAGCAGGGTCATACCTGCTTACCCAAACAAAATTTAAAATAGTCTTAACAAAAATTTATATTAATTAAAGAATATAAAAACATTCTAAATCGATTATTAATATCATTTATTTATTAACGATCATTCTAATATTCCAAAAATCTATATTTAGATGTCAGCCTTTTTGAATTTTCAACACTCCAAATCTAAAATGCACATATAAATAAAATATAAAAAATTTTGTTTTTTGGCAGATTTTATCTATTCTTTGTTCTTTGGTCATCAGTAAAATTTCTGCTTTCAATCGCTATGTATTCCTTAGAAGTTGTATTGAAAAACAAACAATTAAAGTCCCAATAAAATGTGTGAAAATAAGCAGAAGATAATTATGCTTGTAAAGTTTTTTCTTTCCTTTCCTTTTGTCATTTCACATTTGATGTACATTTTGTAACACATGTTTTTTAGTTTTGCAGTATGAAGAAAAATGTTTGTTAGCTTTTTCCTGATAAAATTGAAATGATTTTCAATCTATTGGTTGTGTTATTAAAATTAATAACATTATTAATTTATAGTTTTGATGGGTGTAATATTTCGTTTATTAAAATGGTGCAACCATTAAATAATATTGTTTCCAGTGATTTAAATGATGAAATTATTGGATCTTTCATTGAAGGTTTTTTATGTATGTTTCTTGAAAACGGCTCATTCGATTTGAATGATTTAAATTGTATTCTGTTAAGGTAGACTCCCAAGTGGTCCATTTTTTTATGACGTGAAAAATACCGTTTTCTATGATAGCAGAGGAAAAGTTTATTTTCAAGCAGGATTAATCCCCTGTGAGGTTTTTTTTCCTCTAGTGTAAAAAGAATAACAAATTGTAGTTGCTATGGTATTTTCATATAATTTTAAAACAAAGCAACCATATTTCAAAATAGAATATGAATTTTGAATGTTATTTTGTCGATTTCTAATTTAATAAATTCTAATAAATATCGTTTATATATTTACTATCATAGAAAAAAAGTGTATTTCCTACGCGAGATAAAAATATTTTACGTTCGTGAAATTGTCCCCCTGGACGTTAACTGTTCTCGTGAACAAATTTTCACTCACGAAAAAGCAGCGTTTTCATCTCTTGTCGCAAAATGTACTATTTTCAGAAAATTGGAAAACTATTTTTTTTTATGTATTTTCGCCGATTTCTCGAAAATAGCTCACTCGATTTGGATGGTTCAAATGTATTCTATTAAGATAGATGCCGAAGTGGTCCCATATTTTTTATATTACGTGTAAAACGGTCTTTGTTCAGGAAATTGAAAAAAACTATATTTTTCATGTATTTTACCGATTTCTTTGAAACAGATATTAACCTATTTGGACGCGTTTGAGTTGTATTTAATTGATTTAGATGCCGAAATGGTCCTAAATTCCTTTCTATGACAGAAAATATCCCCGCCTTTTAATTTTATGACTACACAAAACAAAATGAAAAAAAAAATAAACTTTTTTAAAAAATAAAACCGACTTCAGAAAAAACAAAAGAGGCACAAAAAAGTGAAAAATAACTCAATTGTGCCTTTTAGAGACAAAAATACGTATAAATTTTGATTAATTTAATTTAATTATACTTAGTTACATACAAAAAATTACGCTTTTAAACAAAGATATTATATTGTAAAAGTTATTTTTTCATAATAGCTTTTATATTTTGAAATTTATTTTCAAAACAAAATGTTCGAAGCCGGTACCATCATTTACATCTCTTGCTTGGCATCGATTTCCAACAGTTTTGTACTACAAATAAATCTTACAATATAATAACTATTACAAAAACTATAATAATTATAATAAAATATAAGTTTTATAATATAACATCTTTGTTGAAAAGTGTAATTTTCTGTAGTTAGGCATAATTAAATTAAATTAATCATTTTATATGTATTTCTGTCTCTAAAAGCCACAATTGAGATATTTTTCACTTTTTTGTGCCTCTTTTGTTGTTTCTGAAGTCTGTTTCATTTTTTATGAAATGTTTATTTTATTTTCTAAAGAAAAGGGTATTTAAACCTACGATGGTCATCATAATTTAAATAATTTTTTTAATGCCGTTAGTAAACACAAAGCCATATTATATTAATCAATGAATTTTTTCAAATTACTCAGTAGTGTTATAATGTTGAAAGTGTTATCAATATATGATCAAGAATTGCACACATTTTTATAGGAATCCAAAGTATTTTAGGCATTTTCAATCGTGCACAAAATGATTTGAGTGAATCAATATGTGTTGATCTAAAAAACTCAAATTTTCTCGAAATCAAAGATTGTTTATTTATTGCCATACTTTTTGATGAAACATCAGATATATCTTATAAGTCGCAGCTGTCAAGAATAGGACGCTTTGTAACTAATACAGAAGAAGTTTTTGAAAGAAGCTTAGCTTTTACATATATTAGTGCAGACTGATCTGCCAAAGCCTTATCACGTTATGCAATCAATACAATGGAAGAACTATCATGTAGCGATAAATTGAAAAATGTTCTGATTTTTTTATAAAATCTGCTTACCGTCTATCGAAACCCACTGCACGCCACTGATAGATATAGATATAGATATAGATATAGATATAGATATAGATATAGATATAGATATAGATATAGATATAGATATAGATATAGATATAGATATAGATATAGATATAGATATAGATATAGATATAGATATAGATATAGATATAGATATAGATATAGATATAGATATAGATATAGATATAGATATAGATATAGATATAGATATAGATATAGATATAGATATAGATATAGATATAGATATAGATATAGATATAGATATAGATATAGATATAGATATAGATATAGATATAGATATAGATATAGATATAGATATAGATATAGATATAGATATAGATATAGATATAGATATAGATATAGATATAGATATAGATATAGATATAGATATAGATATAGATATAGATATAGATATAGATATAGATATAGATATAGATATAGATATAGATATAGATATAGATATAGATATAGATATAGATATAGATATAGATATAGATATAGATATAGATATAGATATAGATATAGATATAGATATAGATATAGATATAGATATAGATATAGATATAGATATAGATATAGATATAGATATAGATATAGATATAGATATAGATATAGATATAGATATAGATATAGATATAGATATAGATATAGATATAGATATAGATATAGATATAGATATAGATATAGATATAGATATAGATATAGATATAGATATAGATATAGATATAGATATAGATATAGATATAGATATAGATATAGATATAGATATAGATATAGATATAGATATAGATATAGATATAGATATAGATATAGATATAGATATAGATATAGATATAGATATAGATATAGATATAGATATAGATATAGATATAGATATAGATATAGATATAGATATAGATATAGATATAGATATAGATATAGATATAGATATAGATATAGATATAGATATAGATATAGATATAGATATAGATATAGATATAGATATAGATATAGATATAGATATAGATATAGATATAGATATAGATATAGATATAGATATAGATATAGATATAGATATAGATATAGATATAGATATAGATATAGATATAGATATAGATATAGATATAGATATAGATATAGATATAGATATAGATATAGATATAGATATAGATATAGATATAGATATAGATATAGATATAGATATAGATATAGATATAGATATAGATATAGATATAGATATAGATATAGATATAGATATAGATATAGATATAGATATAGATATAGATATAGATATAGATATAGATATAGATATAGATATAGATATAGATATAGATATAGATATAGATATAGATATAGATATAGATATAGATATAGATATAGATATAGATATAGATATAGATATAGATATAGATATAGATATAGATATAGATATAGATATAGATATAGATATAGATATAGATATAGATATAGATATAGATATAGATATAGATATAGATATAGATATAGATATAGATATAGATAACGATATAGATATAGATATAGATATAGATATAGATATAGATATAGATATAGATATAGATATAGATATAGATATAGATATAGATATAGACATAGATATAGATATAGATATAGATTTAGATATAGATATAGATATAGATATAGATATAGATATAGATATAGATATAGATATAGATATAGATATAGATATAGATATAGATAAAGATATAGATATAGATATAGATATAGATATAGATATAGATATAGATATAGATATAGATATAGATATAGATATAGATATAGATATAGATATAGATATAGATATAGATATAGATATAGATATAGATATAGATATAGATATAGATATAGATATAGATATAGATATAGATATAGATATAGATATAGATATAGATATAGATATAGATATAGATATAGATATAGATATAGATATAGATATAGATATAGAGCTATGTGAGTCAAATCCTGGTGGTCGTTACGAAGCCGTAAAAGCCGTAAAACCGTAAAAGTCGAATAAATTAAAACAGCCATTTGATCAAAATGTTTTTATAAATTTTTAAAAAATTGAGTATTTGAATATAATTCTACCTTTTTTTGAACAGCCAGATATATGTAGTTAGAGGCTCTGAGACAATCTGCCCCAATAAAAAACGGAAACACCAAAAGCTTGTATCAGTTTTCTTTACGTAACAACTGGAAAAGGTAAAAAAATCTCAAACAACGGTAAATACTAAATGATTTTGATCTAAAACCTCTATCTTTCAAATGTAAAATACACGAACGAAAGAAGTCTGCTAGGAGAGCTGCTGCTATAAATAAAACCGAGAGCTTAAGTAAGTCACCGAAATTTGGAACATTTTAATGCCGTAACTATTGATTTTCCCTTTTCCCAGCGACATTTCTATTAATGCGTGTGGCAAGCAAATTGGCATATGTGAAAGTGTTGGTTAAGGAGCTTGTTTAAAAATCTATACCTTCTACTCAATAGTTTTAAAAACACTTCACATCATATCGATAAACTAACAATTCTATTTCATATCGTATATATTCGATTGTTCAATTCATATCCATTTTGATCATTTGAACTCTGTTCAAAATGGTTATTTGCGAACTCTTAGTGATTAATATTTGATATCAAAATCTGTTTTTCCAACACCGTCATATTGATGCTGACATTTTTTTTTCATATATATAGTTATGGTTTTCAGATAAAATTAGATACATTATGCCTCAAACATACAGATGGAAAAGTAATATTACCCATGGTAAAATTACCGGTAAAATTGGTAATATTTAGGTAATTTGTATTACCTTAATAACAATAATTGGTATTACTTAGGCTTGGTAAAATTGCAATAAAATTTAAATAATCTTTATTTAATAAAAATTAAAGTTTGTGCTCTTTTGTTGACACGCCGTATAATTGAAAATAGCGTGCACATTGTTGTGAGAATATCTCAGTTTATCGATCGATTTGCAGTTGAACATCCATATATGTAGGTAGTCTCAACGTCTTAAATTAGAGTATTTAAGGCAAACATTTATTTTGTCTACTGGTGTCGATCGTTGGGTTTGAGTAGGTAGTTTTTTCACCTGGTAGCAATAACGCAGCTACTCTGAATAAGGCAAAAGCTAAAGCTATATCATTTCAGGATCAAATTGCTGCCATGAAGAACGTTTCTCCTACCCTGTTATTGACAGTTTGCTTATTATCCGAATCACCCTCAAATGTCACTCGTGTAGTAATTGTGTTCACATTCCAATTTTAAATTGAACGATCAACATTAACAGATCCGCAACGCAACGAATTATTATCAATGCTTCGTTGTACATTTTTGCTGCAAAACGCATGTTCATATTTAAATATTCCTTGCGTTTTTTAAGGCAAATATCTTCAGCAATTTCCGATTTATATTTTTTCATGAACGAGAAAGAAACGCATGAATTAGATTTCGATGTGACGTGTTGCACACGTAATTAATACATTTATCCCAGTGTTGGGCGTGGCAAGTATTGTACGCAAAAAGTGACATGTGTAACGCCGTTGGGTTAATTTTCTAACCACATGCGATGAAAGAAGCTTT
The DNA here is from genome assembly GCA_963693315.1 of Diogma glabrata. Classification (NCBI taxonomy): domain Eukaryota; kingdom Metazoa; phylum Arthropoda; class Insecta; order Diptera; family Cylindrotomidae; genus Diogma; species Diogma glabrata. The sequence continues at coordinate 183,813,024 of OY856186.1, forward strand.
ATTGGGATCCATTGCGTACAGTCTAAATAAAGTAAGTTTCATTGAAAATACTACGTTATCTGTCAATTTGTTCTTTGCATTTGAGCCATTGAAATGCATTTCTATACTTCTATTCGATGTGTAATACCTAATCATTTTCGAGGACGGTAGCGTTTTCAAAAACGCATAGTTTTACATAACAGTGAAGAAATCAGTTGTCGTTGAAGCCAGTGTGTTCAAGATTTGTTGCATTTTTTCAGCTTCAAAAATAGCGTGCAGTCTGTTGTCTAGATGTCCTGCTAAAAGAACAACAGCTGATCTTCGTTCATGTATGGATGGGGCATAACTGAATTTGCCATTGTTGCATATGTATCGTCCGCTATTTAATACTGTGCGAGTGAGGGTATTTACACTCGATAATAATATATTTGATTTGCATTTTATGTTTTTATAAACTAAAAATGATTGTGATATTCATCCATTTTGAATTAAATGAAATTGCAACTAGATTTAAATGTTTTGAAATAGTTTTATATTTTACCAATATTACCAATTTTACCAATCTTACCGGTAATTTTACGGTAAAACTACCACAAATATATTTTACCGGTAAATTTACATCTGTACTCAAACATATTTTTCACACTGCTCTACTCGTCAGTCAGTTAGCGGAAATAGTCAAACAGACTATCATACTAATTAATTGCAGATAAACTTCTTTATCCAATCTGCATTAATATATGAATTTATAAATGGAATATTTATTCGCTGGTGGTTCAAATTCACTAAAATTAAAAAACAAGTTTTTAGAAACACCTAAGAACGCATTCTGTTGCCAGACCTTTATCTTTAAAGGTATTTAATTATGTGCCGTTATGACACATATTGTATTACGCGACATTTTTTTAATTTAAAAAAAAAATAAAATTTCTCCTAAAATCAAAAATTTGACAGAATTTCAACTTAAGATTTTTTTCTGTTCAAAGTTTTACATTACCCTGAAAATAAAATAATCCTTTTATAAATAGAAAAATGAAAATGAAAATAAAAATAAAATTTAATTAAAATTATATTCAACTTAAGTTTAACAAAAGTGTTTCACCTTTAAGGCAAATTATCCTTAATTTAGGTATTATTATTTTCTTTTATTTTCCTTGTTTTGTTTAATTTATTTATTTCCATTTCTTAATATGACAGAGAGACTCCTGAAAAAAGAAAAAAAGTTCAAACAAAGAAAATAGAGGCAAAGTAGAATAAAATTAAAATTGTATAATCCTTTTTCCGTGATTTACTTTTTCTTTATTTTTTGCCGTTTTTCATGTAATGCCTACAAAGGATACTAATTTTTCTTTTTTTTTAAGAGAAATTAATGTTTATTAAGATTGAATGGACTTTATTGTGTAAAGAAAATTAGTGTAGATTTATTTATTCTTTTGTTTTTATTTATTTCATGGTTGAATCTTTTGAAGTGAGCTTTTAATTATAAGAATGAATTTTTACTTGGAATATTATTATATTAAAGATGTAAATTATTTGCTTCAAGAAATTTAAGCTCTTTGTAATGAAATTTCAAATAATTAGTTTGATATAATTATAACGACAAAAATACCTAATTTAGGACAGTTGGAAGTCTAATTAATTTTAATCGGATTAATTAACTCGTCGGGTAAGAATTTTTAAAAATTAATTTAAGAACTAAATTTTACTTAATAAGCTAAAACAGCGGGTATCAGTTCATTTTACGATTACTGCCAAACAATTTTTCCATCGATATGAATTATGTGTTTTCAATTTTTGCAGAGTTTGGGGTAACCAGTTAAGTTGTGGCGGTATTATGATGTGTTTTTTGACTATCGTAACGTTTTGATTTCATTCCATTGCTTTAATTTGAAAGAAAATCCGGCCACCCCTGAAAAGCAAATCTTGTGTACCATATCCATATTTTAAATAATTTAAAAGGTCATAATTTTTTACGTATTATAAATAGCAAAATGTGGCAAACAAAAATGTCCTTTTAATTTTATATGCTTGAACACAAATATTTACTTTTTGTGGCTTGTTGGTTTTTGAATAGCCATAAACCATCTTCACTTTAGCTTGCGTCAACTCTTTAGGTAATTTAACTATCAAATTTTAATTAACATTTCTCTTCCTTCATTTTTTTTTTTGAAAATGTTTTTCTACAAAAATCCCTATACTACACAATATGCGTTATGTGGAGCCATTTATAGGCAGTTTGGACAGAAAAATTTCTTTGAAACAAGTCTTTATGATAACGTGGAAGCTCGATAATTTATATACGTTCACTATCTGAATGACGAGTAATGTTGCAGAAAATTAAGAGTTTATCTTAAATTTTGAGCACTCACAATTCATAATGCTCGCTTTTAAACAGAAACCAAAAAGCCAGGATAGAAATGAAATAATTCTAACATAGGCCAAAATTCAGGCTAAGGGGAAAATATAAAAGGCAATAAATAAATAAATTTAGCCACTAAACTAAGTTTAGAGGAGAAATTAGATTCTCTCTTCTAAAATATAAAGAAGGAAGGGGCTGAAATTTCAAGGCTCTGAGATATGAAGACTTTGGTCTGTGTTCGAGGAATTTTATATAGTTTTCAGCAAAAAGCTTTTATGAAGACATTGTTTTTAGTTTTAATACAAAACATCGCGTTGCCCGAAAATTATAACAGATAATAAATTAACATAATTCGGTGAACAGATATACTCAGCAAACTACTCAAAAATTTCTCCATTTAGCGTTCAACAATTTGATATTTTTGAAAACAAACATCATCTACTTACACCTAAGAGTTTCTATTAGTACAGAAAACTTCTCAGAAAAGTTTATCGTTTAGGTAAATACTTCTTTTTAATAATTACAACTGACATAAGCTGAGATTTTCCAAACCAACTGCTTCTATTGGTCCAGAAAACCGTTTCTTTTAGCTTTAGAAAAATGATTCTTAAAGTAAATGCTTTATTTCGATAATTACAGCTTTTGTGAAATACGACATTTCATATGACATTACCCGATAATTTATAACCCAACTGTTCCTTTGTCGAAAATCCGTCTTAGAAAATCTCTCCATTTACTATTAATGCTTATTTTCAATAATTACAATTTTTGTGGAAAAACGACATTTAATCAAAACGGACACGATATTGTCCAACCCAACTGTTCCTATTAGACCGGAAAACTTTTTAGAAAATCTCTCCATTAACTTTAAATGCTTCTTTTCAATAATAATACCTTCTAAAAATAAACGACATTTGATATGAACCGACCTGATATTTTTCCAACCCAACTCTTCCAAATATTTCAAAAAACTTCTTAGAAAACTCCTCTATTCAGCGTAAATGCTTTTTTTCTCCTTTATCTCCATTTTACGAGTATATGGTGTCTGCTAGACTGGACCATCTAACTCTATTTGGGGCAATCGTTTTTAACTCTCCCCGTGTCTTGCCAATTTTTTTCGCTTCTACCGTTATTTCCTACTCATTGCTGGTCTTCCCACTCTTCTTTTGCCTTGCGGATTCCACTCTAGCGACATCCTTGTAACATATTTGGCAGGTTTTCTCAGCATATGTCTCATCCATCTCCACTTCCTTTCTTATATCGGCTCTGCTATTTTTGTCGTTGTAGTTCTTCCTTACTGATTTTATTGGACCAAAGCATTCGATCAGTCGTCTTAAGCATTTTTTTTACAAAAACCTGCAGTTGTTTTGTAATTTTTTGTGTATACTTCCATGTTTCACATCCATAGAGCAGTACTGACTTTACACACGCATTGAACATTCGTAGCTTTGGTTTCCTTAACAGGACAGACGCATTCCAGATCTTGTGGAGCATGTTGAATGTATTGTTGAATGGCCTTGCTATTGTGATGATTAATGTCTTCTTCAGTTCCACCTGTTTTTGCTTCAATACAACCAAGGTACACAAATTTGTCGACATCCTCGACTTGTGCATTGTTAATGATGATTGGTGTACTTACATTGGTGTTCAATCTCATGGCCTACGTTTTTCTGATTTTCATTTTGAAACCAACTTCATGTGCAAGGGTTGATAGTTCTTCTATTTTCTGCTGCATGTATGCAAGTCTATGTGTGAGCATTCAGATTTAGTCTGCATAGTCTAGCTAGATCATTGAGCTTGTTGTCGTCTTGTTGTGTTCCATTGAAGGTCATTTATAGACATGTATCGTCAAGCTTTCGCATTACACTTTCTAGTACTATTAGGGATAGTAGCGGGGATAGTACACAGCCTTGTCTCACTCCTCAGTGGTTGTAGTATTGATCACTTTGCTGTCCTTTGTATTGAATTCTGTTCTAGCATCCTGGCATATTTCTCTGATTAGATCAATTATTTTCTTCGATGCCCATTTGGTGAAGTAATTTCCAGGTAGCGCCTCTGTTGAACGTATCAAATGCACACTTGAAGTCCACGAAGAGAAGAAACAGTGATGAGTTCCATTCGTTTGATTATTGTATGATGATACAGATTGTTTTGATATGATCAGTACATATTCTACCTGGTCTAAGACCAGCTTGACAAATGTTTCCCTTTAATGTTTTTCAAAAACCTTGCGTAAAAATGTATGATCTGCCTGTCCCACAATCTTACAAAACTTCTAATTAGTTAGTATTTTTAGGAAGCTTGTGACGAAGGAGATCTCAAACACAACCTTTTCGTGTTCATTTCTTTACTTTTACTTTCGATTCCAGATTTGAATCCACACATTTTTTATGTTTCATGACATTAGACCAATCTCTTACAACCTAGTTTCAGTTTTGCTAATAATGCTAAATGCCATTTATTTAAATTACAACTATTCCCATGTTTCAGTTTTGAAATCTTGCAAAACATTTTTATTGAATTAAATTAAACGGTTTTCTAAATTCTAAATCCTCCAATTTCTTTATTTTTCACATTAAAACTAAAATTCAGTTGTGATGTTTTTTGTTAAATTCTATGTTTTTTTTGAAACTTGATAAATTCTCCATTTTAATTTTGGGAAATCTTAACTATTCCCACAGTTGTAGTGGATTTCTGGAATCACTATTATTTTTTTGGTTTTTCGGTTTTTTTTTGTTTGTTTCGCGTTGCTTTTTTTTATTATTTGGTTTTGGTTAAATTATATAAAATAAATATTTTTGTGTTTTGAAGAGAAAAGTTATCGCTTAAGAAAATATAGTTAATTTGAGAATAGTTATCGTTTAAGAAAATATAGTTAGTTATTCAGTGTTAAAAATTAAAAATAATAAATTTGTTTAAAAAATGAAAACAATTAATTTTTTTAAAAATTGAAAAGAGTTTAATGGTATAAAACCAAAATAAAATTTTTTGTGATTTGAAGAGAAAAAATATCGTTTAAGAAAAGATAGTTATTTTGAGAAAAGTTATCGATTAAGAAACTACAGTTATTTAGTAATTGAAGAGAATTAATTTTGTTTAAAAATTGAGAAAACTTTAACCATTACAGTATTGAAAAGAATTAATAGTAATACAAATTGGAGTAACTAAATAAATTTTGTTTTCTTGTGAAGTACTTTTGGAATTGAATCATCCTCGCAGGAAAAAGTGAGTCACTTACGCTAACTATTTTACTAGTTAATTAGAATTTAATTTAGCATGATGTTGTTTTTGTTGTGGGCTAGTGTTACTCTCTGTAACAATTAAAGGCATAAAGGCCAAATGTCTCACTAACTTTTAAAAGTGTTAAGAAAGAATGACTTCGCGGTTCAGCGATTGGGTAGTAATTTCGAGTCCTACCATGTTCAAATTCAGCTAATTTCTGCTCCTTTAGGACCCACTAGTTGCCGGACAAACCCCCGACCACCTTTTCCATGAAACTCCAGCCTCGCGATGAGCAGGTCCGGATTTCCAACTAGAGGGACAAAAATAAAGATTCGTTTTCCCAGGACATCCAGTTCCCTCTCTTGAGGAATCAGGATGGCTTCAAGATTTCGTGTCAAGTTTTTGTCCCTGATTTTAGGGATTAGGCCCTGATCAGTTTAAGTTAAAATGATAGTTTCAAGCTAAATTAAAATTTGGTGCGGTTTTTTTTACAACCGTTTGGTTGTTTTTGCTACGTTGCAGTTGTAACGCCAGCAAAAATAATTAACAAATAGAAAACAAAAATTTACGATCTACGAACTCCGTAATCTTTTGATTTTGTTTGAATAAACATAGACTAATACCTTTGAAAAATTTACGCTACGTTTTTTGTGCCACATGATGGCTAATCTAATAGCGGTTCTAATATAAGCGTTTCAAAAAATCTCATTATTCTCTCATATATTATAAACACAATTCTTATCTAGTAACACATTTTAAAATTTACCATTTATTCCATTTGTTTCTACCAAACCCACCTGCCCCAAATTATACGAAATAAAATTAAAATTAAATCATTCTTTTCCTCAAAATAATATACATATTTTTCAGGACATAATCTTCTACATATTTAAATTGTGACAAATTTCATTTCCATGGTATGGTTTTATGTTGTTGGTGGAAGATGAACAAGAATATAAATCAAAATATTTTGCTTATAGTACTTTTAAGAATTTCGTAGTCATCTCTATCCCCTATGTTTAGGAAGAGTCTAAATCAATTTCTAAGTCATACGGATTCATAAATATAATCCTAAATTTAATGTTTTTTTCTGGTTTTTTGTTATTATAATAGAGATGTTCTTTGTTATAATAATTTTTATAATTTTATGACTTTTTTCAAGATATATATATGTACATATATTAAAAGAAGTAAAAAAATAAAGATTTGTCCTAATTTTTAGTCTTTCATTTTTTTTAATACATGGAATGGTTCGTTTTTATAGCAACGATAAAGGGTATATTTGTAAAAAACAGAGAATGCGCTTAAGACCGTACGGCAGAAGTGAAAGCTTCATTGACAATCGCAATCAATTGATATCGTTTTAGTAGTATTTGGATCGTATTAGTAGAATAAATAAGAAACAAGTCAGAACGATAAACCGCTAACTACACACACTAACCTCACAATGTAAACCAAATAATTGTCAAAATAGCACTCATATGCCAATATCAGGGACTAAAGTACGCGTGGTTGTCACACCCATAGATCAACAAATCTAAATTTTACAAATCTTCCTGTGGAAAGCTAAGCAAATTCATTTTTATTAATGCGCATTGTTGCCGTTTGCAAAACACTATCGGCTAAGTGCCACCATTTTTAATTATTTTATTTATCATGATTGCCATCCATGTTTAATCATACATAAGATATGCTTCTTTGTATAGAATTTATGCGATTTCCGTCTCGTAATTGTAAGCTTTAAATCGATATAATCGATTTTATCAAGTTACAAGTATTAAGTCTTTACATGATTTTAGAAACATGTATTAGATACAATTGCAAAACGACAACATATTTAGTGAAGATGATAAATTCCAACACATAGAATTTTGATATACAAATGTAATTGTTTCAGGTTATACTATCTTTATTACGTTATTTTTATTTTCATAAAGATTATGATCAATAAAAAAAACATTGATCAAAGCAAACTACCGTTTAAAACGATAGTTAAATAAAAAGCAAAAATTAAGCGTACACAACAACTTCATAAATTTTCATGATGATTAATGTATTAATGCATAATAGACTAAGAGCCCGCGACGGCCAGACCTTCGTTATTTTATAAAAGCTGAAAGTTTCTCTGCGCATACCCCTTACTCAGGTAGGAACGATTAGCGACATATGAAGTTTGGATCATGGTAGCTTTGGCAGGGAGCAGGCAACAGAGGGGCTTCCAAACTTTCGTGAAAGTATAAAAGGTAATTTTTTTATATATTCTTCGGAATAATATTAGAAGTCACGTCACCAATTGCCAGACACTTACTATCGTAGCAACTCCCTGCCAGACACCCTTAAACTTTATCAATTTGTTAAAGTTTACGGGTGTCTGGCATGGAGCTGTCACGATAGTAAGTGTCTGGCAATAGGTGACGTGACTTCTAATACTATCCCAAAGAATATATAAAAAAATTACCTTTTATACTTTCACGAAACTTTGGAGGCCCCTCTGTTACCTGTTCCCTGCCAAAGCTACAATGATCCAAACTTCATATGTCGCTAATCGTTACTACCTGAGTAGGGGGTATGCGCAGAGAAACTCAGCTTTTATAAAATAACGAAGGTCTGACCGTCGCGGGCTCTTGCTCTTTAGAGGATAAAAAGCCATACATACTTTTAATTTTATATATATATATATATATATATATATATATATATATATATATATATATATATATATATATATATATATATATATATATATATATATATATATATATATATATATATATATATATATATATATATATATATATATATATATATATATATATATATATATATATATACATGCTAAATAAATATTGAATATATATATATATATATATATATATATATATATATATATATATATATATATATATATATATATATATATATATATAAATATATATATATATATATATATATATATATATATATATATATATATATATATATATATATATATATATATATATATATATATATATATATATATATATATATATATATATATATATATATATATATATATATATATATATATATATATATATATATATATATATATATATATATATATATATATATATATATATATATATATATATATATATATATATATATATATATATATATATATATATATTCAATATTTATTTGGCATGATGACTTGAATGCAAATTGCAAAAGACAGTAGCAATATAGCTTTAAAAGACTGCGTTATAGATTAATTTTTCTAAAATTTGTATAAAGAAATTTTTATTATTTTTATGAATTCATAAATAAAAAAAAATAATTCTAATAGTATTTAATGAAAAATAAAAAAAAAAACAAAAACAAAATGTACTACACCAGGGATTGAACTCAGAACCTACTGCAATATCAGTCGAGCACGATATCCAGAAATGAAAGATAGATTATTATTCATTATTATTTTTAGCATTTCACTTTAAAGCATGACTGGTCAGACTAACTTACTACCTACGGCAAAATCTGTGTGTGGTGCGCCTAAAGAAGTTTTCACTTCAAAAATTTAAAATAATTTATTAAAATTTAAAATTTGTATATCATTTTGAAGTGAGAATATTCAACCCAACCTAATTTATTATACTAGGAATCGCCCAGTGGCCGAAATTCGGCCATTGTAAATAGACCTTCTAACCAAATAGCTACAACACATTATTCTGGAGTTAATGAATTAATATAGATTGATTTTGAATTGTGAAACAAATACCTTGAAAAAAAAAACAAAATAACCGAACAAAAAACTCAAACAACACAATTATCACACGTTTGCCATTTTTCCTGAAAAATTCATCAAAATTCAAAAAAAAAGTATTTTCAACACATCTACTACTCAAGACCTTTCCTACAGTATACATATTGCCACACTTTTGATGGAGCAAATATTTTAAAATTATACCGCAAAAATTATGCTTGCGTATTTATATATAGATTTACCAACCATAATGTTGTTTAATACGTTAGTACACAATTTTTTTCAATTTTGAATGCAAACTTTTTGGGTTGTGAGAAGAATAAAAACAACATAAAACAATCAACTCAATCAATCCATATCATAGAACAATTCACAAAAACACAAAATTTCAAAACGATTCTCCTTCTCCAAGTTATATTCAAATAGATGAATTAATTAATTTATCAAAAACAGCCTGATAATATTACAAACAAATAGCAAAAATATGATATCTTTAAAATTTAAACATAGTTCTAAAGTATTATATCAAGTTTCACAAAAGTGTAACTGTAAAAAATTTTATTAATTCCACAAATTTAATTTGAACTTTATTTGAAATATAAGACATAAGATCATCATCGTTTCACAATTTAATATGAATTCTGGAAAATAAGAAAAACTTAAAGTCAAGCAATTTGTATTACGATAAACTTAAAAGCTTTATATTATTTTTTGTTTTGGATTTTTCCTTTTCTTGAGTGTTGTTGTTTTTTTATAGATTATCTAAGCAACACGAGCAATAAAGGACACCAAAAATTAAATTCGTTTGTATGAAAAAGGTCACAAAAGCCATCTATATGTCTACTCCAATGTGATACTGATAAATTGCCAAATGAATTTCAAATGAGATTTTGGAGTACAAAAGCTTTCGTTCATTATTTATCATCAACTTTTATTTCTGTAATTGGATTGATTAATATGAAATAATTTATTAGTTAGGCTTAAATCGATAAATTTGTTCGTGCATTCGCAATTTATTGGGAAGGTGGTGGAATAATATTTAGCAAAACGTGATGAATTTGAGGTTACTGTGTTTATTTAGATTTGTTTGTTTCACTTTATATAAAATCTTTTATGTTAATACTGCCATGTGGTAGAATAAACTCCAGTCTTCTTGGATAACAATAAATAATCTAAATGGGACCATTAGGGATTGCATTCAAATATCATTATTTATGTCCTCTTATGAAACGATTGACTATATCGAATATTTCTCTAAAAGTAGGAATATACAGATATAACGAAATTTCCTAATAATTTGCTAATTTGTTTTAACTCAGTCCATTCTTTTATAGAAGGAAAGGATATAAAAGTTTTTATGTATGTAATTTTAGTTCATTCCCCTCGAACAACACAGCTGTTCAAATTTATTGAGTTTTTAGAAAAGTTGTTTGATCAGATGATATATGTAGATTGTAAAAGTTTAAATGTATAATTTTTATTACGATGAAAGCGACAGTAAAGAAAGAGACAAAAACATGAAAAATGCTATTTATCTCCGAACATTTTTTGATTCGGGATCATTATGTAAAATAAAATGAAACAATAAAGTTGTAATCAGTAGTATATTGTGCCACAAGTGTTTTAAACTTTAATTGTTTTGACTAATTAATTGTTGAAGTTAAATTTGTAAAATCAATCTATTTTTTTGTTTTAAAACTAGTTAAAATTTTCGTGGCATTTAAATTAAATTTTGTATATGAAGATTTGTTGCAATATAAAAAATAAAACAAACAAATAAAATACAAAGTTCAACATTGTTGATTTATTATGAATGGCATAGTTTTGTATTTTAAATTATGAGCGTGTTTAATTGTTTATTATTCCACACCATTTATTGGAAAATAATTAAATCGATGGCGGTTAAGAAAAGTAAAAGATGATTGTTATTGGAATCTAAGAAATTGTGTTCAATGAGCGCATAAAAATATAGCTCGTTATCAATATTTGAAAGTGATAGATTTTTTCAACGCGAAACATATATGTACAAGGTAGTACTTGAGGACACTTGTATTATGATATTGATTCGGAAGGTCAAAAGTTTGAGGTTGTTGGTCGATTGCAGTGTAATTTTGACTCTTCTTTATATGGATAATACTGGATATAAATTCGTGGTTATCAGTGCCGTCCCAATGTATTTGGGGGCCCCTGGCCCTCTATTTCTAGGGGGCCTTTTCGAAAATTAACAATAAGACTGCGTTACAATTGATGCTTAATTGTACTAAACGTGCTAAATCAATTTAGTCAACTATTTTATTTGACTAAATTATATTTTGTTTCTAAATAATTTGGAAGAAATTCATACGTTAAACAATATCTGACAACTTGATTATATTAATTTGAATTAAAATTCGGTAATTTTGTAAAACTAAATTTAGATTTAGCAGTGTCGTACAATTTAGCAGCTAATTGGAACCCAGTCTAAATTAAATTTAAAAGCATAATTACTTACGGGCTTTTGAGGTTTATTATAATGTTTATTTTATTTAAATTTTTTTTCTTCTCACTTTTTTGTCAACAAATTTATCTACAACATCTTCAAATTCTATAGATTTTAATAAATCACTTTCTATGCACATCAACGCAAGGGAATTCAGTCGCTCCTGCGGCATGCTGTTTCGCAAATCATTTTTTATGTATTTCATCGCCTAAAAAGACTGTTCTCCTGTACAATTAGTGACCTTAATGGTTAAAAAAATTTTGAATGCTCTTTCTATGTTTGGAAACATATTTATTAAATCCTTTTGAATAATAAGTGTTATCCTCAATAAGAGATATAACGGGAAATATTTTCTAATATATTCAATATTGACAATACATCGAGTGCTTAAAACAACTAATTTAGCAACGTGTTTCATACAAGATTTTTTGTAACGAAGCTGCAAAATTAAATTTTTATAAAAAATACAACTAAACAAATTGCATTTGTATCTAGTACGTTTTGAGCAAACCAATTTTATCTTATAAGGAGTATGTAGCCTTAGTTTTCTTTTAGTTTTCATACTGCCAATTGTGAAAAATATCAAGATGAGTTCAAGTGATGATGATTTTGTATCGTCAGATATAGAAAAAGCAGCAAATGAAGCTATTTCTACAATCGTACCGGAAAAATTGGCGTACGAAACTTCATACAAAAATTTTGAGGAGTGGTTCAAAGAATCAAAAACTACAACAATCAATGACATGGTCATGCTGGCCTATTTTGTAAGAAAGGATCCATGAAACCTTCAACATCGTGGTGCGAGTACTCTAAACTAAGAACTATGATTTATTTGAACGCCAACGTGGATATGAAATCATTCACGAATTTGATAGCTTTATTTAAGCATTACTCTAGTAAATTTGGTCAGATTCATTAAAGTACTGATTGCAGTTGTTTAATAGTTTATTAACGCATTACTAATAATGGTTTAATGATTCATTAAAGTACTTATACTTTAATGAATCATTAAACCATTATTATTAATGCTTTAATAAAATATTAAACAACTACAATTAGTACTTTAATGAATCTGACCAATGTACTAGATTGATGCTTAAATAAAGCTCATTTAATTACTAAAATAACGCCCGAAAAAGCATAGATTTTGCAACTTAGTTACAAAAAATGAATTTTTGAAATTGGCATAGGCCCATTAAAAAAATTGCATTGTTGTTTTTGAAATTTAATTTGAAGTGTTCATTTTCATATTTTTATGAGTGTTTTATGGTGGGCCCCCGGCCCAGGGCCGGGTGGGCCGTACCGTAGTAACGACACTGGTGGTTATATACAATGGAATTTTGAGACAAATTTCGTTTGGCATTAGCTATCTCACATCAAGCTTAGGGAAATAAAGTACTTTGTTAAGGAACAATGGCTGATAGTTGTGGGTTGGAAAATTGAAAAAAAAACTACGTATATAGAATGGAAGAAGACGAAGATCATCTGATTGTAGTGCATATACATATTGAGCTAACAATGAGGTGCATACAATTTATTTTAGTAAGAAGTGGATCATCATATACAATTTATAATGTAAGCTTTATATTTATTTTATATAATTTTTTGTTCTTGCATAGTTCGTCCTAAATTATTATTAAATTATTATTTCTTGTTAGCTAAATTTTTGGCTAGTGATTTCTGTGTATTGAAAAATTAGTGTTAATAAGAGATTTTCCAGGGTCAGGTCTTGCGATATTATTTTTAATTAGTCCAATTCTCTACACTTATACTAAAAGTTAGTTGATTCTAAAAACCTTATTGAATGATGTATCGATTTCATCTGAACTATTTTGTCTGAACTAGCAAACCTTTCATGTTGCAACAGAGCAACTGTTGTGGCGGTTCATTTACGGTTCAAATAAAAAAAATACAGAGTTGTCTTTCAACGTGATTTTTTTAACAGAGTCTCTCATGCTTGGTTGGTATGATATTTTCATATATTTAGGGACGTTTATTTATAATTTCTTATAATTAACACTAAACATGCCTTACTTTGAATATAAAACAGTCAGTTTTATGATTGGAGGGATCAGTTTTATTTTATTTGTAATTTTTTTTTTATGTTTGATCTACTAAGCGTGGCAACCCCACGAACTCCAGTCCCTGCTATTGGCACCCGAGTTAATGGATCAACTATACAAATATTCAGTAAATATATGTTCAGTAAACGGTAGCAATTTACAATCTTAGTACTGGAATATTCTTTGATGATCGTGCTCTAGTTTGTGCTCTAAAAAACGAGCAGTTATATAAATGTATATGTGGGTTTTAATCATTGAGCGGAAATGAAAGGAAAACAAAACACCATCTCACGACTGTCAGAATCAGAAGTGTGGAGTACCCACATTAAGTCCAAAATAGCTTACGTCCGTGCGTCATATACTATTTTTTATTCGCCGCTAGCAAAATATTTTTAAAAAAATTTGTTTATTCTAAATCAAGTTATAATTTTGCATAAATTTTGAAGTGAAAATATCAATATCAACCTTTGACAAAATATTTGCTTTTTTTTCAAAATAATTGTATTACTATACAACAAAATAATAACCGCAAATTTAATTGGATTGTGAGATTTTGAATTTAAAGGTTGCTTTGATAAAAATTTCTATTTTTTATAGAATTTAAACAAATACAAATGTTTTTTGCTTTTTTGGACGCAACTATGACAACAAATTATATGGTTAAAAAGTGACACTTTAGGGCCGCAAATCACAGTAATAAAGTACCACTTTAATATGTAGGTGAATAAAATAGTACATTATGATGCAAGGACGTAGAGCTATGGTTTTTGGACGTATGTGGATTCGTGAATCGAGACGCCAGCCGAGTTTGTGAATCGAGACGCCAGCCGAGATGTGCACCCACATTAAGTTCAAAATTGCTTACGTCCGTGCATCATATACTATTTTTTATTCGCCGTAAGCAAAATTTTTAAAATTAAAATGTTTAATTTAAATCAAAATTAAAACATTATCAATTTTGAAATGGAAATATGTTGAACGAGTAACCTTTGACCAAACTATTTGTTTTTTGTTCAAACAAATCGTTTAACTATGACCACAAAACATAACATATATTTTAAATGGATAATAAAAATTTGAATTGAAAGGTTACTTTGATAAAAATTTGTATTTTTTATAGAATTTAAACAAATACAAAAGTTTTTACTTTTTTGAACGTAACTATGACAACAAAATATATGGTTAAAAAGTGACACTTTAAAGCCGCAAATCACAGTAATAAAGTAACACTTTAATATGTAGGCTACTAAAAAGGGTTATTATAAAATTATCATTGATAAATGAACAGTGAAACTAGCTTATTCGTTTTTATCTGTAATTGGTGATGTTGAAAAAAGGGAAGTTATTATTAGAACGATACACGTTTAATTTTTTGGTGTGAACATAGTAGATTCTTGTATGAGTTGAGAATGATGGCAGTTCCTCACGAGGATGGAGTTTCACGGAACGAGCGAAGCGAGTGGAGGAAATCATCCGAGTGAAGAATTGTCATTATCCTATGCGAATACAAGATGCTATTTTATCCACGACTGCAAAATATTTCGAATAATTTCCAGTTTGCCTGCTAAAGTTTTTATCACCCTATTGAAATATATCATAGACAGCATAGAAAAACAAAACAATTGACATAACGGAAAATGTTAAATTTTTTATTTTATAGTTTATATATGTACTAATATGAAAAAGGTGTTAGTGTAACTACAAAAAATCATATGTATATGTATTGTTTCTCGTTTTAACCTTTTGATATTACTATACCAACAAATGTTTTAGATTTGATTTTCTAAAGGAATTTAATAAACTATAGAACTGTTGTACAATGTAACGATTGCGTTACATTCTGCATCAAGTGAAAGAATGTATAAAATTATAATGGAAGACATACACGTGGAAAGCATATATTCTTAAGTAGTCGTGGATAAAAGTAATTATGGTTTGGATTGGTAAATAATTATGTTGTAAATACTAATTCAAATAATGACAGATATTTTTAAAATAATGATTGGAGTTTGATTGGCTCACCGTTAGCATTGATATTGTTATTAATAGACATAACAGTGTTTGTGGCTGTTCTGTATATGGTTATTTTGAGATTCGATCATATATGTTGATAGCAATCCATTGTGTTTTAAGGGTCATAATATTGCTAATCTTATTCATCAAAATAAAGGGTAAACATCACTTTCAATAAGTGTCTCATCAACTAGTGTAACGCAGGGTAATTGTGGAAACCATAGTATTCGTGGTAATTCTGTCTCAAACAATAGTAATTTTTTAATTGAAAGCACTTACGATCATCTGTAATCGGTGCAAGCAATTTGTTTTGATTATATAATTTTCATCAATCACTCACTCATTAATTTTGGTGCAACAATTTGTTTATGACATTATTCAACAGTTACCTATTATTTTGGTACAACAGTTTATTTTTGATATGATTCAACAATCACTTATTATTTTGGTGCAACGGTTTGTCTATGATTTTACTTATCAATCGACAATGATGTTATGCCACAAACACCTGTTGGTTTTGGTCCAACGATAACTTTTATGATATTTTCAACAATCGCCTATTTGTTTTGAGCAACAATAATTTTTATGATAGTTTTCAACAATCGTCAATTTTTTTTGACGCAACGTTTTTTTGTTGATACTTTTCCACCATTGCTTATTTATTTTGGTGACAAGTAAAGCAAAGGAGCTAATTCTGTTGCAAAAGCTAAAAAATTTAAATAAGGCATCAAGGGGTAGTCAAATTTCTTTTATTAACATTTGATAGTCATAGTTGATGTAGGGGTGATGATGGCTTTTATTCTTCAATAATTTTTGTATCTAAGTCTACTTTACTTCTTACCTTTGTTTGGAATAAATTCAAGGCACGCATAACCTAAAGGCGTCAGGATTTGTTATGGTAATCCTGCCCTTTAATTTAATACTTTTATTTAATTTAATAAAATACTCATTTTCTAAAAACACAGGGAGAACTAATTTAAGTTTCAATTTGTCCGAATGGGAAGTTTTGATCTACGGGTGGACAACAAAGCGTACTTCAGTCTCTAGATGCAGTTTTGGGAACCCATTTCTTTTATGTTTCTGCAAACTTAAAAAAATTGGTTTTATCATCTGTTACTTAATTTTTGTTGCCTATCTATATCTTATCATGAAAAAGTTTTATGTTATTTGATTGCTCCGTACATTAAAAAAAACAATAAACATTGTTTCTTAGATGCAAATTGGAATAATAAAAATATTTATTTTTAATTTTATTTGGAAAGAACTTTTTAATGCTTTGGATCTTCATAATTTTTTTGCGTGCCTGAACGCATGTTGTTGTGTGACCTAGGTCTTAAAAAAATTTATTTGTTGACATATATTTTCACAGTTTTTTAAAAAAAAATGTATATATAAATTACTAGATGATATAGCTCAGTGGTTTTAAATAAGAAAAAAGTTGTTGAGCCATTACATTAAAGTAAATTTTTTTCAAGTTTTATGACCAACAATTCCTCTACACCTGTTTAGATACTAAACAAATATATTACTCCCATAATTTTTCCAATTTATTATGTTTTCTCAATAAAATCATTCCAAGTTGCTTCACTAAAATATATTTACATAAAAAACAAATCGAAAATTTTCGACTTACCGTTTTATTTCCCAAATTATGAACCCGACAGTTTAAATGAGCAGTTTTTCCAACAAGTGCTGTAACATTTTTCGATGCTGACATATCAAAATAAGGTTTACTATCTAATCCATCACTATTGTTGCTATGTTGATTATGATTGTTATTACTATGACTATTATTACCGATATTTTTATTATTATTTATCCCACCACTACCATTATTATTGTTATTATTATTATTATTATTACTATTACTACTACTACTGCTAACACTTCCTATCCCACCAGAATTCGATCCACCACCTCGGATATTATAATTTTCCTTTAATTCGAATTTATTGTCATCAATAATATTTTCAATATGTCGTAAAGTTTTATGTTTTATGAATTCATTTGTGTTCGATGATTCTGACGAGCCTGGGAAAGATATAAAAAAGAGAAAATAGAAAAATAGAAAATGTGAAAAATAAAAATAATTTTTTATTGAATTGAATGAATTAAATTTTATTATCGAAAATTTTTATGAATATTTTTTTTTAATTGGAATTTATCGTTGTTTTTCTTTTGGGGACAGTAAAATTAAGTTATAGAATTTTAATTATTTAAATGAGGTTATATGTTTAATGTTATCAGGTTATGTGTTATGTGATTAATCTGAGTTAGGGTTATAAAATTTGGACAAAACGTATTTGGAAAACGTATGTGACGAGTTGTGATTTTTTCGCAGATTAAATCTAATCATCATGTTTGCGCCGCACATCCCCACTAACGTTTAATGCCTAATTCATTTTAGTTCGTTAATCGCGAAACCAATTACATAATTCTTATCATTTTTGTTTATCATCACAATAAATACTTAATTCACAGTTCTTACAATTTTATTCTCCCCACCGAAAGCCGTTTATTATCACAAATTAACTATAACGATGATGATGAAAATGATGATGATTAAGATTATGTTGTAAGTGAAGATAGTAACATTTAAAAGAAAATTAAATATATAGAAACTTTATGCAGACTATTAATTTAATTTCTTGTTTCCTAAGAAAATCGATCCACCATCAAACAACAACAAAAAATAATTCAAAGGAAATTAATAACTATTTCCAATGTGAATGAATATAATAAAATTACGAAAAAGCTCAAGTAGGCAAACTTTTTGGTTTCCTTATAATTTTTCCTCATTGTTTTTATCCTTGTAGATTTAGAAATGATATCAAAACCAAAATTAAAAAAAAAATGATAGAATTAAAAGAAAATAAGTTAACAAAGATTATCAGATGAAATAAACATTAATTTTTATCTTAATTAAATCAAAATTATGTTTGTTATTGTATTGTAGTTTGTGACAGTTATATTGAATTTGTAAGTTTTTATTGATAAGGGAGTTCACCGTTTGGTTTTGATATCTGAAAAAGTTTGTGATAAAGTTTATTGTAAAAGCAAAAGTTTTTTTTGGTTCATATTCAATTAAATAGATAGTTATAGGAAAGTTTATAGTTTGATTCTGATTTTGTTTTCGGATAATTTTGATAATTAGATTAAAGTTATTGGAGACGATGTAAGAAACTAACCAAAAGTTTAAAAGTTTAAATTTGACGATGATTTAGGTTAAAGTAGTTAAAAAGAGTAAGAAAGACATGTAGTGTAGAATTGGGAAAGGTACAATGGAATTGTACACGGTACAAAGGCATAATAATTTAGAATAACGAAGTTCAAATGATTTTAACAGGATCTAAAAATAAATATATAGAATAGATAACGTGAGTTGTGTTTGACTACTTTAATTTTTTCATTAGTAGTAGATTATAGATAGATAGATATAGTAGAAATTAAATGGTGGTTTATAACTATTGATTTGACATTTTAGAAGATCTTTTGTACCCTAATGATTAACTCAATAAGAGTATCCCTATCAACTCTTTAAAAATTTTGGATATGGAAATATTTCATTTTCACAGACCGCACTGAAAGAAATCATATTCTAATATCAAGCAAAACCAAATCTCAATGACAAAAAATCCAAATTAATAAAAATTAAAGACAAAACTACTTGAAAAAGGATTTGATGCATAAATTGAGATCAAATAGATCAGTTTTAGTAACTTAACAATTTTACAAAATAAGACTAAAAGTTTAAAATTCGTAGATTTATAAGTTACATCATTTAAATCCATTATGCTACGTTTATGCATTATTCTAATTATTTTCAGAACTTTATTCTCAAATTCAACTCACAAAAGATCTATGAAATTATAATATATTTATTCTCAATTAGAGTAAAAAATTTAGTTTTAAACGAATAATAGAACATTTTAATGCAAGGAAGGACGTAAAGCTTAGGTTTTTGGACGTATGTGAAGACTGGTGCCTCGACTTGCACCCACAATAAATAGAAAATGGCTTGCGTCCGTGCATCATATACTCTTTTTTATTCGCCTCAAGCAAAATATTTAAGAAAAATTGTTTAATCTAAATCAAAATTAAAAATTTCATAAATTTTGAAATAAAAATATGTTGAACAAGTAGCTTCTGACCAATATGTTTGTTATTTGTTTTCAAACAAATCGTATAGCTATGACAACAAAGAATAACAAATATTTCAATTGGATTAGGAAATTTGGAATCGAAAGGTTACTTTGATAAAAATTTCTATTTTTTATAGAATTTAAACAAATGCAAATGTTTTTTTACTTTTTTGGACGTAACTATGAAAACAAAATATATGGTTAAAAAGTGATACTTTGAGGCCGCAAATTACAGTAATAAAGTAACACTTTACTATGTAGGCGAATAAAAAACTGATTTCTTGAGCCGATGTTGGTTATTTCGTTGGTTTTAACAGAAATATTTTCTCAAATTTAGAAAAATTTATCATTATGAATTTATGAGTTCTGTAATGAAATTCATAATTCCTGAATAGTTTTTATCCACGACTACTAAAGAATATAAACTTTCCATGTGTATGTGTTCCATTTAGAGCATTCAGTTATTCGATATTTTGAGTTATCCGAATATCGAATAACTTTTACTTTAAATATCCGAATATTCGGTTAGTATTCGAATAGTAAAAGAAGTACTAAGAACTATGAAAAAATCAAACAGGTTTAACATATTATGCATTTTATTTTATTTATTTTTTTGAAATATGCATTTGAAAAAGAAAAGTGCATTTAGATGTTTAAATTTTAGACTACTTCTTATTTCAGATATTCCGCCGTAGAGATACTCCTTTCAGTTTTTATTGAAGTGGGGCTGATAGTCAATGGAGCACTATTCAAATTGTCTAATTTATCTGTTCTTTTTTTGAACGAATATAAATAACAACAATGTTTTTTAAACTATTAACCGCGATTTTCATTACCACTGTTGGTAATTTCATTACCACTCTCGTGTCGTGGAATCTGTAATTGAGCTAATCGCTGGTTGCAGCTTTTGTTGCAATATATTTTTACTTTGATTGCTGACTGCAAGTGCGTCATTTATATTACAAGATACCTGCAACTGGTTGTCACTGTTTTCATCGCTAGGATCTGGTACATCTTTGAAGGCTGAGGAGGCGAGAAAGCTTTCACAGCAGTTTTCTTTGCATAATCAAAATATTCGTTCGATTGTGGTATAACTCCAGTGTCAAGATATAGAAATAAGGTTATTAAGGTTGTTTTGTTTCTTTTCTGATCCATTCGTTTCCTAATTTCGTTGAAAAAATATTACTTTAATCACGGTTCAGCTCCGTTAGAGAAGTAAATAAGAATTTGCATATGCCTTCGGTTGTCATAAGTGTTGAATTTTTTTCGCTAAGTCAAGCACTTTTTGTAATAAAATTATTTCCCTTAAAATATTGAAATTTCTTAGTTTCACAGTTTGAAAAAAGGAATGATGGGATGGAAAACCATTATATTTTGGGAGATAAAAAATATTCGAATATTCCCCTATAAATATTCGAATAAAGAATACTTAAAATATACCCAAATTAATCGGATATTCAAATACTCGAATATTCGGATTTGAATGCTCTACTTCCATTGTAATTTTATACATTCTCTAACTTGTGTACAGAATGTGACGCAATCGTTACATTCTACTACAGTCCTATAGTTTATTTGTTAGTATAGTATTATCAAAAGGTTAAAACGAGAACAATACATATATAAAATATAAAATAATAAATTTGAGTTTCGTTTTTCTATGCTATCTATGATTTAACAGGTCGTTCAATAAGTCCGTAGGATAAGTAAGAAAAAAACAACATTTTGACAAAACTCGATTTTTTTATTCAACATAGTTGCCTTCGAGGGCGATACAACGAGTATAGCGATTTTCCAACTTTTCTATACCACTTTTATAGTACGATTTCTCTTTCTCGTCAAAATAGGCCTCAGTTTCAGCGATTACTTCATCATTGGACTTAAATTTCTTTCCAGCAAGCATTCTCTTGAGATCTGAAAACAGGAAAAAGTCGCTGGGGGCTAAATCTGGAGAATATGGTGGGTGGATAAGCAATTCAAAGCCCAATTCATTCAATTTTGCCATCGTTTTCATCGATCTGTGACACGGTGCATTATCTTGGTGAAACAACACTTTTTTCTTTTGCAAATGTGGCCGTTTCTTTGCGATTTCAGCCTTCAATCGATCCAAAAGTTCACAGTAATACTCGCTGTTGATGGTGGTTCCTTTTTGGAGATAGTCGATGAATATTATTCCGTTCGTATCCCAAAATACAGACGCCATCACCTTACCGGCCGACTGTTGCGTCTTTGCTCGCTTTGGATTCGGTTCGTCGACTGCTGTCCACTCAGCTGACTGTCTTTTGGATTCTGGTGTGTAATTGTGAAGCCATGTCTCATCCATTGTCACATATCTACGATAGAATTCCCTTTTATTGCGGTTTAACAGTGCCAAAGACTCCTCCGAAGCATCGATTCGTTGTTGTTTTTGGTCGACTGTGAGCTCACGCGGCACCCAATTTGCACAGAGCTTTCGCATACCCAAATGTTCATGTAAACTGGTAAAAACACTACCATCTGCTACCTTTACAATGTCAGCTATTTCGTGCACCTTCAAATTGCGATCGTTCATAACCAATTTGTGGATTTTTTTTATGTTTTCTGGAATAACAGCCTCATTTGGGCGTCCACTGCGCTCTGCATCTTTTGTGCTGGTACGACCACATTTAAATTCAGCCATCCACTTCTCTACCATTTGTCTCGATGGAGCAGAGTTTGGATAATGTTTATCAAGCCATTGTTTGGTTTCCACTGTATTTTTTTTCATCAAAAAGCAATGCTTTATTAAAATTCGAAATACACTTTTTTCCATTTTTTTTCAAAAACAAAAGTTGCTTCACACAAAATGCTATAACTCACGAATAAATAGTCAGATTGCTGTCAAATTTATACACGTATCGTTTGAAGGTTAGTACTAAATAAAAATCATATGGAAAAAATTCTAGTAACGCCATCTATGTGTCATCCTACGGACTTATTGAATGACCTAGTACATATTTCAATATGGTGATAAAAACTTTAGCAGGCAAACTGGAAATTAATCGAAATATTTTGCAGTCGTGGATACAATAGCATCTTGTATTCGCATAAGATGATGGCAATTCTTCACTCGGGTGATTCCCTCCACTTGCTACGCTCGTTTCGGGAAACTTCATTCTCGTGAAGAATTGCCATCATTCTCAACTCATACAAGAATCTACTATTCTTCATTTAAGCAATTTATTGTGTAAAATGGTTCTTGATTCGTGTATATTGAGATCAATATAAGAATAAGATTTATGATTCATTTACATTTTTGACTGATTTACTTAAATTGAGAAAATAATGCTTATTTGATACAATTTTTTCTTGCTTATTTTGAGAATAATATTGTTAATAGGAGTTATAGGACCATAAAAAATTTTAGTTTTAAATGCTATTTAAAGTATTTATATGTTAACATAATTCTGAATTAGTTTAAGTTTAAATTTCAGGATAATAATACATGATCCAAAGTATATGCTGAAAAATGTAATTTATAGTGCCAAATAAACAAAGTATGGAGGAAATACGTTGTATAATTTACAGTATGTATAGTGTCCTGATATTAATTAATGTTAGTTAGGATGTTAGTTTTAAATTTCGTTAAACTGGTAACTCTTTCGTTAAACTAAACTCAGAAGAAAACCTAATTAAAGTACGCCGAAATTAATGGTGCTTTCTATGTTTTTTTCTAAGGGTTTTTTCAAATTATTTTAAAAAAATTAAACATTTTTGATTTTGTATGAAAAATGATATTTTTATTAAAACGAAATTTTATTCCAAGCCAACATTTAAAAAGATTGATTTGGTTTTTGACTCTGTTAAAATTTTAGATTTGTTTTTCTCAAATATGAGACGCTGACTAACAAAATTATTATTTTTTTTCCGTTTTTATAACGAACGCGTACTCAATTTTTTTTTATATTTTGATTTTAAAAATCAAAATCGAACTAAATCTTTTCAGAAACATGTGTAATTATAAATAGTAATTTAATTTCTAAAGGAAGAACACAGGTGATTGTTGTTGATACATTTCGACGCGTCACACATATTTTCAACTAGCGTTTGTTTTAGAGATAGAGAAAGTTTTACGAATATACATACAGATTTTTCACTACCAAAAAGGTATTTTCTCCCATATTTTTAACATCGTTTGGCATTCATGAAAGGAAAAATCAATAATTTGTTTATATTTTCTCTATTATTAAGTTTATACAAATGTAAACAAGTATATAAGGAAAATTTTAACCTTGATGTTAAAAAAAAGTTAGGTTTGCCGATGATTATTCATATAAACGTTAGATACAAAATTCAGATATTGCAGGATGCGCAGTTGATTATTTATGTTAACGTTAAATACAAAATTTAGATATTGCAGGATGCGCAGTTGATTATTTATGTTAACGTTAAATACAAAATTTAGATATTGCAGGATGCGCACAAGCATATATGACAAAAACCATTATAACCTTGATTTGTTTAATGAAAAAAAATGTTAATTACAAATAAAGTATAGCCGAGGGTGATGCAAAAGTCACTTATATGGTGATCTGTCGGATTGTAAAACTATGACAATGCAAAACATGTAGGCTGGTAGTTCAAGGATGGCAATTATAGGATGAATCAACTAGACCCTAATCTTTGTTGTTAATGCAGCCGGTCTAGCTGTCTGAACTGTCAAGCCTTAGATTCCAGTTGATACATCCTCCAGCGAACCAAATTGTTCTGAATTAGGACCTACCAACACCACATACTGGACAGTACCAAATTGTGAGCATAACAGTTGATTCTTGTTAACAACTTTTGCTATAAGTTATTTCTGCAGAGTTCAGAGTCTTTTCACCATGCAATCTGACTTCAAATGCTAAGCAGTTGTTCTGGTGTTATTAATTACAAGTACCTGAAACATTTCTTAAAATACTGTAGATTCGAAATATCTTCCTTAATCTGTATAAATTGCCTTCGATACTCTTTAACAATTTATCTAATTGCCTACCAAAGTTTTAGCAATAGTGCTTGTTGAATTGAAATTGAACACACTTCTGGCCATTTTTACGACCACATTATTTTTTCCTTCTACTAGATCTTTCCTTTTGCCATATCCGTCCTTCTTATATTTTTAACTTAATGATTAACATGTGGTACCTGAATGTGGTACCTCAATTTATGCAGCAGTCATGGTCTATACATACGGACCAAACTTTTTCATTTTTTTGTTCATATTTCTGAGCAGTATTGCGTGTTTTTATTCTCAAATGAAGAAGTTATATGCACTAATTTTCTCTCAGATTATGAATAATTGTGCTTAGCTCAACTTTATTTTAGAATAGTTTCGAGCATATATGTTTTTAAGTAACTCAAATATTACCCACTATTTTCTTAATCATACTACCGTATGATTAAAGTAACCGTTCCATAAATGTTAACTGGTCCCACTATATCCTCATTTTGAAATTGTTAAACATTAACCCGTAAGGTGTTTATACCATAAAAGCTCATAATGCTTTCCTCGTCGTTGTTTTTATGCAGTTCATGTTATAGTTTTACTATAGAAGCTTTCTATCCAGACCAAATATTTTGCATCTTGTACTAGTATGTTAGGTGTGTACCTCTCATAATGATAGACCTAGTGTTGAGCTTTCTCTTGTTGGTAAACGGCATCGCCGTAATTTTGCCTCAATCCGTCAGACATGGTCATTCCTTTACAGTAAAGCAGCGATTAGAATTTTCCTGTTTTTTGTCTACAAAAGTAATAAAACAGCTTCAATTGGACGCCGTTACAATTTTATTTTCTCTGGTTTAGGACAGAATTGCTTAGGATTATTTAGGACAGGAAAATCTGATTTTTTATTTTTGTATGTTAATTTGTTTTACATGATTTTGGTGCTCACAACTAAAGCCTCGGCATTCTTTGCTCAATTTTCAGTCTTAAATATATTTGAGTTATCGGAGTAACTCCTATACTAATGAACACTTAATGTGGCACGCTCTAGTGTTATGCATGAATAAATAAAAAATTCATGCCCCTGACGTCTTTGATACTTCCTAAAAGTTAAGTCAACGAACAACTACCAACCTGCGATCTCATCTTACGTCATAACATAACAAGAATTTCTTCCTATTCTTGTTCTTAAAACTTTAAATCTAAATCCATTTCGCATTCAATTTATTTCTTTTAAATTTTCAAATATTCCGTTTTGGCAACTTAATTTCCTTTTTTCATAAATTTTTTATACTTACATTTTTTTTGTAATTTTACCGATATTGAATGCCAAGGATACTAAAATTCGAATTTGTTTTATAAAAGCGAGTATCATAAATTATGAGAGATGAAAATATAAAAAAGCAAGAGAGAACTGTAATAAGGAAACTATTAAACTTTTAAGTTATAGTAAATTCTGCTCAATTTATGATTTTGAATCATTTTTTTTGGATACAATTTTGTTGGAGAATGGGTGCGTTTTGAATTATTTCTTACGTTTGGAATCCCTATTATACAGTACGATGTTATCGTTTTGGTAATATCTATCCGTTATAGTCTTTTCGTTTGTGCTAAGTTATTAATGTTAAACTTAAAAAAAGTTGTTAATGTTAATGTTAATTAATGTTAAACTTGAAAATGCAGATCTCCATTTTCCAAACAGAACAAACTGTGGAGAATAAACAATCAAAAAACATTTTGGTTTTCTTTTTCCTATTTTATTTGTCCTATTTTTAAAGTCGTTGTTGTTTTTTGTTACCATTTTTTGCCATCCAATTATTTTTAATTATTTTAATTTATTTAAGTTTGTTTAAGGATTTTTATAGAGTTTGTAATGTTTCGTTAAACTTTTTTATTATATGTACATATTATTTTTTGTCCTTATGTTGGTTATATTGTTAAAATAAAAAGGAACGAAAGAAATGAAAATTGTAATCTAGATAATTAATTTAGGATTTTTTTTATTCATAATTAAATAATGGAAAATTAAGTGAACACGCACGCATATAGTTTAAGATAAATTTTTTTAATGATGTCAATTTAGCGTGAATTGCTTTTTAAGCGTAGTTTTATATTATTATGAATAAAGAGAAGAAAAACAAATGAAGGTTATGGATGGCTTTATTGTTTATACACATAGCCAGAAAACAATACATTTTGTTTTATTTGCCGTTTTTATCTCGCAATAACGATAAACTGAAATCAGTCTTCCAATAAATTTTTCAAATATTTTTATTTTAAAGTCAACCATAATAAATATTTTTGTTTATCAATTTATGTAGTAGCCGGATTAATGTTTTTTCCATTTTTATGGTTTTAATGAACACAAATATAGTTTTTGCTATTCGCTTGTGTGAATATAGTTTAATTAAATTAATTACTGTAAATTTTTAGTTCTGTTAATTTAATCTAAAATTATTTAACGTTTTAGTTATTTAAATTTTAATGGTTTTAAATATTTAAAATTTATTTTGTGAAAAGGTTTTTTAATTTTGCTTTTTGTTTCCAATTTGTTGGTTTATAACCATAAATAAACAAGGATCAGGAAGACAAAAATCATATATAACTAATAAAATTAATGGCAAAATTATTAACGATTGGTGTCTGGATTTAAAAATAGAAAATTTAAGATCTTTATCATAAACAGATTTTTACAACGAAGGTTATATTTATCTTCCTTTGTTTTGTACAAAACTTTTTAAATTTAGTTTCTTATCTATGTTTATGCATCGAGTTTCATCTAGGGTTTCTCATTTCCCGTAGAAATTCAAATCCCGGGAAGCCGGGACAAAAAATATTAAATTCCCGGGATCCCGGGAAATCCCGGGAAACGCTAAAAAGCTAAATTTTTCTAATTGGGTGGTAGAAAAATGTGTAAAATTAAAACAGCACAAAAATGCGCTATTGATTTTTAAATTTCCATTATTTTTAATTAGAAAAACTTCAAAAATTAAATAAAAAAGAATACATAAAAACAAAACAAAAATAAATTCATAATACTAATTTTTAAACAATTTTTCAAAAAACTAGGTTGTCAATGACGCCATCACTCAATTTTGTCCGAATTTTCGTAACGAAACGTCCATTGAACCAACCATTGAACCATCCGTCCAAGAGAACCATTAAACATAAATTAAGAGAAATGAAGCGCAATTTTTAGGTAGATTTCTCAGAAAAATTTACCTATTTTAAGTTTGATTGGTTTTAATTTGTTGTGTTTATATATGTCAAAAATCCATGATACCATATGTGTCAAAAAAAACATTTTCCTAATTTTGAACGAATTAATTACTACAGAGGGAAAAGAATTAAAAACTACTCGATTTTTGAGTGAGAAAACTTTTAATATCTTTCAAAAAAGTACAAAAATATGTTAATAAAAATTAGCGGGATACCCGGGATCCCGGGATGAAATCCCGGGAAAACGGGATGAAGATTTACCCCCGGGATCCCGGGGAAAACGGGATCCCGTTTGAGAAACCATAGTTTCAT
Source organism: Diogma glabrata (assembly GCA_963693315.1). Classification (NCBI taxonomy): domain Eukaryota; kingdom Metazoa; phylum Arthropoda; class Insecta; order Diptera; family Cylindrotomidae; genus Diogma; species Diogma glabrata. The sequence continues at coordinate 183,841,499 of OY856186.1, forward strand.
CCAAATCAAGTAAACTGGGTTATAGATATTAAAAAGTTAATTAAACAGAGGCTTGGCAGTCCCTTTGTCCAATTTACCCTCAAAGTTTTCAAAACTATGAGACATAACCCCAACAGCCCATGTACTGAGTTTTATCATAACCAAATGTTTTCAATACACATTTGTTCGTCATCCCTCTTGTTTCAATTTTGGCCAAAAGTTTTTAAAACTATGAAAACCAGCAATAAAGACTTATGTACCAAATTTCTTTAAACGATTTTATTGTACTTAGAATTATTCAAGCTTAAATTAAACATTTTAATGGGAGTCCCCCACTCCTTCTTGTCCAGTTTCGCCCAAAAGATTTCAAAGCTATGATAAACCACACCAAAAGCTTACGTACCGAGTTCTATCAAAATCAAATGACATTACAAAAAGTTATTGAAGTTTTAAATAAACAGTTATTGGGGAGCTCCTATACCCCTTTTTTAAAATAAAAAGGTTGTAAAATAGGAATTACAATATGTGTCACAATAAGACATAGATATCTTTTAAGATCTAGGACCTACAACAACATGCATTCTGAGAAGTTGGTGAACGCTTTTTTTAAATGTTTGTGGATTGAAGGCACTCGAGACTATTGATTCGGGCAAAATATGCCATTTGTACGATGTACGGACAAAGGAGTCCCTTTGTATTTTGTCACTATGAGAGTGAGTGATCTCAACACAAGCACAAACCGACTGAGGTATAAACGTTGACAGGGAAAAGAAGATGTTTAAAGTATGATGGATCTGATTTCATCCGAACACTGCTGGTTACGATACGTATAAAAAAACAAAGAGATCAGCAACAGTGCTACGATTTTTTAGGATATCAAGATTTAATGTTAAATTTCGATCTGCTACAATTCGTATAGTACACTTTTGAATATAGTCCAAAAAGGCCAGGATGGCAACAGATGCAGCGCCCAAAGCTTGACAACAATATGCCATACAGAGACGATTGACAATTATATGACTTATAAATGTGGAGTAATTGATACGGAGTAAAATATTTTTTACATCTAATGAGGCCCAGTTTTTTTGACGCGATCTTTGCCATCGTCGTTTGGGAACTCGCTCATGATCTGGAAACAATCAATAGCTGTGTTTTGGTAAAATTGAATTAACCAAACTTTTGTCATCCCAATCGGTGACTTTTTCTAGGTCCTCGTTTACATTTTTTGCAGTCCGGGTGGGATTTATTCGTTCAATTTTGTAGGAAAGCTTTTCAGATCACCGCCTGAAGCCACAAAATATTTTAGTGATTGCCAGAATTTTTCGCATTTTCGACGTACATGACGGTCTGCTGACATACTATGATATGCTCCAAAACGTCCAGAAATACCTTTAAAAATAAAAGATAAAATTTTGAAAATTTTCTCGGGATTCTGGTCCTTCAGAGCGACATATAGCAAATGAGTAGATAGATTACATTTATTCGCATCTTGTCATATTTAATATGAGTTTACAACGTAGATTGTAATTTAAATATTTTATGATGTAAACACATTTTAATTTAGATTAGTTTAAATTGGTATCTGTCAAACTATTAAAAACGAATTGAAACGTATGATAACTAGAGACCATTCCTCAAATTATTTGTTTGATGTTGAAAAATGTTTGACGAAGAAAAGAGATTTAATGATTTAAAATTTATAGGAACAAGAGACGGTGTAGAAAATAGAAATCAAACATTTTTATTTGCAACGGTGTTCACAGCGTGAAGTATTAAATTAAAAATATTTTGATTTGTAGTAAGCCTAGATATCAAATTAGTTGCAAGGTTTTAAAATAAAGAGTGTTTACAGCACAGATTTAAATCACTTCTATTAATATGCTATGTCGCTGTAAATGCGGTATAAAACTCGATTGTTGGTTTTTATGCTTCAAACTACAAAAACAAATGTATGTTTTTTGTCTCTAATGGCGTGTTCGATTTACGCAACTCGTGCGCACTAGTGCAAACTTTTTCAGTGCTTCAAATTCGGTTTATAAGTTTCACTACACTAGTGCAGTTATTCATGTTCGATTTACAAGTTTTATTGCTTATTTTAAGTTTTTTAAGTACGGTTTACCAGTTTAGTACATAAAAACTAACAGAGTTTGCACTTTTTTCAACTGTCAAATAGAGTCAGTTTTTTTGAGAAACTGCAAATTTTGTATTTAAATAACAAATGCAAATAATGAATCAAAACCGAAAGTATCTTGTGGTAAATGAACTTTTAACAAGTTCAGATTTATTTGATGATGAAATGGAAGCAATTTGTGCAACTTATATGGAAAAGCGGAACTTATGTAAAATTGTTAACTTCGTAGAAGTAATAGAGGCTTTTGATAATATAGAGGTATTTTTCCTAAGTATTTATTGAATTTAAAACATTTACAAATAAAATATTTATTTACAAACATAGTTCAGACGAAAAAAGACCACTGAACTGCTAAATTATAGTTTCATTGAATATTTTTTTTTCAGTTGTAGTTCGTTTACACTGAGTTTTGAGTGGATCAGTTTTAAGTTTTTTTTTTAAGTTTTATTCAAAATTCTACACTCATGCAGTTTTTAAGCAACTAACACCAGAAAAGTGATGCAAATCGAATACGCCATAAAAGTCACAATTGAGTTTTTTTTCCTCTTTTATGTTTCTTTTTGTTTTTTTCTGAAATTGGTTTTATTTTTCTAAAAAAGTTTATTTTTGCTAATATAACTGTGATTTTGATAAAAAAACGGTATTTTGCTCCATTCATTTTGAATAATTGTTGAAATTCTTTGAGAAATTGATGTTCTAACTACTTAGAGACCTAAAACCAGAGATAGAAGATTATCATTTTTCTAAAGATTTAAATTTATCATGAAAAAGCAAAATCGAAACTATTTTGAATATACAATTTATTTGAGTGAAGAAATTTTTTTTTTTGTTGAATTCTTTTTTCATTTCTTCCTTCCACTCAATTCGTCAAAGATCAACCATAATTTCAGATAAACGATGATCACTCATTTTTTCGTTTCTTTTCAAGATTGATGTTCGTTTTGTAGTAAAAACAAAATAAAAAAAGATAAAGTGAACTCTTTTTTCTCAAATTTATCTCGTCAAATTGAGGATCCGTTTTCATTTGAGACTCAAAAGAGTTCAATTTTGATACTCAAATGATGATGAATGAAGAAAAAATCGATATAACATTTTTGAGGATGATTTGATTTGTATGGAAAGCGAAAACATTTGTAAGAATGATATTATATATGGATACTTTGATAAAATTACTGAATAAATTTAATTTATGGTACTGAGCTTGAAATATGTAAATTTGGTTTTGATAAAGAATTATTTCGATGTTTATTTTGCGCTGTGAATTTTATATATTTTTTAATTAATTGGATATGTTTAGCATGCTAAACGTAAAATATTCTTTACTTAAACTATTTTAATAGCCGAAAATACAATGTCAATTTGAACAGCAAAGAATTTGGGCAAATGAAAAGAAGATATTTTTAGTTAGAATAGTTAGGCTAATTGTTTTACATGGTGATGGACATTTTTTGATAATGATTAATGTCTAATAATAAAATTTGAATGCATCAGGAAAAACAGATATAGTCAATGAATTCCACTTAACATTCCTATTAAAATAATCATGTTGAAAAGAAATTCTTCTACAAAGGGATATTTGAACCGATTATTGGTGTGACAATCTTTATGTTCTCCAGCAATGAAAGACGACATAATTTGGTTTTGGTTGGATTGAACTCAACAAGAATGCACTCCAGCATTATACACTTTATGGTAAATGATAAAAATATTGAAGAACTTTCAATCATTGCAATTATTGGTTGCTGCTGCATGTGATCGAAGATTAGGAGATCCCCGAGAGCCATGGAAGTCACTGGCATCCGCAAAACGGTGGAAAGGTGTCGTCAGTAAGGCTGTAAAGGTTCAATATTTCATAGGATAGAAGTTTAGTATCAATTGAAATATTTTGATGCCAAACGCCATATAATTAAATATTTACTACTGTATTAAATTGATGAAATTATTCCTTTATATTTAATTTATTATCGGTACCAATACCAATTGTTTTATAGTGAATTCTTTTCTACCTGTTCGGTACAAGTTCCAACACAGAACTAACGAAATTTGTATTCTTTTGTAAAAAAAGCAATGCAAAAAAAACAAATTTGGATAATTCGTAGTCGGAACTTGTACCGAACAAGCAGGAAAGAATTCACTATTAGTTGTTTTTATCAAAGATGTTCAACTAATTTGAAAAGTTCATTGTTTTAACGATTCCAAAAGGATGTGTTTGTCAAAAATTCTTCTTAATATTTTGCATGAATTGTATGTGCTTGATGAAGACTCAAAAGACTAAATTTTTAATTGCTTTTTTATGGTATACTAGCAGGACCCGGCGTGCTTTGCTACGCTTATAAATAAAGTTTGTGCGCAGACATTTTGTTGACGTAGTAGCAAAAAGATTTCAAAAAAGTGGTAATGAGAAATGATAGCATAATTCTTAATTGTACTTTTTGAAAATATGAATGAAAAATAATCAGCACTCTAGCTAAGTTCGGATATATGAAAAATTGGCGATCAAATAAGTTTTCAAGTAAGCAATAAAAAAATTTAAATGACTTGTTGAATTAGTAGAGGTGTGTCATCTCTATATAGAACATTATACAGAATAAAAAAAAAATCACAAATGTTCACAGTGCTCATGAATTGTATTTGTTCCCGACACGAAACACACAAAAATCTCTCAAATCACTCACACAATTTCCCAAACTTTTATTTTTTACACCAAATAGTGTAAAAGTTTTGTTTATTTAACATTATGCTCGTCGCATATTGCCACTATGTCATAAGAAAGAAAATTCGAAAAAACTCGTTATGATAACATTCAATTTCCATTGTGTCATTTTTATTTTTATTAACTTATTTTAATATGGATAGAATTTCAAAATGTCGTTTTAATTCTATTTATTTATTCGATTACTTATGGGTACATTTTATTTTTTGTTTTTCCGTTTAACGGAATGGTTTTCCTAACGCGTTAGCCACATACAGTTGCCTTGTGAGAAGCACGGATTCTCCAAATCTAGTCCACATACTTGCTGTAACTGTCCTTGTGATTTGTTGATGGGCATTATAAAAGTCAGTTGCACTGGAAACGAAACGTTTGGGTTCAAATGCCATATCTGTTGGAATACGTGGCAACACTACATCTTCCGGTTCAAATTTACCATTTAAAATTGTGGCTTCAATGACATTGTTCATCATCTTTTTCACCGAACATTTCAAAAAAATTTGTGCAACTTCAAAGTATTTGACATATTTAGAATTACTATGTATGTCACAAAACACATAAAAACCTTTTAAAACCTAGGTTCTACACCATCATGTTTTTTAAGACGTTGATGGACGCAAATTTAATTTTTTTTGGTTTTTTATGATCTTTTTAAAGAATGGAAAACCAAATAATAAATCCTTTCACATAATAATGTACGACGTAGGGCAATATTTCATAATAGGATGGAGGAAATAAAAATAAAATACTTTATTTTTCGAATTTGCACGAACAAAGCTAAAATTGGGTTACTAATTTTCCTAATTCTAGAAGCATATACCAAGATCATGTAACGCATTGTTTTCCTCAATCCAGAATACATAATAGTTATATGGAAACTCGTTTCTTCCAGCAAGCAAAAAAGTTCATTCTTTAAAAAAAAATATAAAAAATAAAAAAATTGCGTCCATAAACACCTTAGAAGCATGTTGTTGTGGGACCTTGTTCTTAAAAGGTTCTTATGTGTTGTTGTGACACGTTGTGTTGTAATTCCTACTACCCAACATATTTTATTTAAAAATACCTAAAAAAGCGTGTCGTCACCAAAGAATATTCCATAACTATAAGACTAAGTGTGCTATCATCGATTGAAAAAAGTTTATCCCCAGCACCCCTAAAATATCACTTATCCCCTTATATCAGTTATATCTTACTGCCGTTGCCAGCGGTATACGATATCTCACGTTAACTGATTTGCCAATAGCAGGTACCAAAGTACGCGGGGTTGTCACACGCATAGATCCCAAATTTATATAAAATTTATAGAAAATATATAGAATTCAATGCAAGATATATAAAATTTATTGGTATTAATGCATTGTTACCGTTTGCAAATCACTATTCCGTGTTGCCGGCTAAGTGCCACTATTTTTAAATAGTTTGTTCATCATAATTGCCATCCGTTTTTGATTGTACATAAGCTATGCTTCTTTGTATAGTATTTGTGCGAATTCGTAACATTTCGTAACTTTGAGCTTTAAATCGTTATACTCGATGTTATCCACTATCTTCACTTAGTTTTAGAAACATGTATCACATACAATTGCATACCCGCAACATATTTGGTGTAGATAAAACAATTTGATCATGTGCTAAATTCCAATATATATCATTTTGATATATAAATAAACATAATTGTTTGTCAGATCATACTTTCATTTTTCAATTTCATTAAATTATGTTCGATGTAAAAAAAATTGATCAAAGCAAACCAAATGTATAAAACGATATATTTAGATAAAAATAATAAAGGCAAAATCCCTTAAATTAATTATAAGAGCCCTGGGGTTCCATTTATATACATAATATATAGCCTATGTTCATCGAGAATAATGTACCTTTCAAATAGTGAAAGAATTTTTCAAATAGGTGCAGTGGTTTTGGAGATTATCAAATACGAACAAACAAACAAACAAACATTAATTTTTATATATATAGATTACCGATCTTTGCATTCATTGAAAAATGTTATAATTTTACAAAATGAAAATAACTTAACAGTGAAACACTTAAAAAATGCAAAAATAATTTCAACGGTAACATGTATCAACATAAATTTAATTTTATTTGTTGGTTAGCTTTACGACTATAGAGGCCGTTTTGCTGACGTAACCTAGCTTATTATTAAGCATTTTGGCTATCCATTACCCACTTAGCATCAAAATAGCAACTCAATTCTTAGATAATGGAGGTGAGGTGACTACGATTTTAACCGTCAGCTAAATTATGTGCATATGATTTAATGGTTTCTTAACACACCTGGATATACATTGCCTATGTGTATTAACTTCTAATATTATTTCCCAATAAATACATTCACTCATTGTTGAATTAGTTACAAGGAAATCGCCAAATTGACATATCAATATTTGTTAAAATCTTGATTTTTGTAATTCGTAGAATTTGTAAATCAACCCCTCATCAACATAGTAACATAAACAGATATGCAAACAGCTATTGCAAAACCAAAACCGAAAAAACCAACCTCATTAAAATAAAACCATATTCAAAAATATGGAGGGGCTGAAATTTCAAGCTCTGAGATATCAAGACTTCAATTTTGGTTAAGCATTTTGATAAAGTCTTCGGCATAAAACTTATATGAGGACATTGTTTTTATAGTTTTGGGCAGCGATGTACATCAAACATAACTCTTTGTTAAAGTATATGTATTTTGTTTTTATTTCGAGAAAGTATTACCAAATCACAAATTCATATTTCTTTCAAAATTCCAAAAATATTGTAAAAAAATAAAATCAAACTTTTTCAAAATTCCAAAAATATAGCGAAAATTAGAATAAAATCAAATATTTAAACTTTTTCTTAATGACCAATAGTCCAAAAATTCTTAAAAATTCAAACTTTTTCCAAAATTCTAAAAATATTGCAAAAATTATAACAATATCAAAAATTGAAACTTTTTTTCTAAATTCCAAAAATTATAATAAAATCAAAAATTTTAAATTTTTCAAAATTCTAAATTTAAATTTAAATTCTAAATCCAAAATCTAAAAATACTCCGAAAATTCTTAAAAATCAAAAATTTAAACTTCTTTCAAAATTCTTAAAAATACATATAAAATTAAAAAATTCTACCTTTTTCCAAAATTCTAAAAACATTGCAAAAATTATTACAAAATCAAAAATACAATCTTTTTTCAAAATTCCAAAAATATTTCAAAACTAAAACAAATTCAAAAATGTCCATGTCCAATTTCATGTTCAATTGCATTTCCTTCATAAAAACAGCTAAATTTTTTTCCAAAAATTGGGTAAAAAAAATAAAAATCTTTCTTTTGACACACTTGACAAAATTTTTTTGACAAACTTCTAATGCAATGATCTAGTTTTTGATCTCACATACCAATCCCTACCATCAAGATTTTTCCAAATTCAATGTTCCTACTCGAAATCAGTAATTACTTAAAATGAACGTTTTTTGAAAAATATGAAAATTTGCTATTTTTGACACACTTAATGATTTTTTGACACACTTCCGGTACAGTTTCGAACACAGTGTCCTTTCGGACCTGTCTCTTGAGTATACCTAATTTTAGAAAAAAAATGTTTGAAATCCCTCCAGTGGTTTTCTAGATTTCGTTAATGACGGCCGGCAGACAGACATACATTTTTTTTGCTTTTTTAGAATCAGTAGGTCCTAAAACGTCGAGAAATACCAAAAAAGTGGGGGTAAGAATTTCACTTTTGGCTCATGAATGCAATACTTAGGTCTTTCAGACCGAAGTAAAATTGCCAAAACCAAAACCACATTTTAAAAATTATCAAACTGTAACCGATATCACATTCTAAAAATCATCAAGCCAAAACCAAATTCGAAAAAAATAGTAATAAAACCTCGGTAGAAAACTTCATATCCGTCTTGCCATTGGTTCTTTAAATGTACTTGGCGCTACGCGATGAAATGAAATACTTTCTACTCATTATTAATTGACTCGGCATTTTTTCTTAAACATGGGAATGGTTTAAATTTTAAAAGAAATAGTGTAATTTTTAATAAATTGTCTGACGAAAACCCAAACAATAAGATTTCGGTTTTTAAAAGTGAAAACCGAAACTTATCATTTATAAAAACCAAAACCGAACCCAAACTCAAAACTTGTCCTAAAATTGAAACCAAACCAATATTTATTGTTTCGAAAAATCAAACCAAAACTTATCACTTAGGAAAACCAAAACCATAATTGAATATTAACAAAATCTCAAACCAAATCATTAAAAATAATTAATGATTTTGCAGTCCTGTATATACTCACAAAGGTCCATTTATTCTAATAAACTAAATAATAAGATTAATAAACAACAAAAAGAAACAACCATAAACCTAAATTTTTATTCTATAAAATATTTTCTATTTTACCAAACAACAATCATCAATATCTGAATAAGAAAAATATGGAGGGGCTGAAATCTCACAGCTCTGAGATATCAAGACTTCGGTCTGGGTTAAGGATTTTGATATAGTTTTCGGCAAAAAACTTTTATGAGGACATGGTTTTTAGTTTTGGGCAGCGATGTACATCAAACATAACTCTTTGTTGAAGTACAAGTATTTTATCTCTGTTTAAAAATTTATTACAAAACTAACACGAAACATCAATACGTTGCCGGAAAATTATAATCAAAATTCCAAAAATATTGTTAAATTAAATAAAATCAAACTTTTTCAAAATTCCAAAAATATTCCAAATATTAGAATAAAATCAAATATTTAAATATTTTCTAAATTCCAATAATATTTCAAAAATTCTTAAAAATTCAAACTTTTTCCAAAATTCTAAACATATTGCAAAAATTATTACAAATTCAAAAATTCAAACTTTTTTCAAAATTCCAAAAATTATAATAATATCAAAAATTAAAAATTTTTCAAAATTCTAAAAATATTTCAAAAATTCTTACAAAATCAAAAATTAAAACTTTTGCCGAAATTCTAAAAATATTGCAAAAATTATTACAAAATCAAAAATACAAACTTTTTCAAAATTCCAAAAATATTTCAAAAACTACAACAAATTCAAAAATTTCCATGTCCAATTTCATTTTAAATTACATTTACGTCATAAAAACAGCTACATTTTTTTTCCCAAAATATTGGCTAAAAAATTAAATGAAATCATTTTTTGACACACTTGACATTACTTTTTGACAAACTTATAATGCCATAATTCTCTATAATAATAATAAAATATCATGTCATACGAACTATTAATTTTTTTTTTTTTCTAAGAAAATTGGGTAAAAAATAAATAAAAACCTTTCTTTTGACACACTTGACAACATTTTTTGACAAACTTATAATGCCATAATTCTCAATAATAATAATAAAATTTCATTTCAAAAAAACAATTTATTTTTTTTCCAAAAAATTGGGTAAAAAACTAAATAAAAATCTTTTGACACACTTGACAACATTTTGTTGACAAACTTATAATGCCATAATTCTCAATAATAATAATAAAATTTCATTTTAAACAAACAATTTTATTTCCAAAAAATTGGGTAAAAAAAATAATAAAAATCTTTCTTTTGACACACTTGACAACACTTTTTTGACAAACTTATAATGCCATAATTCTCAATAATAATAATAAAACTTTATTTCAAACAAACAATTAATTTTATATTTTTTCCAAAAAATTAGGTAAAAAAATAAATAAAAATCTTTCTTTTGACACACTTGACAACTTTTATTTGACAAACGTATAATGCAATAATCTAGTTTTTGATCTCACATACCAATCCCTACCATCAAGATTTCTCCAAATTCAATGTTCCTACTCGTAATCACTTAAAATGAACGTTTTTTAAGCCAAAAATATGCAAATTTCCTTGTTTTGACACACATAATGATTTTTTTGACACACTTCCGGTACAGTTATCGAACACAGCGTCCTTTCGGACCTGTCACTTGAGTATACCTATTTTTAGAAAAAAAAATTTTTAAAATCCCTCCAGTGGTTTTCCCTGCAGCGTAGGTAATGACGGCCGGACGGCCGGCCGGCCGGCCGGCCAGCCGGCCGACAGACAGACATACATTTTTTTTTTTTTTGCTTTTTTGGAATCAGGAGGTCCTAAAACGTCGAGAAATGTCAAAAAAAGTGGGGGTAAGAATTTCACTTTGAGCTCATGAATGTAATACTTAGGTCTTTCAGACCGAAGTAAAATTCAATTTGATGAAACTCATTCTTTTTCTTCAACAAAATGTATGAAAAAAGATCCGATGAGCATCAATTTGAAAAAAGATGTAAGATCCTCAATTCAAAATCAAAACTAAACAAAAAATGAGTGATAATACTCAATCTTTTTCAATTAGGATCAACTTTTTGAACATCTTTTCTCAAACAAAAATATGATTAAAAATGATTATGAACAAAGATATTCAAAAAAGGACAAGAAAAAAATATTCATGGATTTGCTTTATTTTTTTTTTTCATTGAATATGAATATTCAAAACTAAGAAAAAGCAAAAGATGATGATCAAAAAATGAGGAGTTACGATCTCTGCCTAAAACATAACTTTCAAGCCGTAGCATGGTATAAAAAAGCAGCTGTTGTTAGTAAACATGCAAATTTTATGAATTGGCGCCATTTTGAAGCCGCTATTTTGATTTTTTTTTAATAATTATATAAGCTTTAAAGGATAGTACTTTTACAATCATTTTAAAATTATTAGTTTTTGTTAGTAATTAGTTTCCACGTACGATGTTGAAAAATGTCGGGATTAACCCTTCATTTTAAAGGCGCCATTTTGAAAAATTCTAAAATGCCACGTTTCTTTAGAAGGAGGACATCACTCCAAAAGGTTTGAGGCATCTCACGTTTTTTAAACCTCTCCAACTTTTGGTCGGAGCGGTGGCCTGTTTGACGTGGATCGTCCCATATACATCCAGTGTCTTTTTGGGCGTATTATTTTATACATCCAGTTCTGTGTTAGACTTATTACATCATACATCCAGTGCCCTGTTAGGTGTATTACATCATATAAATCCAGTGCGTTGTTTGGCATATTATATAAGACATTCAGCGCCGTGTTAGGCTTATTGCATTAAACATTTAGTGCCGTGTTAGGCGTATTATTTAATGTACGTTCAGTGCGTGTTAGACTTGTTACATTATACATCCAGTGCCTTGTTAGGCGTATTATATCATACATTCAGTGTTTTGTTCGGAGTATTATATCATACATTCAGTGCCTTGTTAGGGGTATTATATAATACGATCAGTGCCGTGTTGGACGTATTATTTTACATACATGCAATGCCATAGCAGACGTATTATACTATTTATACAGTCCCTTGTTAAGCAATTTACGTGATATAGGTGTTAGGCGTATTACATCATGTACATCCAGAGCTTTGCTAGGGGTTCAATATAATATACATCCAGTGTCCAGTAGGCATGACCAGATATGTATGAACAATTTTCAAACAATCTTTTTCTTCGCTCCCACCGGCTAATTATGTTCCATTTGACTCGAATATGAACTATATCAAGTTTTATTGAAATCGGAAAATAATTACCCACCGCGCAGTGGCGTCGAAGATAAGAAAATTAGGAGAATAATAGGATTTTTTATTTTTATCAGATATAATCATCTCAAAACATAATATATCTCATAATTTTGATTTTTTTATTAAAAGCTAATTAATTAACGATTCTAACGAGCATAAGTATGTAGAAATCGATCTTAGGAAAGCGATTTCTCTTAATTTTTCTTCTTACATATACGAAAATTCACTAATTCATAATAATCTTTTTTCAAAGAGAAGAAATTAATATTTATGGTTAAATTTATAATAATAATAATCCTTTTATTGACTTTAAATTTTATAATACAGTTGTATACATTTAATAATTTACTGAGATCAGCTTTTAATAGTAAGCTTTACAGCAGATGAAATTAATTATTATGAGTGTTGCGAAAAATAAATGAAAAAAGAATGTTTATATATTCAAATGCAGTTCAGTCTGCTTAGTAACTAATAAAAAACTTATATTTACCTAACCTACTTAAATCTAAACTTAAAAGCTACGTTGCAAAAATTAAGCGGTAGTAAAGCTAATTGCGTTTATCAACTCATTTTCAATATAATTTAATTTATTTATATATCTATCATTAGCTTCTCTAGCAACTACATTGACAAGCTTTATATTTAATTCGTTGTGCAGTCTTAAAGTGCTATAACGTCTAGGGCGTTTATGTATAGTTTTTAGAAATTTGTTTTGAATTATTTGAAATTTCTTTTTATGACACAAAGCAATGTCCCACCAAATTGGTGCACCATAAAGTATGATATTAAGAATCACACACTTGTAAATTAGTGTCTTATTATGACTATTTAGTTTACTATTTCTGTTGAGTAGAGGATATAGACTTTTGAACAGTGCATTACATTTTTGTTGTATTTGAGTGACGTGTGTCTTAAATGTTAATGATTTATCCAAATAAATTCCTAAATATTTAGTTGAAGGTTTCCATTCCAAAGAAGAATTTTGAATCAGAAAAGGTTGTTGTGGAAGTTTACGGGATGCTCTGCACCTAGTAAAATAAATAGCTTCACATTTTGATATGTTAATACTAAGTTTCCAGTTTTTAAAAAATTCGAGAATTTTAGTGAGGTACAATTGAAGCTTATTGATAATAGATACCGCCAGCTCATCTGACACAAATATTGCAGTGTCATCAGCAAATAATGATAATTTACATTCACTATCTCTTGGAATATCATTGATGAATAAACAAAAAAGCAAAGGGCTCAATACGGCACCTTGAGGAACCCCAGCTGGAATACTAAGTATAGAAGACATGGAATCAAAAATCTGGACAAAATATGTTCTATCAGTTAAGAACGATTTTATGATTTTAATTAAAAATATTGGAAATCCATATATAAATAATTTATAGCAGACTGCGTCTTGCCAAACTTTATCAAAGGCTCGTTCAAGGTCTAATAATATCATTCCAGTAGATTTTAGCGAAGATCTATTAGATTTAATATGATTGACTACACGATGGATTTGATGAATTGTAGAGTGCCCACATCTAAAACCAAATTGCTCGTTTATAATTATTTGATTATCAGTTATGAAGTCTTCCATTCTTCTTTTGATAATCTGCTCAAAAAGTTTTCCCAATGTACAAAGAAGACTAATAGGTCTGTAGCTTGTAGCAAGAGTGGGGTCTTTGCCAGGCTTTAAGACAGGAGTAATTTTTGCTTTTTTCCATTGAATTGGGAAATAGCCTAGGTTCAAGCAGCACTCGAATATTATCTTAAGAAAATGGATTCCACTTTCAGGAAGATTTTTAAGTAAAATAAATGGAATATTATCTACACCTGGAGCTTTGAGCCTTGGAAGGAATTTCAAAATATCAGAAATTTCGGAAGGGCGAATTTCAGGAATTGTAGCATTGTTATCCAAATTATTGAAATTAGTGCAAAATTCATTCACTTGTTCTTCAATTACAATATTGGAGTTTGGAATTTGATGAGCGTCAAAGAAGACATCAGCCAATACTTGTGCCTTTTCTGTATTTAAGAAAATTCGATTTCCAGTGTTGGGAGTAACTAATGGTGGAATGGACTTGCGATGGTTTTTAAAATGTTTAGTTGTTTTCCAGAAGTTTTTTGAACCATTATCCAAGCATTCAAGCTTCGTTTGCCATTTTTGATTATAAAGAATATTTATATGATATTTAATAATTCTATTTAGCAAGTTTATTGAGGTTTTAATGTGAGCAAGGCGACTTCTGAGGTAAGATCTTCTAAGCGAATTTCGGTGTCTGATAAAACTTAACACTTGATCAGATAATAACAATTTATCAGTTGGAAGAACAGGCACAAGCGGTACGGATAGCTTACGAGCTGAAGAAATGGATGCTGTCAAAAAATCGACTGCAACGTTGACATCTGAAATAGTATGAATTGAACTTAAATTGAAATTTTCAATTTCAGATGAAATATGATTCTGATAAATGCTCCAATTAGCATTTTTATAGTTAAAGTATTTACGATGGCAATGAGCTACTTGATTATTAAATACTATTGAACAGAGGACTGGCAGATGATCGGAGCAGAGTGCTTGAATGGTGTTAACTTCGGATATCAACTGAGGGTTGTTTGTTAAAAATATATCAATAATACTAGGGACTCCAGCAGGACTATAGTGGGTAGGATCTTGGGGAGCGATAACAACACAATCAGAGTTAATAGAATAATCATATAAAGTTCGACCACCGCGGTTAGTTCTAGGACAAAACCAGTTAGGATGCTTACAATTTAAATCACCACCAATTAGGTAAGGAATATTACCACTACAAATTTTTATAAAATCATTTCTGAGATGCTCAGAATTCGAATATGAACAATATACAGAAAATATTTTAAGTTGATTATTATCACTACTTATTATATTAATACCCAGAGATTCTATACAATTTAATTTAAGGTCAGGAAGAAGCGAATGTTTAATGCAATCTTTTATAAGAATACCAACACCACCCCTGCGAAGATTTTCTCTATCATTACGATAAAAGCGAAAATTAGGAATCGAAAATGAAATAGAAGGCTTTAAATGCGTTTCACTAATAAGTAATATATCAATATTAAAATTATCTAAAAACTGAATTACCTCAAATTTTTTATTTTTTATACCGTACGCGTTCCACACACAAATTTTTAAAGAATTATGGATAACAGACATATTTAATAGCAATATTAGCCATAACATCAAATTGTTCTTCTTTGGAATGGCAACCCCGAAGTCCTCACAGAGAAAAAAGAGTCACATTTTTATAAACGGATCTTCACATTATTTTAAAATAGTAGGAATATTCATTTAAAGCATATAAATAATATGATATCATCTTGAATATTTAAAAGAAAACACGTTATTTTTAAAAGAAAAAACCTATTAAAAATTCACGTAAATTCCAAAATTATATCCTTTTATTTCTATATATCAATAAGTCACTCATATTAACATTTAATTTTCATGTGAAGATCACTTTTTTTAAGTAAAAGGATATACTAAATAATTTAAAAGTAACGTTACATAGTTTGTCTAAACACTTTGATTTTGTTAAAATAATGAGAAAATCATATTGAATAATAGGAATTAAGTGACTATCGTATTCTTTTTTTCAAAGCACGTTGTTATTAAGTATGATTTTCTCGCACAACCAAATTTAGATTCTGTTAGACCGAATGTGTTGTGTTCTTGGTTGTTTTTAGTTTCTTTTTTAATATGGAAAATAATAATACTGAAAATATTGTTTACCTCAATCTGGATTCAGAATTTAACAGTGCAAGTGATAGTGATTTAGTTGAAAGTGACCAAAATTTTATTATTTTGAATAACAATATCTTCCAAATGGAAGAAGAAGTGAAAAGTGTTTTTTTATCATTGGGGTTAGCTCAAACCACGTGTAATTTGTTATTTGAAATTGGAGTTTGTCACGTTCGTCATTTAGAATCAATGGATCTAGATGATATTGATAAATTGTTTTCTTCAGAAAATCTGGCTGCATATTTTGGCGAAAGGACACTATTTAAAGCTGGATTAAAGAGGTGGAGAACCGATAAGGTAAGGGTTTATTTTATTTTAGCCAAAGAAATATTTATTTTAAATTTTGCAATTTCGCATAAACAAAGTGTTCATTTTATATATCCCGTGTAAATATTTAAGTGCTACATACACGTGTACACTTAAACACTAAGCATAATAAATATACCATTAAATTTTAAACTAAATATTATATAATCTTAAAGGGTATCCCTTTAAAATCTGATGAATATACAATTTCAAATGACATGGGCAGTGAAATTTTGAACTGGTTATCAAAAATATCTGATGATCTATTCAGCATGTCAACCGGAAGCAACAACCCGAATTCACAAACCATTAGCTCTAACAACAATAATACAGAATACACCAATAACAAAGATGTTAAAAAGATATTACTGCAAACTATCAAAGGGACGTTGGTTTTATCTTATTATGAAAAATATCAGAAATTAGACAACAAAAGGCAACAAATTTTAACTCAGTGGATCAGCACATCTTTAATAAATCCAAAATGAGCTACAACGATATGAAACAATGGGCAGTTGCCATTGTTGAGTGCTTTCCAAACGAAAAAGCAGTAAATATTTGATTTTCATTGTTTTAACTAAAGTTATAATTAAATAAACATTTTTTACAGGAAACATATTTTATGTGTCGTAAATCTGGGAAAAAAATCCTACAGGAAAGCTCCATTCGAAATGGAGCAACACCAATACAACAAACCAGGAAAAAACTGAAATAACCAAGTCATTAAATACTTCAGTTCCAGTACCAATATATACCCAAGGTAATTTAGGTTATTTAGATTATTTGCATAAAATATATAAAATATTAGACTTTTAAATATTGTTTTAAATATATTTTTCAGATGAAATGAAAACTATGAAATGCTGGCTTCAGCATAATCCTTCACCGTGGGAGACGGTTGTAGACTTGTGGACAAAAACTTTGCCAATTAGGATTGCAGATTTTGGACTAGGTCATCTGCCGTTAAATCACATCAAATCGAACCATAATCTGTGCGAATTGATGAAAGATTGGCCCCGGTTTAATGATGCGGATGGTTATCAATTAGTAAGCATATGTTTTTTCGTTATTTTATAACATGTTTTTTAAATATATTTGCTTAGTCGTTTTTAAGGTCATAATGCCGAAAACTAACTATTTCTTTCAATTTACTTTCAGATTGATATTGATTTTGATTATCTGCATCCAAAAAAACAGAATCTCTTATTGATAAATTATGACATTTTCGTTTCTAAAATCATAACATATTATGAAGACGAAATTAAAGACAAGTCAAATAAAGGATTATTTAACATTCTTAAAAATAAAACAGTTGATAAAGGTAAATGAAATACTAAAACTTCTATGAATTTTGTTTGAAATTTACTAACCCTTAACATTTCTTAGATTCAAAAGACTGCATTATTGCAATATTATTGCATGCAGTTTTACAACCAAAACGTACCAGCAAAGTTTTAAAACCGACAATCGCAGATGCTCAGAGTGACTTTGTAGTTCACATAAAAAATATAAATGATGTTCAAAGAAAAATGGAAGAAATTATTAGTAGCTGTAAACTCGAAAACAAAACATTACAACCCAGAATAATAGTAGTAGGTAATGAAATTCAAAACTTGAATAATTTTTATGTCTTTTGTGATGGCATCAAATATAAATTATGTACATTTAGAAAATGTTTGGATGTGGTTATAAAATTATGTTATGTGTATCAAGTAGAATATTCACCTCTTAGCAAACTAGTTTGGCTTTTCCTAGAACAATATTTTTTTGAATTAAAATCAGAGAATTACTCTGAGATTACAAATCTTATCAACAAATTAAATTTACAAAATTAAATTTTTATAAAAATGTCCAAACTACTTTGCATTTTTTGTGAATATACCTTCTCGACAACAATTCAAATGATTAACCATATCAAGACAGTTCATGGTGTTCCATCCATTTATAAATTTGGGTGCAAACAACAAAATTGTAAACAAAGATTTCAAAATATCTACTCTTTTAAAAAACATTTAATGAAGCATGAAAAATCACTCAGTATAGCGCAACCACATTGGTTACAATCTGAAACACTCTGTAGTATAACAACTATTTCTAGCGCTACAATACCAACTACCAAATCCAATAAAATGTCTAATCTAGATTTAATGTCAGATTTAAATATTTCTTTTCTCAAATTTACCTTAAAACTACACGAAGAAACAGCCTTTTCTCGTAAAGCTATCACCCAAATTCAAGCCCTAGTTACCGATCTAGTTACAAAACCAATATCTAGTGCTATTCTACAGTCACTATTATCTTTTGAAAATTCTGATGTGAAAGATGATGCAATAAAAATTATAACATCAGTTTCAGAACCATTTCACGAAATAAAATCGGAATATAAATTAATAAAAAAGTTAGAAAATGCTGATCTTAACATTTCCCCTAAAACATTTATTATTAGCAATGTTTTGTCAGAGGTTGTTGTTAACAATATGCCTTCCTTAGCACCTATTAAAGTAGAAGGTTGTCTAATGAACATACAGTTCCAATTTCGAAAATATTTTGAAAGCCCTGGGGTATTAGAGCAAACATTAAAAAATATTAATGACTTATAAAGCTGTGACAAAACAACAAATTTTATTAATGGTGTATATTGGCAAAATAAAAATATACCGGAAGATAAAATTGTTATACCTTTTAATATTTATTTAGATGACTTTGAGGTAAACAATCCTTTGGGTTCGAACTCTGGTACCCATAAAATATGTAGAATTTACTACAATTTTCCAGTGATTCCTAACTACCAACTCTCAAAACTTAACAACATATTTGTAGCGGGCTTTATAAAAACTTCTGATATGAATGAATATGGTTGTAATTTATCATTAAATACATTAGTGCAGGATCTTAAAAAAACAGAGGATACTGAAATGCATTTAATTGTAAAAAGTAAAAATTATATTGTTAGTTTTAAATAAGGGCAAATACTTGGCGACAATCTTGGCCTGAACACTGTTCTTGTTTATGTGAAATCATTTAATTCCAATTATTATTGTAGATTATGCAAAAGAGATAAACGCCAAATGCAAACGGATACGGTTGAACATCCAGAATTTCTTAGAACTAAATCTAACTTTAATGCAGATCTACTACTAAATGATTTTACAAAAACGGGTGTTCTAGAAGATTCCATACTTAATTCCATAGAAAATTTTCATGTTACTGATAACATTACTTCTGATATGATGCATGATATGTTTTGTGGCATTTGTAGATATGACTTATCCAAAATATTATTTCATTTTATATATGAAAAAAAGTATTTTACATTGGATACATTCAACTATAGGAAGCAAATGTTTTCTTATGGTGTCACATAGATCGGAAATGTAAGCCCGCCTATTCAAAAGCACCATATTCAAAATGCTTCATTCAAATTAAATGCTAGTGTGATGAAAACACTAATTCATTTTTTACCCCTTATGATTGGTGACCTAATTAACGAAAATGATATTGTTTATAAACTTATGATAGTGTTAATTAAGATAATTGATATTTTATTATGCTCTTCTTTTGATAACGCTATTTTAGAGGAACTAACAACACTTATTAAATTTCACAATGAACTTTATCAATCAATATTTAAAGAAAAATTGAAACCTAAATTTCATTTTCTGATACATTATCCTAGAATAATTAAAGCCTTAGGCCCAATAAAACTATTGTGGTGTTTTAGATTTGAAGCTGAACACCGAATACAAAAAACGTATGTCTATAATATTACTTCGCGGGTTAACATTCCATTAACATTATGTACGAAAGCTGCACTGCGATTTTCAAGCCTTATTATGTCAAAAAGTTTTTTCCAAGAGGAAACAATATTTAAGAGCTCTCCTTCTACTATAAATATAAATTCCAAACCATATTTTAATTATCTTAAATTGCATGTAAGATAACAGATAACTTACTTCAAATGGTTGATTCCATAATCTTTCGAGGTATAACGTATGAAAAGGGTTATATTTTGACGTTAGATCTCAAAATAGATACACCATTGGCCTTCGAAATTATTGATATAATAGTTTTTGAACAGAAATGTTTTGTTGTTTGCAAGGTCTGGCAACTACTTAACTTTATGGATCATTATCAATCACTTTTGGTTGGAAACGCGTTGGAAAATTATGAAATATACAATTTAATACAGTTTTATGGGCCACCTATACATTTTTATAATTTAAATGATGGAAAACGCGTTGTAAGACCAAAACAATATTTTAAAAATTGATATTTCAAAATTGAATTTCTTCCCAACTTTTTTTTAAATTAATCTTATTATTTGAATAATACAAAATAAATCATAATAAAATATGAAATATGTATACAGATTTATTAAAATAAATATAATTCTAAGATCAAAATGAAATAATAAAAATTATAATTTTGAAAATAAAATTTACTATAAGACTTTATGAGATTAAGTTTTTATAATATTTACATTACAGTATTATATTATTGTTCAATATTTATTTATTATCATTTAAATTTATTTGTATTATGAATTAGTATGAATTTGTTTCGTAGAAACAATTATGAATTTGTATGAAATATGAATTTGTTCATCTTTGTAGAATCTAAAATCTATAAAATAAAATAAAATCTATATATATATAATAAAGCTATGGTGTTTTTATTTGAAAAATAAAAAATATTCATATTACAAACTAGAAATGAAGCGAACTTCTCCTTAAGTTAAGCTGATATCTCTTAAAAGTAAGTTGACATTCTTTTGAAATTAATGTGATTTTAAAAATTTAAATGAATATCATCTAGATTGTAAGTGAAATCTCATAAAAATAATAGGATATTCTTTTAAATTACAAGGGATTCTCTATAGTTAATATGAATATCTCCTAAATTCTATATGAGTTTCACTTTGAATAAAGTCGGGATAGTCCTTTTAAATTAAAATGTCTTTCACATAAAAAAATGCGTTCTTAATTTGACGTGTTATCTTTTTGTTTCAAGGTGAATTTCTGTTAATTTTACGGCAACTGAAATAAAGTGAAAAATCACATTAAAGTAAGATGATTTGCTAATTGGATAAAAACCATAGGGGATTTCACCTTAATTTAGTATCATTTTACGTGGTTTTTATTCTCAGTGCTGAAACAAGTTCTTTGAGAATTTGTAATAACTCATGTGGTGCAAACAAATCATTTGTGCTATCTGAATTAATATTAATTGAATTTTCATGATTGATTGCATTTGTTCGAACCACTGTACTGAACTGCATTTTTTTGTTAACAAAATTATTATTACAATTATTATTAAAATTTTTATTGTTGTTTTGATGAGGTATTGAATAAATAATAGGAAAATCCTGTTGTTGAAATGAAAACGTTGGTTGATTTGAAGGTCGACTCAACTTATTTTTTAGATTCAGATGATTTTTTATTTGAATGTATTTTTCTCTTTCTGGACAAATTATAGAGTTAGATGTATGATTTCCACTACAATTACAGCAAACATGTTTAGTAATATCGTTTTGCAAAGGACACTCCATATCATCAATATGTTCATCTCCACCACAGAAATTACATTTTGGCTTCATGTAGCATGCGTTCGCTCCATGACCATACATTTTACATTTATAACATTGAAGAGGACCTTTGCTGGTGGATCGACAAATCTCCCATCTGCACACTGTGTTATTAACAAATCTAATATTTTTTAGTTGGTTCAGAGACATTGATCCCTTTTTGAAAGCAACAAAATAAAGGGCATCTTCACTGTTTCGACGATATTTTTTAGGAATAGTTTTCCAAACATTAACTGGACTCAGGCCACTATTCTCAAGGCTTTTCTTAACTTCATTTGTATCCATATCATGGAGCCCGCATAGTACAAATTTAACAAAACGGTTTTCCTCAAGCGTATATGAGAACATACCATTGTCATGTTCTTTTAATTTAGTAAAAATTTTGTTATAGTCTGATAGGCTATATGTAAGTATTTTTATGCCAATTGACATGATTTGTATATTATATTTTGAAATATTTAGTTCCTTCATAGTTTTATGAATCTCCGTTGAGGAAGATTTTGTAATTATTGGAGGAATTTTTTCTACCTGTTTTCTAGCATTTTCACCAGACGGAGAACTAGTTTGCGGTTTTTTGGCATATTTTGATAAATTAACGTTAGGTGGTAAACCTGCATACCTGTTTACTGTTGGGATATCACTCATTTTAATGCCTTGACTCATCTGCTTAATGCTGCTGAGCGAGCTCCTAGGGAGGCTACGCATCTGGCGACTTATAGTTCTTTTATTTGTGAGCATCCACACACAATAATCACAAAACAATCAATTTATATTTCAAGGTTTAACTTTAATTTGATTTGAATTTATAACTAACAACAAATCCAAACAAAAAATAAAACACAGTTAGAAATTTAATTTTAATATTGAAAAATTTGATTATAACTTGATAATTTGATGTTTACTTCGCAAACACCGAATATCGAATCGAATTTATAATAATTTTTCATTCAAAAGCAACATTTTTCCAAAAGAAATCAATACATTAAATTAAATTTATTGTATGATGGGTATTTGCGTCTGTAGTTTTCGACAACCTGAATGGTGTATTGTGTACCTTCCTCGTCTTTAGTCAAAATGTTGTTGTATTCCGTGTCATCAACTTAACACCGAGTTCGGCGGTATCATTAACAACATGCAAACTTTGGCAAAACAACGTGGTTTTGACAAAATCCTTATTCCGATGGGTCATGTAGCAAAAAATCAATACAAATTTTAAATCGATTAAAAAAACTCTGAGTTTTTTCTGTGACAAAATCATTAATGTTCTTATTAGCAAAAAGTTGCATATGTTTGACTGCGTCAAAATCTTTTTTGCGAGTTTGGGGTGCGATGGGGATGTCTCGTGCTGGGACTTCAATGTTTTGAACCATTTTTCGTTTTTCATCAAACGAAATCTCGGGGTCGAAAAAAGCCAAGTCAATATTTACTTCCGTTAAATAGTGAAGATGATAACAAATTTTGCTCAAAATTTCTTCTGAAACTCTTTGGTCAATTTTTTAAAAGCGATGGTCGATTTGAAGAAATCCAAATCCTGATTTGCGGCTGCTGTTCCATCTATCCATTTGAACTAAATTTTTACATACAACATAATCAGAAAAATGCAAACGTGTCGAACTTTATTTAAATCTCCAACTGCAATATCATACTGATTATGAAACATAAATATCTTCAGGAGACAAATGGATCCAGCGGGCGTGACTTGTTGTACCTGGGCGTTTGAATTTGTAATTCTCAATGGTTTCGCCAAGAAAATTCAATGTAACTTCCAAAAATTCTTTATAGTCGCTGCGTGGGTGTGATTTTTCCAACTGTTCATGACAAAGAATTACTAGAGCTTCTCACGAATGTGTTGGAATTTTGTTTCCCAGTTTTTTTGTCCGATATTCCACTTTTGAACATTGTTGGATTAATTTTACCACCGTCCCATGCCTTCTGAAATTTGTTGAACAGTGAAACATCAGATGCTGTGGTCTTTCCAATTTTGATATCATAAACAGCCCGTAGTTTAATCTCCTGTATGTGATGACTACATTGGAATCGAATCAAGTTGTAGCTAATCTTTTTTCCACCTTTATCTGGTCCAGTGTTACTTGATGTCGTGTCGTAACACATGGTTTCGACTTTATCATTAAGATCCCATTCTTTAAGGCATTCATATATCGCATTCGAAATCGATAAGCCGCTCCCTTCTTCGCATTATGGAACCGTTAATAACTTCTCAATATTACCAAATGTTACTATGGTTGGCAAACGATCTACTTTGCCATGCCCAGTTAATTCTGCTAGCAATGAATTCCAAAATAAAAATTTGTGTTACTCAAACAAAGTCTAAATCTAACATAAAAATTTATTTTTTCTGAATTTTTCGCAGAATTTTTTTTTTTTGGATTTAAGGAGAAGAAATTCGATAAAAACGCTTTCCTAAGATTGATTTCTACATACTTAGGCTCGCTAGAATCGTAAAGTAATTGGCTTTTAATAAATTATGAGATATATTATGTTTTGAGATGATTATATCTGATAAAAATAAAAAATCCTATTATTCTCCTAATTTTCTTATCTTCGACGCCACAGCGCGGTGGGTAATTATTTTCCGAATTCAATAAAACTACATACACTTCATTTTTGAGTCAAATGGAACATAATTAGTCGGTGGGAGGGATAAAAATAACAACTTCATAAGTTAGGTCATGTCTAGTGTCCAGTCAATCGTATTAATTGCGATATGTTTACGTCACTATTGCTTGAAGCGTTTTTGACAAAATCATCGGGTGTTCTTCAACATCAAAAAGATTACAGTGCACTACTACTACTGTCAGGAGCGGCTTCAGTTATTAATATTTTTTTTTTTGAATAAAATGTGTTGTGTTATAGGGTTTACAATATATGTCACAACAACACATAAATACCTTTTAAGACCTAGGTCCCACAACAACTGGCGTTCTAAGGTCATGCTGAACGCTTTTTTTAAACCTCTGCGGGTTGAAGTCACATGAGACTAAGGATTCCGGCAAACTATTCCATTTGTATGCAGTTCGGACAAAAAAGTCTTTCTGCGATCTGCCAGTATGAGAGCGTGGGATCTCGATCGTTTGACTGGTTGCGGTAGCCGATTGTCGAGTGGAACGAGGGTAAGAATAAGTTTGAGGCATGATGCTGCTGATTTCATCTGAGTACTGTTGATGACGATATTTGTAAAAAACAACGAGGTCAGCAACAGTGCGACGGTGTTGTAGGGAATCAAATTTTGATGTCAAAGTTCGATCACCCACAATTCGTATAGCCCGCTTTTGAACAGAGTCCAAGAGGGCCAAAATGGAAACAGAAGCAGCACCCCAAACTTGACAACAGTACTCCATACAGGGACGAATATATGACTTATAAACATGGAGCAATTGGTAAGGAGTGAAAATTTTTTTGCATCTATTTAGGAGACCGAGTTTTTTAGACGCGCTTTTTGCCATCGCCATTACATGATCGTTCCAGAGTAGGTCATTTGAAACTGGGACACCAAATAAACGAATGTTTTTACATTCACCCATTGGTTAATCACACATACTGATTAAAATATCTTTGGGGAACTCGGAATTTGATCTGGAAACAATCAACAGCTGTGTTTTGGTAGAGTTGAAACTGACCAGGTTTTGGTCACCCCAATCGGCGACATTTTTTAGGTCTTTATTCAAGTTTATGGCAGCGTCTCTCCGGGCGGGATTAATTCGTTCGTGCACTTTACCTTTTGAAGGAAGGGGCTAGAACGACTTCTGCAGAGTACTATCATCTACAACATTTTCAACAATTCGTTGATATAAGTCAAAAATAGGGTTGGGGACAATACTGAGCCTTGAGGTACACCAGCGTTAATTAGTTTAGACTCAGAAGAAAATCCGTCTAAGGAGACCGAAATGTATCGGTTGGATAGAAAATTTTGAATCAGCTTCACAATATTGGGATGAAAACCATACGTAACGAGTTGGCATGCCAGACTTGATCGAATGTCTTGGAGATGTCTAAAGCGATAACGTATGTTTCACCACCTTTATCAAGTTTGCTGTTCCAACAATGCGCTACATAGTTTAATAGATCGGTGGTTGATCTTTTGTTTCGAAAACCGTATTGGCTGTCGGCTATTAAATGAGACTTACTTCCAGAAATTTTGAAATGTGTGTATTAATATAATGCTCGTAGACTTTGGATAGGACCGATAGTAAAGCTATTGGCCTATAATTTGAGATATCGGATTTTGGCCCCTTTTTGGGGACGGGCTGGACATTGGCCAACTTCCAGCACGAGGGAAATATACCAGATTAGTAGGATTGGTAGAATATTTTAGTCAAAGTTGGTGCAAGTTCTTTAGAAAAGGTTTTTAAAATAATGGGTGGAATATTGTCAATTCCTGAGGCTTTGTTGATGTTTAACCCCTTTAAAAGTTTGGCGACTATTTTGAGTTTAAAGTGGAGTTCATTCATATTAACACCTGAAGACTGGATTTGGGGTATTTCTTTAGGAGTTTCCAAAACAGTGGTGTTCAGAGCAAAGCGTTCAGCGAACAAGCTAGCTTTTCTTGCGGGATCATTGACGATTAAATCACCATCAATAATAGGGGAAATAGAAGATTTTGTACCAGAATTTAAAGAATTGATGGCACTCTAGAAACTCTTGTCAGAAATAGACATATACGTAAGTTTTGAAGCTTTCGCTCTGTCAATTTCAGACTTTTCGTTTGAGATAATCTGGTTAGATATTTTGTTGGCCTTTAGATATTGGGATCGATTAGCGGGAGGGTTGTTTTGAATTCATATGTTAAATGATCTACGTTTGTTTCTAAGTGCCGCTTTGGCAGCCTTCGAATACAAGTATTTTTGTTTGGGTTTTACAATGGAAAAAGGGACGAATTTATTGATAGCAAATTGGATGGTTTCTGTAAACTTTTGAGCAGAAACATTTACATTGTCAGTGTTAAAACAATGACGGTCGAAAGGGAAACCATGGAAAAAATTTTGAAGACCACTCTTATCCATTTTTGAGTAGTGAAATATTTTACGGGGTTTGGGAGCTGTAGTTTTAAGTAGTAGTAGTTTTAAGTAGTAGTTTTAAGGCCCCTTGCTGGGGCCGAGCTGTACGCTACCAGCCGCGTCCACAGGCTGCGGATAGTGGGAATTCCATATAATATGGTAAGCTGCGAAATAAGTGATATTTATATTAACGAATAAGCAGTCGTGGACAATACAGCGGTAATAGTCATTAGGCGCGAGGGATAATGAGTGGCGTTCATTAATCCAATAAATCTTGCAAAAGTCTTATAATGATTATTATGACGTGGCGAGATGTGCCGCCACTAAATAAGCACGCCCTGATATAGGTCATCAGCTATATCAGTAGGGAGATAGGGCGATATGATATGTTAGTCAAATTTCGATTTATTATCCTATACTCATGGGCAACATTCAACATATTCGAATGAATAGGTCATGATACTGAGATGAAGAAAGCAACGGGAAACTACTTCATTAATTTCCCCAGGACGATTAGAAGTGTCCATGAAAAAAAAAAAAACTTCTTCAAATATGGTCGAGAAAAATTGCAATGGCCCCGAGTACCGGCGACACTTAAATGTGTCAGGGGTGCTAAGAATCTCCGGCTCGACTTTGAAGAAAATAGGAACATGGAATGTGCGAAGTATGTATGAGGCTGGAAAAACACATAATATAATAAAGGAAATGAAAAGATTAAATATACCGCTATTGGGTATCAGTGAAATGAGGTGGAGTGGTATAGGAAAATGTTGTGTAGATGAATATGGTGTTTATTACTCTGGTAATGATGACAAAAAACATCGGAATGGAGTGGGCTTTATTATAAATCCACAACTTATGAAAGCTGTCAAAAACTGGTTGCCAATATCCGATCGTGTGGCATTGTTGCAATTAGGTACAATACCGTTCCGGTTAAACATTGTGCAAACTTACGCACCCACAGCAGATGCATCAGATGACGATATTGAATGTTTTTATGCAGATGTGACTAAGGCAATAAAATTCTGTAAGGCTCCTGATATAACAATTGTCATGGGCGATTTTAATGCAAAAGTTGGCAGTGGAAGATGTGGAGATGTAGTTGGTGGTTTTGGTTTGGGGGCATCTAATGAAAGAGGGGATAGATTTGTGCAGTTTTGCCAGGAGGAGGATCTGATAATCATGAACACTTTTTATAAATTACATCCAAGAAGGTTATATACATGGATTTCCAACGCAGATAGAAATGTTAGAAATCAAATCGATTATATAACGGTTAATAGACGCTACAGAAATATGATAAAAAGCGTTAAAACATATCCTGGTGTGGATGTATTTACAGATCATAGCCTTCTTGTAGCGACATTGAATTTAAGACTCAAGAAGTGCAAGAAAGCGATATCGAAATTCCGTATTGATGTAAAAAAATTACAAAATTTAGATGTTAAGAATACGACACAAAACGAGCTCAATAACAAACTTGCTCATCTGGAGCCTTCAGAGCCTGAAAATGTTGAGTCAAATTGGAACGCACTTAAAAATGCAATAACATCAACTGCGCAAACAAATCTAAAACCGTTACCGGTTGCAAAACAAAAACCGTGGATGACAGATGAAATATTGGCCCTTATGGATCAACGTCGTATCTATAAGGGGAGTGACACCCAAAAGTACCTAGAAACGCAAAAAGTAATACGGAGACATATAAGACAAGCAAAAGAACAATGGCTAACAAATGAATGTAATGATATAGAAAGGCTAAATGGATTACATGACTCATTCAATATGCATAAAAAAGTTAAACAGGCTGCGGGTATGTATAAAAGCGGCCATATTAGTTATCTGTGTGACCAAAATGGTAAAAGTTTGACCATAGCAGAACAGTTAAAAGAATGGAAAATGTATGTGGAAGCTGAATTTAACGATGACAGACCTGAAATTTCAGACATACGAATGGAGGAGGGTCCAGCTATCACAAAAGACGAAGTAGAATATGCCATAAGGCAGCTAAAAAATGGTAAAGCTGCTGGACCATATCAAATTCATGGGGAAGTGCTAAAATTATTAGAGAACGACAGGGCTTTATCGGCATTACTTGATTTATTTAACTTAATTTATAAAACAGGAAATTTGCCTTTGGATTGGTTAGAATCTATTTTCATAACAATACCTAAGAAATCAAGATCAAAAACATGTAGCGATCATAGAATAATAAGTTTAATGAGCCATGTTCTTAAATTATTTTTGAAGATCATACATAAAAGAATATACGCAAAATGTGAAGAAAAGATGGGTAAGACACAATTTGGGTTCAGAAACGGTTTCGGAACACGCGAGGCTCTATTCAGTATGCAAGTTCTAACTCAAAGGTGCCGTGATATGAACGTAGATTTGTATGTCTGTTTCATTGATTATGAGAAAGCGTTTGACCGGGTCAGACACGAAATATTGTTAAAAATTTTGTTGGATCTGGGGCTGGATAAAAATGATGTACGCATCATAGCAAACTTATATTGGAATCAAACTGCTGCAGTTCGTGTAGAACATGATACAACAGATAAAATACAAATATTGAGAGGCGTAAGACAGGGTTGTGTACTTTCACCTTTATTGTTTAATTTATATTCGGAACATATTATTAATGAAGCCCTAGAACAAATTGATTCTGGACTAATTGTTAATGGAGTGGTAGTCAACAATATTAGATATGCTGATGATACGGTTTTGATAGCAACAAGCATGCACGACCTGCAGATATTGTTAGATACGGTTATAATGCATAGCAACAATATGGGGATGAAGCTGAACGTTAAGAAAACAAAATGGTTATTATTCAGCAAAAATCCAAACAGTAACAATCAGTCATTGATGGCCGGTAATGAAGTTGTGGAGAAGGTTCATCACTTTAGATATTTAGGATGTTACTTAAATGAATCGTGTGAAAACGGACAAGAAATCAGATGCAGAATAGAACAAGCACGAAGTGCGTTTATGAAAATGAAAAAAGTGTTGACATCACGAGACCTGAAATTAACACTTCGATTAAGATTACTCCGTTGTTATGTGTTGAGTATTCTTCTGTATGGAATGGAAGCATGGACATTAACTGATGCTATGTGTAAAAGAATTGAGGCCTTTGAAATGTGGACTTATAGAAGAATGCTAAAAATATCTTGGATAGAGCGCAAAACAAATGTAGAAGTCTTAACTCAAATGGAGAAACAACTCGAGGTAATCAATACTATAAAACAACGTAAATTGGAGTATTTTGGACATGTAATGCGAAACGAAAAATACAAACTATTACACATCATTATCCAAGGAAAAATTGAGGGTCATCGTAGTCAAGGCAGACGCAAGACATCATGGTTAAAGAATTTAAGACAGTGGTATGGTCTCAGTACTCGAGCATTATTTCGCGCTGCAGTAAGTAAAGTAAAATTGGAAATTCTAGTCGCCAACGTTCTAGGAAGAAGAAAAAAAAAAAAAAAAAGTTTTAAGTAAATCAGTTTTGATAACTGATGAAATTAAATAATGATCAGAATTTCCAATACTACATTTCGCGACATCGACACTCGTAATATTTGGCATTGTGGTAAGATAGAGATCTAAAAGAAAACTATTATCACCGCCATTTCGGGGAGTGAAAATTGGGCTTTTAACAATTTGGAATAGGCCCTGAGACGCGGCAAAAATTTCTGCCAGCTTTCCACTATTGTCAACATCGTCGGTCGATTTGGAGAATTCCAACCATGATTTGTTGTGGACATTGAAGTCACTGGTAACGATAACTTCACAATTAGGGGACTTTGCTCTAATCTCGTCCACAATTTTTGTTAGTGAATTAAAAAAGTTTGGGCTACGTTTGTTGGGGGACCGGTATAAAGCTATTGTAAAAAAAGTAATTTCGGGAAGACAAATCCTTAAAACCATTGTATTGAAGCCATCACTATGTAGCTCAAAATTTGGAAAGTGTGTATATACAACACTCTCATGAATGAATGCGCAAACGCCCTGATGAAGTTTGAAAGCTGATTCGAGCATATATTTGGAATTAAGCGATTCTATAAAGAGAAAATTTTCAGAAACTTGGGTTTCTGTAAGGAATAGAATGTTCGGTTTGTCGTGCTCAAGATGATGTTGCACGTGGTCATGATTAGCGTTCAATCCGCAGATGTTTTGAACATGTATTTTAAAATTTTTTATTGATTCATATATGTGTTGTCCCTGCAAATTCCGTGGACGTGCCGCTTTATGGGCGGGGGAGAGGGGTGAGGATTGCGCATATTTGCTCTACCACTTGCAGACTTATATCAGTTGCACTGCCATATATGTATCAAAAGGTTTTTTATTTAGGTTTTATTAAAGAATGGATAACTAAGCAAAAAATCTTATCATACAATAAAATATGACATATGCCAATATTTCATGATAAGATGAAGAAATAATAACAAAATAATAAGTGAAAAAAAAATTGTGAGAAATTTGCAGAAAACAAAACAAAACTAATTGCCAATAATCCTGCTGATGAAGCGCACCCTAGAGGCACCCCCCACCACCTCAATCGAGGCACACAGCCCACACAGAATTATGTGTTAGTCTGATTCCTCGAAAGAGCTAACGAGGGGTACCACTACGGAACGCGGCCCAGCTAAGATTGGGAGTGCCACCGTTGACTAATTAAAGTTCGTCCGCCAGCACCCTAAGATATCATCATGGCTAATTATATCTCCTGCCATTGCCAGTGGTTTGTGATATCTCACGCTGACTCATATGTCAATGGCAGGGACTGGAATACACAGGGTAGTCAGACCCGTAGATCAACATTGATCATAATCGATCGAAATCGACCCCTCCTGCGGACAAATTATGCAAATTTTTTGCAAATATGCACATATGCAAATTTTCAAATCAAAACTTTATTACATTTCCTATTTACTTTCAATAATTTTTGTGACAACAAAAAACATGAACTAAATTCCTTTACCAAATAAATGAATGCAATTTTTGTTAAAAATTGAACAAAACATTTGAAAATAGAATTAAGTTGTCCTTTTGGTAATAAAGTAAAACATCAACAATTGTCATTGAAACAAAATTGAACTACAATACCAATATTATAGTAAATGATATTTTATTGAGTTTTAATAAGGAAGGAATTAATGGATGATTGAGTGATTAATGAATTGAATTTATATAATTTTGGTGATTATTTTATGAATAATAATTTAAGTCTATTGTTGTCGTACTTTAGGCTATTGTTTCGTTGTTGAATGAAATTCAAATTTCGCAAATTTTAATACATTAGATATATGCTTCGTAGTTTTTTTGCAGAAATATTAAAATCTAGTTGTTTAGAATTTAGATTTTTCTGATAAAAATATGAATAATTATATTAAATCTATTGTTGACGCTGGACAAGGCTAATCTATAAAGATAAAAACACAAAAGGTTTGTTATTCACAAAGGTTATACTTACCAGTAATTGCCTTTTCCATCGTCAATATATCTCTTATGATATACAAACGTTGATAGTCGTTTTTTAAAAGTAACTAAAAGGATAAAAACTAATTATAGTCAATCATTGTAAAATATTTGACATTCATGATACTTACACTTAGGGCCGATTGTATGAATGCGAATAGAAGATAAATCCTCGGATACAAACGACGATTAATCCGAGGATTTATCTTCTATCCGCATTCATACAATCGGCCCTTAATTGAAGTTGATTTAATGTTTTAACTGAGTTTTTCACATAATTTTAAAACCGCCGCAATATTTTCTAAAGGAGAAAGCAGTGTTATTTGTTATATAAAATATAAATATATATATATATATATATATATATATATATATATATATATATATATATATATATATATATATATATATATATATATATATATATAAATCTATATATATATGTATATATATATATATATATATATATATATATATATATATATATATATTATATATATGTGTTGTATATATATATATATATATATATATATATAAATATATATATATATATATATATATATATATATATATATAATATATATATATATATATATATATATATATATATATATATATATATATATATATATATATATATATATATATATATATATATATATATATATATATATATATATATAAATAATGTCAACTTACTTAAGTTGTTTACGATTTTCAATTTGACATTATTTTTTATTAATCATCAGGCTAGTCAACATCATAATAATACAAAATACCCAGTATATTTTCATCAGAAATATAATAAAAAACCCCGTATTAATGTCATCGGAACTGTACTCAACCGAAAGTTTGTAGTTCGGGTTTAACATTTCATGTCTCTGCTGACGTTTTAGAGAATATTGTGTAGACATATATATGTCATAGTTTAAAGTAAAAAAGTTCTATTCTATTCTAGTCTGTAAATTATATTTAGCGGCATCGTCTGGTGCAGTTGTTTGTTCATATCCGCCATTGTAGCTGCCAGCATCAAAATAATTTCTTCAACGTGACCACTTTTCAAGGCATGCTAGAATCCGCCATTGTTC
Organism: Diogma glabrata; assembly: GCA_963693315.1. Taxonomy (NCBI): domain Eukaryota; kingdom Metazoa; phylum Arthropoda; class Insecta; order Diptera; family Cylindrotomidae; genus Diogma; species Diogma glabrata. The sequence continues at coordinate 183,875,142 of OY856186.1, forward strand.
ACAAAATTATTATTTTTTACATTTATTCATCTATTTCATCGGATGCTTTGTAAGGCAAAATTTTATGAATTAAAATGGTATTCAACGGTTCAACTGATGCCTTATGAAAGGCATCAGTTGAACCGATAAACTATTAGCATCGAAAATATTATGTAATTTTGTGAGGCAATATATTTTATGCAGATTTTGTCATCGATTACGTCAGCCTCATCGTTTCGTCATTATAAGTTACAACTATTATCATCGAAAATATTACTTAACCTTGTGAGGCATCATAAATTTATGCAGTTTGTCATCAATAACGGCAGCCTCATCATTTCGTCATTATTATTTTACAAAATTTTTGTCATCGATAACGGCAGTTAGCCTCATAGTTTCGTCATCATTACTTACAAAATGTTATCATCGAGAAGATTATTTATTTTTGAGGCAACATAATTTATGCAGTTTGTCATCAATAAAGATTTTGTCATCGATTACGTCAGCCTCATCGTTTCGTCATTACAATGATATATAAGTTACAACTATTATCATCGAAAATATTATGTAATTTTATGAGGACATATAATTGTGTAGTTTTGTTGATCATCAATAAAAGCAGTCATTTTTCAACACTTGAGTCATCATTGTCTACAAATTTATTATTAATCAAAAGCTCAGTCACCAACTAGTCAAATCCTTTGATTCATCTCCATCAACTTCAAGAAAACCAAAAATACAGTCCACTGCCAATTGGGGGGACGCGACATCTATGTTAACTACATAGGTTTAGAAATTACACTGCTCAATTCTAAACATATTTTGCTTTTGCATACGACCTTTTTTGACAGTTGTTTTTTTGACGGTAGTCTTTTATTAGAATACGAATAGTTCAAATAATGTAAAGAAGTGGATCTTTCCGCCCTAGTTTTTTAACTTCTTGGTGAGTGTTCGTTGTAAAATATGTATGCTTAAAGAGTTTGTATGTTTAAAAGTTAGTTTTCTTTCAGCTAATTTGACTCTAACTGCAAGGAAATTTTTCTGATTAGAACAATGTATTTTGAACAAAAAATTGTATTTTTGAGTGCTACCTGGATGGATAAAGAGACTTGTTTAACAGGATCTAAGGATTCGATAGTACAACAAATTAATTATGCTAACTTTAATAATGCAAAAGCGATTTGAGATGTAAGTAGTCGTAAACTAAGCCCCTTGATGCAGTGTTGTAAAATGAGTAATTTTCATTTTTAAAATTTGTCACGAATTTTTTTTTCCGGATTTGCTTATTTCTGAATTCAGTAATATTTTATGGAAAAACATCTGATACATTTATGTATATTACGGCAGTTAAATTCTAAGCAACTGATAATTCCAGCTCCACATCTTTAAAATCATTGGTAGAACAGCAAAACTACGTCAGAAAATATCAGCAGTCAAATTAGACACATTAGGTCCAAATAAAATACGTCCGTGCGTCTTATACTATTTTTTATTCGTCGCAAGCAAAATATTTTTTAAAATATTGTTTAATCTACATCAGCATTAATTTGAATATGCATAAATTTCGAAATAAAAATGTATGTTAAACAAGTAACCTTTGTACTTAAATATTTGTTATTTTTTTCAAACAAATTGTATAACCAAGACAAGAAAATGTAACAAATGTTTTGATTAGATTATGATATTTTGAATTGTAAGGTTGCTTTAATAAATTTTTTTATTTTTTTTATAACACTTATACAAATTTAAATGCTTTTTACTTTTTTGGACGTATCTATGACAATAAAATATAAGGTTAAAAGGTAACACTTTACGACTGCAAATTACAGTAATAAAATAACACTTTAACATGTAGGCGAATAATAGTATATTATTTATTTAGAAGCTAAAGTGTTGCTTATTGTGTTGAGTCTATAGTTGGAGGCCGACCGTAGGCTGGCCGACAATTTTAGATGAAACACAAAAAGCCACTTTAGCTCCGAATTAAATACACTATTTTTTCGGCAAACGTTTAAACATTTTATAAATATGAAATTGATACACCAACATTTTATAAATAAAATTTATTATCGTCATAGTAACTCACAAAAAAGTAAAAAACATTTAAATTTGTATAAATAAAATCTTTTATCAAGGCAACCTTTCAACACAAAATTTCATAATAAAATTAACTCAACACATCAACACAACTTTCAACACAAAATTTCATAAATATTTTTTATATTTTGTTGTCATAGTTATACAATAATTCAATATTTCATAATCCAATCAAAACATTTATTTTTTGTTGTCATAGTTATACAATATGTTTGAAAAAAATTACAAATATTATTCATAATCTCATGTTATGTTCTTTTGCTGTCGTCGTAAAAATATGCAAATAAATGAGGAGACCTTTTCTGCTGCCATTAAAATATGAGTTACTTTTTCTGACGTTGTAAAGAAAAATGGCGTTATGCGTCAAAAAGATATGAGTATGACTTTCCGGCAGTAAAGTTCAATTTTACAGTGGTTTGCCGAAATAAAATATTATTTGCACTAGGTCTATATTTAGTTTAATTCCATTCCCTCATTTGGGAGAGCAGACTGCATATTTTTGTCAATAGGCAATAAAAAAGAACAAATCATGACAACTGCGATAGTTTTCATGGAAACGGAATATTTACGATAATTTCAAACAAATATATATAAAAAGCCGCATACTATGATGAAAATTAAAATAGATAATTTTGTCTTTAAATGATTAGAATTTAGTTTTTAATACCAAAAATATATTGTGGTTGTGCAAAAATAGTATACATACCTCGGTATGTCTTCTTCTCCTCAAAGTTCAAACACACCTCCGGCGAAAAACATGCACTACTGTCCCTTTGTGTATAATTTACTATTTCTTAGATGAAAATTGGAATAGCAATTAGTGTTTGCAATCTTGGTATCCGGGTACCCGGATACCCGGGTATTTAGGAAGATTTTTTGGGTATTTAATATCCGGATATTTTGGTCGAGTAACAACAAAAGGTCCAGTTTTTTCTCAATAAAATTTACAAAATAAAATTCAGCTCATTCTCTTTTTGCAAATTTGAATTATTCTTTGTGCTAGTTGTTGACAAATGATTCTATTCTAACCATACAAATTGCAATATGTCCATAAACATTAAACCATAAACATTAAACCAACCACATCCGTAAACATTAAACTGCCCTCTAGTTAATTATTATTGTTTGGATTACGAAAACAACAGAAAAACGACGAAGAACACATAACAAAATTTATGGAATTTTAGTTCTTATTAAAATTAAAATTAGGTTATACAAAATTAAGGATTTTCATTGGTTATTTGTTTATATTTAGTTTAAAATAGAAACGGTAAATATATTATGATAAGTTTTTATTTAAGATTGAAGCTAATAATTAAAATAAGTGTCATCGAAATGTCATCGAAAGTTTGGCACCAGTTCAAGAAAATGTCATCAGATAAATCTCGGTGCCACGTAGTTGGATGCGCACGAATAATTTCAACTAAATGGGGAAATACGTCAGCAATGAAAAATCAAATCGGATAATGATGCGGCTAATTATAATATTGAAAATTTACAACTACAAAAATGTATTGCTGTCTACACAAGATCTACTATAGATAACAGTGGTACTACAGTTGATAAAGAGCTGAAAATGTTGTATGCAAATAAAGGAAAGCGAAAAAAATGTTGGAAAATTTAAATCAATCGTTATTGACCATCCAAAAATCCACTTTATCGGAGCGGGTTTTTCTATTGCAGGAATTTAAAACAAAATACGAAATCGGATACCCTAAATGCTTTAATATTTTTGAAATTTTATTTTACAATTAAAAAATGATCAATTTTTAGTTTACTACTGTGAGGTTTTTTTTATTGTTTTTCATCTTTTAATTTTTTTATAACTACCCGGGTTATCCGGGTAATCCGGGTAATTTGGAAAATACTAATCGAGTAACCGGGTAATTTGAAATCGGGTAATTTGCAATCAATAATAGCAATAATTAAAAATCACAAACATGGTTACCAAAGCCATAAAGCATATTTTCTGAGCGATCATACATGATCGTAGCTTCCGTAAAACAATTTTGAAAAAATTGCATGAAATGTGCTTGTTACAAAATTCTCGTGTAGAAAATTGTGCAAACCACATGTCATGCACATGATGTGCACCATACCGTGCATATGTCGTAAAACGGCTTAGCCCATATATGCACAAAAGAATTGGCCGCATGTTTTTCGAATAATACAAAACGAATCGAAACGAAATTTATTTAATGAAAAGAATAATAAACCAAGAATAAAAACATTCAGAGCGAAAAATTTGTTTAACATTTTATAAACTTTTCATGAGATTTCAAACTTTTTATAAGATAATTTGACAATCGTAATTCTAAATTAATGAATTTTATCTATTTTCATCTAAAATTATGTGCGAAAGAAATTTTATTGTGAAGGTAATGAAAACAGCAGACAAACAGGCACTTTGAATAATTAATTTTTGTGATTCCAAAAAATTATTATATATATTTAATATTTTTTTTGTCATTTTTCCTTGTCGGTTTACTAATATTTAAATATATTTTTTTACATTATTCTGAAAATTGTGGAAAATTAATATTTTATATGTAAGCCAAATATTTAATTTTTTTATTTCTGTTGTTTTTTTAAATTGTTTCGTCTATCACACACATACATTTTACAACTTAAAAATACGACCGCAACCTTCATTTATCGTAATTATGTTACCAAAAATATTAGTCTAGGAAACATTCATAACGTATAAGACGATCGTTAGTCATATAGCCATACCACAAATATTTTTCTATTTATGCCTGAAAGTTCTTTGCACATATTGTATACCTGTTTAGATGATTTAACGTTAGCATTCAAATACTTTTAAGCTTCAACTAAATTTAAAATATATGTACACTAAAATATTTAAAAAATTGCTAAAATAGAAAAGTGCACGAAATGTGCATAAACTCGTGCACTTAATAAAACTTTATTTATTCTTCTTACAAACGTTGTTGTGTTAATTACTACAGAGAATTAAACAATTTGATCCCCTTAGAATTACAGAGTAGGGTGGGTGGTCAAAAATGAAATAAACCGATTCCAACATAGCATACATGTAGTACTGAACATAGCATTACCGTGTTCCTCGGTTTGCTTTTTTGCGCTATTCGTGTTATATTTTTTATTTATTTCCGGTTTACTTATTTATTTTTTCTTTTTTCTGCTATATTTTAAAAATATTTATATTTTTGTTATCATCATCAATAATATAATAGCCGTAAGTCTATCCTTCTATACAAGCGTAACGGATACCTTATCTATCCTTTAGTCTATAATTCAAATATAGTTCAAATTGGTATATTGGTAGCGCGCTCGACTGACGATCATAAGATTGAAAGTTCGAAACCTGATTGTTGCAAATTTTTTTTTATTTTTTTTTTTAAATAACATTAAAATTATTGTTTTTTAACACACTTTTATTTTATTCATATTCATACATACATTTCGTTTTACGATAATGCAGTTTTTAAATTTTTATTTTAAATAACATTAAAATTGTTTTTTTTATTCATAAATTCATTATTTTCTTTAAATAACTTTAAAATTATTGTGCTTTTTTATTTTATTATTCATGAATGAATTCATATAAATAAATAATTCATATATAAATAACACTTATATAAAATTTTGTTTTTGGATACTTAGAATTATCGATAAAGTAGTTCTTTAAAGTTAGTTAAAAAGTTAAGTTGTCTTTTGTATTTAATTTGTTCAAATTAAAATCATTAAAATCATTAATTTGATATTTACATTTCGATATTAAGAATAACAACAACTACTATAAATAACATTAAAATTATTGTTTTTTTACACACTTTTATTTTATTCATACATACATTTCGTTTTACGATAGAGCAATTTGATCGATAATGCAGTTTTTATAGCATTTTATTGCACTGTCATTTCCCGTTTCGTTCATATTATTATAATTTCGATATTAACAAGAAAATTAATTAGTTTTTTTACAGGCAGTGCTAAAAATCATATAATAGTGGTTTCCGATAATTATTTGCCATAATTTCATTCCTGTGAACTAAATTAAGGAAAAACAAAAACTACTATTTGAGTATGTATTTCTCTTGCAATGTAATAGCTTTATCATAAAAGATCGTGTGACGTCATTTTGTTTAGTTATTTTAAGTTTTAATAAAAATTAGAATGCATTCAGGGATTTTATTTTAATTCAGTTACATAATACATATATTTATAATTTTTGTTGATGTTTTATTAATAAAACCTTTTTTATTTTGAATTAGTCACAAAATATGTAATATTTATTATGAAAAATAGATCGAATTTTTTTTAAAGGAATAATTTTTACATTAAATAGTAAAGTTGGTAGATGGTTTTTATAATAAGTTTATTAAAAAAGAAAAGAGGAAACAAATTGATGAAAGTACATGATTAAAGGTCTATTTCCTCACTTTTTGACACAACATTTCGTAAAATACTAGCGCTATTATGGCAGGACCAGAACCAGAAAATTGTTCTATAGTATAGCGAACATAACAGCATAGAAAAATATAGATTTTTAACAATTTTTAAAAACAATGTAGGTTGAAAACAATTGATATTTTTATGCAAAAAACAGTTTAGGTTATAATATACATTTTCAAACATTAATAATTTAAACCGATTTGATAAAATGAACTTTAAGAAACTCAGTACGAAATTTCGTTGTCATTGTCGATGTAGGGGGTTGTGAGAAAGGTTCGGAGCTCAACGCTAATCCTATATTTAATTTTTATTGTTTTGGTTTATTTTTTTTATAGAACATAAAAATTATTCCTTTTTCATAAAAATTCCTTGATAAAAATTCCATTTACGGCATTTAAATTTTTCGATAATGTAGTTTTTCAAAATTATTGCTCTAATTGTCTTTTAGCCGTTTCGTTCAAATTTATATCGTTGCGATATTAATAAGAAAATTAATTATTTATATGACAGATAGTGCTAAAAATCATAGAATATTTTTTTTCCATCATTATTTTTGCATAGCTTCATTTTCTGTAAATAAAATATAGGAGAAAAGAAGCTGCTATTTCAGTATTTTCTTATTATTATTATTTTCAACCATTTGTCATTGATCGTATAAAAATTTATCGTTAACCTCACGATGGTTTTTGTAGAATTATAGTTAAGCAGAAGGTACACACAGAATAGATTAGAAGAGGTTGGATTATGATGGATAGTACTTAGTAGTTGTATCAAAGCCGGATGAAAAGAGAAAGAGTGTATTGGTGTGCGTAGGGAGGGGAAAGGATGGAGGGGCGGGGGGGGGGGGGGGGGCGTTGCCCGCGGGATACCCCCTAGTTAATAATATTGTAACCCATTTTACATAGAATTATTTAACCTACATTTTAATTTAATAATAATTTTGAAATAAAAATTTACTCACAACATGTTTCTCTTTACACCATGGTAGAATAATAGCAACTAAATTTTTAAATATTTCGATGTTAACAGATAGAATAATAAATTTTTACTATGACAGATAGTTATTTGATATTTTGATTTCGATCGATAGTAAATAGTACAATAAAAAAAAATTTAACCGTCAAAACATTTAATCTAAGGTACTTTACTGTAGTCACGGCACTTGGCAAAACATGATAAATAATTTGATTGAAATCACCATACTTGTTTTTGTTTAGCAAAATAGCATTTTCTTATTATTTATTAAATTTAAGTAATTAAAAATAACTACAATATTTTAATAAAAATTTAACCGCTCAATCAATTTCGGTTGTTACACCATCTACGGGAGCTTTCGAAATAGTGTGTTTCGTAAGCTCCCGTCGATGGTGTAACAACCGATATCGATTGAGCGATTAAGTTTAAATTAAAATTTTAAAATTATTTTTATTTTATGAAATATTAACAAAATACTATCGTATTCTATTTTTAAAAATAATTCTGAGCGTTTATACCACCGATAGAATAATACAATTTTGTGGTACAAACACGCAATGTGTATATCGATAGTTTAATATTAAAAAAGTATAAAAGATCTATTTTAATAGATAAAAATATTATTTATCCATCGGCGTTATTAACTTAGTTTAGTATAAGGTTATAAAACCAAATATTTAAGGTAATTTGAATATTCCAGGATGGTCATTTTGTTGTGTTATCTCACACAATTTTTTCTTAATTTTCTCACTTGAAGACAATTAAAAAAAATCTAGAAACCCACACTTAAATTTTTCTTTTTTTTGTCAAAATGATAAACAATATTTTTTACATAAGCTAAAACAAGACAATTATATACATTGCATTCACTTATACAAACAAACCTAAAATCTCACGTTAAAATCTCACTTATGAGAAAATACAACAATATGACCATCTAGTTGAAAAAACCTTCACTGGAGAATAATAATTTCTTTTGTCGGTAAATATAACAACAAAAGTTATATTAATATGACTTTTATTTGCTAGGGTTATGATAAGCCACAGATGTTGAAGGATATCACAGAATAAAATTTGAAAATTCAATGTTTTATTTCAAAATACCCTGATTTTATAAACATACAGCAAACAACGTTCCCATGACAATCATAAATTGGTGTGATTCAAAAAATTAATAGTTATTTATTTATCTAGAACGAAAAGTGAAACTTCAAAGTACGAGCTAGTTGTTTACGAAATTACTAGTGAGTACCTTTAAAAACACTTTTCGTTTGAGGTAAATACAAAATTTTATTTCATACTGGAAATTTACTAAAACAAAAGAAATGAGTTTTAAATTTTGCTCAAAAAGTTGAACTTTAACGTCCTAGGACTTTATAAAATTTTATAAAGTCCTAGGACATTAAAGTTCAACTTTTTGTACCATAAATAATCCGAAAAATGTAGTTTTAGATATCAGTATGAAATAAAATAATTTAAATTCCGTGTTTTGCAACCTACTTATACGCAAACATGTATATCTCTCATATCCTATACTGATCATTTCACTTGCACCAGTTCTTAAAAAAAGCTCCATTTATTTTATTCAAAAGCACAATACGCTAATCAGCATGCTAATCTAACGAATACGAATATATTTTTAATTTGGAAACGAAAACTGGTATTTCAATCTTTAATCAAATTCGAAACTCATATTTAAAAAACACAAAATAACATATTTTTTCTGATAAAAATCAATTCCAATTAAACAACTTTGTTATTTTTGTGATTTTGATAAAACAAATTGATTGAATTGATGTAATGAAAACAGATAAAATTACAACAAAAAATTCATTGGTCAAACCAAATCAATAATAACGATAACAATTTTATCTGTTTTTATTGCTTGTTTTTAGAATATTAATTAACTGTTAGAGATTAGGGATGGATGCTTGAGGGCGTTTTATTGAATTTTTTTTAAAGCGACTAAAGAAAGAACATGGGTGTTTCGATTGGTGTCAGAAACTGTTAATTTATATAATTCATTCATAGTTTTTAAGAACATCTCTTTAAATACAATAAAATAACGTTCCCAAAGCTGGAGCGAAAAAAATGGGTGTTTATTAATAACCATGTATAGAATAAGGCTATTTCTGACTTTTAAAGTTATTACTTGTCGTCCAATTCCTTTCCGACCGGTTGGGAGGTCAAAATAACGTTACAATTTTCTGTAGTATGATTTTTATCAAAATTTGATTTAGCTGGGTTGGAAAATTACTATTGTTAAATTAAAAATGCACATTAAACCCACTAGGTAGGCCATAAGTATTTTGGCTACAATTTAAATTTATATATTGTCACGGTTTTCAACCTTCGAATTGGCCTAGCGCACAATTCGATAAACGTCATTCACAAATCACCGTATTCGATCACTGATTTGTAAGCACAAACACCAGGTTTTATTAAGTATCCAACACCGCTATTGATTCACAACAACAGGAAAACAATTATACAAACTATATTCTTTAACCAGAATATTCAACAGCTTCAAAAACTGCAACGGGTAGTAGTAGAAATTTGCAGTGTAAATACAGTGTCCAATATAATACACAAGATTTTTCAAATAACACTTAAAACTTGATTTACAAAAACCAATTTAAAAATAACTTCTTCTATTTACACGGTTTTATGTTTACGATACAGCGTTTCGTTTTCAATTAATTTTATTCTGTCTCAACAATTTTTATAAAACGGTAAATCCGTTCTATATTCCGGGATTGATATTTTTACTAAAACAAACTCACAGCGGCCTCTGGCCAAGGAAAATCTCTAATATATTCATATTAGAGATTTTCCTGGGCCAGACGCCACTGTGAGTTTTTTTTAGGTTCAACGAATCGTGCAGAATTATCAGAAACAGAATGTAATATAAAAAATTGATTCAAATACAATAATGAATAATCAAAAGAAGAAAACTTAATTTATTCAATGTTTTTTGCAGAAGATCCAATTACACTTCTCCAATAAATAACAATCCAGACAGCCCAGTAGCAACGTAAGCTGATCAAAATTTATCACAAATTCCTTGACGTAGGTCCACAGCATCCAACTGATATTAAATATATGTATTGATCCAACCAAAATGGCATTAGTATATCTTTGTTAATATCCTTGTTGCGCAGTGCAACTTTTTTTTTCTTACAACTCAAGACCTTTACATTTCAGGAACACGCGCCCAAGCTCCTTTCGTTTTTAGTTTTTATTTTTGCTAAGATCTCAACTTTTACTCTTGAAATAAATAATTATTACTTATACTTTTCCTTTTTATTGTTTATATATATCACTGATGTAACATATAATAAAGTATTTATTTCTTATTACAAAACAAACGGTTTTCTTTTTAAAATTATCACAAAAAAAATTCACATTATTAAAAAATTTTTTTTTTTGTTTGTTCTAATAGATCAATGTTGTTTGATTTTTTTTCTTTGATTACAGTTTCTTGTCCTAAATTTTTTAGGTTTTAAATTAAACACAAAACACTACCATTTACAATCATTGATCCCTTGTCTCAAAAATTTATACATTAGATTGAACAATATAATATTACCAAAAAAACTCATGCTAAACTGAATTTAAATCAAAATTGATTCAATTAAATTTAATATCAAATTTTTCGTTAAAAATGTTTAAATTATGGTTGAAGACCAAAGACTTAATTGATCAAGAAAAAACACTAACTAATTTTATTCCAAAAATCAAAACTTGACTGGTTATACGCAAAAATAACAATGCTTGTATTAAAAGCCTATCTAAAAAAAAAAAAGAAAAGCATATGCACATCCAATTATTGTCTCTTCATTATATTATTTTCGTTACCCTTTAGAAGACAACTAGTATTTTCATCATATGACGTCACCACATTGTATTTGCAAATACAACATGCATCACTATATTTACATTGAAAAACATTTCGCGCTTCAAGAAAAAAAACTACCTAGGTGTCAGTCTGTAATGACTTCATACACAACAAGTTAACGAAATAACAATATCTTTATTGACTATTGTAACCCAACTAGCCAGCTTGTTCATCGAAACAAATATAATAGAAACCAATGTATTATAAAAAAAACATGAAACAAGAAATCGATTCTTCTTTTTTTTTTGATTTGAGTTTTTTGATTATAAAAGGAAACAATGATGTTATCGTATGGACTTTGATTGATAGAATAAAGAATACAGAGAAGAAATGAATTAGTGCATTTATTACGCTAAAGGTTTTGTTTGAATTTATAATTCTTACAAGATTAGATGTTTTTTTTGTAAATGCAAAATGTTGCGGCATAACAAAATCTGCTTAAATATTATCCTTTTGAATGTAGAAAAATCGATCGTTATACTAAACAACTTCAATCCGGAATGTTCGTTTAAACAAAAACAGAAATAGCTTTTGTTTGTTCCTTAACTGTAAATACAACAACAATTATGTGAGTTTTATTCGTTTTTTTTTTTTTTTTGGTTTGTTTTAATAATCATCAATCGATGATCATCGTTATGAATATGCTAAAGGATGTTCCATTTATGCCACATTAAATTGAATTTCAAAATAATATATATTTAATTTTAACTTTTGTTCGACAAAACTAAAAATTGAAACTAACGAAGCAATTTGCAGTAATTTACTGTAGGAAGATAAATTATTGTTTTAAAACTCAAAAAATTTGAAAGCATGAAAATTGAAAAGATAAAACATCCTTTGCATACAAGTTTTTCAAATTATTTCAAAAGATTTTTATCATTTTTCCTAAAATTGATGTATAACATGCGCTATTATGAAACAAAAACTTACAATCAAATTTAATACCATGGTAACAACAGGTTATGTAAAAATAGTAAACAAAACCAATCATAACAAATTCATTAACTAACTTTAATAAGTATTTAAGAAAGAAAAAGAGTGTTTTCACTTACGGCAAACGGCTGTAAAGTTTAACTTTACTGCCGCTAGGGAGTTAGTTAAAGTCTTACTTTTTTGCCTGCGGCTGAAAAGTAGCATAGCATTTGTTATTTGTTATTTTGTTATTTTTTCAAACAAATTTCATCAGCATGACAACAAAAAGTAAGTTGATTCCGATTAGATTCCGATTTTTTGATTTATTGTATGACTTGTATGTATTGTATGTATTTTGATTGTATGTAACTATGACAACAAAACATAACAAACAGCTTCATTGGATAATGAAATTTTGAATTATTGTATAACTATGACAACAAACATATTAACTATTTCAATTGGATTATGAAATTTTGGAAAGGCTGCTTTGGTAAACAAATTTTTTTCATACAAATTTAAATGTTTTTTACCCTTTTTGGAAGTAACTATGACGATAAAAAGTCATATTTATAAAAATTTTGATGCACAAATTTCATATTAAATATGAAGTATTATAAAAAATTTAAACGCTTGCCGAAAAAATAGTGTATTTAATTCGTAGCTAAAGTGACTTTTTGTGTATCGTCTATAATTGTCAAACTATAGACTCATCACAAAAAGTGTCACTTTAGCTCCTAATTAAATAATGAACTCAATATTGTGTCTGCCTAAGGATTCGAGCCAGGCACTGACGAGGAAGGTTCGAATTCATCCAAAACACGAAAAATGTGAAGTGGAGTTTTTTTTTCTGAGAAACTTCAAACCATACCTTTGAATTGAAAAAAATCCAATTATATCTTTACTTACTTGAGTTTAATTGATCTCAAAAATCCCCAATAATGAACTATTTTTTTTTTCAAATGTATACAAATTTAATTAATGGTTTTAATTTGCTAATTTTCTTCGTTTTAAAAATAAATAGATGTTTTTTGTTGCAATTTGTTTTCAATCAAGTGACAAGTCTGGTCATAAATACAGATTACAGTTTGGCAAAAATGTACTGTTTTTCCTCGACCTGATATTATATAAGTAAAAAGAAACCTTTTGCAAAGGAGCGAAATCAAAAAAATTAAAACTTCAATAGGAGGAGGCATGAAATCAAAAACTTGCTCTGTGCATCAAATTTGTCTGGAGAGCAAAGAATTATTAAATACTCTTCAACTAAAGTAACACAACTTATTTTATCTTTCATATAATTCACTTTCGTTCCATTAAATAAACACTAACGCTAATGTTCATTGCACAAAGATTAGAATGAAAAGCAAGAAAAAATCGTAAATTAAAGAATTCATTCTAACTTAAAGAATTGATTATGTTGTATGTTGATAATAGTAGTGATAGTGTTGATGGTACATCTGTTTTATATGGCTCGTTTTTATTCTGTTTTCCTCATTTTCTACTGTGTTAAAAATCTATATATAAAGACATCATCATTTTCCATTACGATATCGTATTAATTTTAAAAAGTGGAAGAATTGAAGAAAAAAAAAAAAACGAAAGTATGAAAGAAAACAAAATGAACAAAATTGTAAATACAACAAATTTAAGGAATTTTAAAAAAGGAAAAACGGAAAAATAAAAGAAAATTGAAATCAATTACGACATTTAATTTTTCTTTTGTAAAAATGTAATTTAGCTTAGAAAGCTAGGGTGTGCTTTTTCTACAAAATTAAATTGTTAAAAATTAAATGAGATAAATTAAATTTGATATATGTACTTGTTAAATGATTGGTGTAGATTAGATTTTATATTAAGTTATATAAATTTAGGGTAGAATGATGCATAGTAATATTATTGTGACGACTTAGAATGAAATTTTTTGAGAGAATGGTTTTGAATGAATCGTTTATTTAGTTAGTAGATTTAGATCTTCGTCAGAAAATTACAAGTGCTTAACTTCTTCCAAAATTTGTGCCGCATTCGGGCCAAAGCCATGCCATTAAAAATTGGTTTCTTGGTGACTTGTTTTTTCAGTTGTTTATTGATGCTCTAAATTGTCTGAAAACGTTGAAAGTTTGAGATATTGAACACAGTTGAAGATTATGGCCGACTTTATTTTTGCTTTTATTGACTATCTCTTTTATTGTACCTAATAAACTATTTGTTTCTTTTACAAGTTTTCTTAAAACTTGTTTTAATTGTTTTCACTACAAATTTTTCGTACCTCAAGCACAACAAATACGCAAATGCATTTCTGTTTATAGCACCAATAAACATTTACCTCACATTGTTAAAAAATGTTTAAAATTCAAGAAAGCAATATCGAAAACGTTTAGAACATAGCAAAACAGTATCAAAACCTTTATAACACTAGAAAATAGAATCGAAATTAGTATATTACATACCTAGACCTGTAAATAGCATTTTTCTATTCCTATCACAGTAAATTATCAATTACATCACACATGTAAATTGATTATAACAATAAGTGTAACGTAATGAGTATAAAAAGTGTTACGTAATGTATATTCATATATATGTTACCTAAAACTTTTAATAAAAATAAAAATTTTTAATCAAAGAAAAATTTGATTTTTAAAAATTAAATATTTCAATTCGTTTTGACACAGAATAATGCAAAGCCTACCACATTTTGTAAACTATTTGCATTTAATTTATAATTAGCAGTTCATTTTTTCAAGTAATTTTTCGCGTTTGGGCATTAAAACAAAGTCGTAGAAAAAGTATATAACAAAACTCGAGCTGCAAACCATTTTCCATGCTCGTGAAGGTACTGCACTCGCCGCTACGGGTCTCTTGCGCAATATTTTCCCTCCTCTAGGTATGTAATATACTATTTACATTCGAGGGAAAATATTTCGCACGAGACGCGTAGCGGCGAGTGCAGTACCTTCACGTGCATGGAAAATGGTTTGCAGCACGAGTTTAGTTATATACTTTTTCTACGACTTTGTTATAATGCACAAACGTGTATAATTACTTGAAAAAATTAACTACTAATTATAAATTGAACGGCTGAGTAGAAAAAGGATAATATTCCAAAAATACGAAAAATTAACTGAGATAGCTATTTTGTAGTTGAATGTCGACTTCGTTTAATGAGCGTATAAAGAATTATATTCCATTGAAACTACGTTTATAAATTTAGCCTTGAGTTTACGCTGAGTGGAAAAAAGATAATATTCCACTCATTGTCGTACTAGCTAGAACGTTTGGTTTATTTTCGTCTATTTTTAGTAATACGACAATGATTGTCGTTGTTTTTTTTTATATTATTGCAGTTGTCAGTTGTCATAAGTATTTCAAAAAAACAGCGACTGATATAGAAAAAAAGGTGAAAAGTTCAGTATAAGCCAGTACAGACACTTGGTATATAAAAGTGAACTAAAAGGGTATGTGAAGGCAAACCTTTATTGAAACCTTTATTGACGGTCTTCTAAGTTTAACTTTTAAACTCAATAAAACAAAAGAAGTGCTGTTCCCGGAAGATAAAATCTATCAAGACAAAGTTGCAGTCAACCCCAAAAAGATTCAGGACATATCAAAAGTCAGACAATACATCCCTCGAGAATATCAAGGATTCTATGATGAAATTTTGAACCTGCCCATTTCGAATGGAGCAACTAGTGATGATGATGATGGACATTAAGATTTTAGAAACCTATCAATTATTATTTTAATGTAACAACTTCAATTATTTTTAAAATGTATATTATATTTAAACTAAAATAAGACAGTACTTGAAAATACTTTTGTACTAAATAAAGCCTTTTATTAAGAATAAAATGAAGTTTTAAAATTATTTTAAGATCTTATTATTACAGTGAGTGGAAAACGAATAATATTCCAGCACTTTATAAGTTTTATATATATCAAAAAAAAAATTATCACGATACCATATTTTAGGAGGTTAAAGGTTGGATACAAATAAGTATTTTTTGTTTACATAAAATTAAAATTCAAATAAAAATGAACGAAATAAAAAGTTTTTTTTGATTTTCCGAAAATTGGGTGTTGAGGAATATTAACCTTTATCTACTCAGCCGTTCAATTAAATGCAAACAGTTTACAAATTGGAGTAGGCTTTGCATTATTCTGTGTCAAAATGAATTGAAATATTTAAATTACATTTGACTTACGATCAGAGGCGTAGCTAGGGGGGGGCGGGGGGGCGGTCCGCCCCGGGTGTCACCCGTTTTGGGGTGACACCCGATCGTAAAAAACTTAAACAAACCATCACAATGTTTTCAACGATAAATCACTTCGAAACCGTTTTGGGGTGACACCCGAACGTAAACAACTTAAACAAACCATCACAATGTTTTCAATGATAAATCACTTCGAAACCGTTTTGGGGTGACACCCGAACGTAAAAAACTTAAACAAACCATCACATGTTTTCAACGATAAATCACTTCGAAACCGTTTTGGGGTGACACCCGAACGTAAAAAACTGAAACAAACCATCACATGTTTTCAACGATAAATCACTTAGAAACCATTTTAACCAGGTTATCCATATAATTTTAATTTATAAATTGTGATAACTTATAAATGTGTCCTATAAATGTGTTATTGGTTCAAAAAGAATCTATTCTACTTTTTAAAATTTTTGAGTTATTACGTGAAATAAAATTTTAACAATATTAATCGAATCAACATGTTGAGCATTGAATCCCATCACCACAATTACTCAATAGCTTTGAATATTCCTATAGATACCCAGTGGCGGATTTACAAATTTGCCGCCTATAGGCCAATTTATATTGCCGCCTAAAATATTTTAAAAAATTATAAAAATTATACGCAGCGACCAAAAAAAGCGCGATTTTTTTCGAAATTTCAAGGTCACGTTATTTACAAGTATGTACTTTAAAATTACGCTTTTAATAAAAAACGTGCAAATCTGGCAGAAACAATTAATATAATACAAAATACGAAAATAATACAAACGTTTATTAAAATCAAATAAAATGCAATAACAACTGTAGAGCACGCCGCCGCTATGTTTCGAGTATAGAGATAAGAAATTTTACGAATTTAATTGATTTAATCTGGATACTCTGTTTATAGTGGCGGGTAAAAAGATTTCTATTTTGAAAAATTTTTTCGCACAAAAATTTACCGCCTACGAAAATTTGCCGCCGTAGGCTACAGCCTAGCTAGCCTATTTAGAAATCCGCCACTGTAGATACCATATTGACCGTTTTTTACGATATATTATTTAGTATGCAAGCATGATTATTTAATGACCAGGTCTGAAAACACATATGCTGAATAATGTATAGGAAAAGTGGTTTACGTCGATAATGTGGCACCCTTTGTCTATAGGGTGGCACCCTTGAGTTACAATGTCTCTATTCCAAAATTATTTCTAAAATATCCGCTTAACCTTACTACCTAATATATGTTTTACATTTCAAACAAATTAATTGCAAACACCTAAGGAAACTAACAAACAATCAAATTACCGTGTTTGTAAATGATCTCAAAATAATTTTTTTTCCTTTATCTTGAAACTCAAAGAATAAATTGAAATAGATCGTTTTTCAATGGACACAAAAATAATTACTGTGGAATAAAATGGCAGTTATGCAATTACTGCAGTTTTGCAAATTTTTGTAGGTTGATACATACTCATACTGTTTGTTTTCAGTTTTATATATTTATATATTTGAATTAAATGAAAGTTTATCATTTAAAATTACATTTTGTTGGGTTTTAAATCCCTTGGAAATTTCAAACTCATCAAGTGATTCTTTTAAAGATCCTTGGCTACATAAATGTAAAGCCTTCAATTTTTTGTTAAAAGTGGTGTAGCTATTGTTATTAACTATGTAAATGGTTTGCAAAAATAAACTTTAAATTTTGTTTATTTTTCTTCTTAGGCAGGTATTCCTTAAATCAGTCTTTAAAACATTTTCCGGTTTTTCCGATGTAAAATTTTTCACAAAAATCACATTCAATTTTGTAAATTATTGAGCATGATTCTAATTGGATATTTAATTTTGGTTTCAATTCTTTATATAAAATATCTTTTAGGATTTCATACTTATATTTTTAAATAGTTCCTTATAATATTAGGCTATGATTTGTATATTCCATTTTATCAAATATTATATAATATAAGTTGTTACAAGGGAATTTATATAAATTAATTTTCTTGCGGTGTATTTAGTCGTTAACACAGTGTACTTATTATGAACTATGTACCTATTATGCAGTGGCGTTTCCTGAATATTTCTTTAAGGTGTTCGTTTTTGTTGAATGTAGTTAAGAAGTTATAATATGTATGTATTTATAGTATGTTTATAGTTATAATGTTTCGTTCCTTCGTCATGGCCTCTAAATGCAAGTTTACACAATGAACAAACAATATTTATTAACATCTTTAAGAAATTTCTGTTGCGATCAGACGCAGTTCATTGTAATTTTGTCTTGATATATGGCGTTGTCTTGATATATGGCGTTGCTCTTGATAAATGCCTACGTATTCTTAATCTAAGTTCTACTTTTTCTATGCTTTTGTATCCCACTGCTTAAATGAAATCCGAAAATCCGTCAAAATTCCAAACAGACTTTTCTGACTGTTTTGCAAAACAAAACATAAGGCCAGCAAAACAGTTTATTCAAAAGTAAGCTGCCTGTCAACCATTCAAGTGACTTATAACTGGAAATTATTAAACGCTGAGTGAATGTTTGTCGCTTTGAAGTGCATTTGGTTTCCATATTTGGTAATTCCGGCACAGGCTTTTCATTTCGTAATATACATTTCTTTTCATCTATAGTTCGCCCAGCAAAAGATATTGCCTTCAAATCGTTAATGATGCAAAACGTCTCTTCCATGTCTTTGTATTAAAATAATTTTTAAATCCTCTTACAAATTTAAGAAAATTACCACCATGCAATTTAAATGATTGGTATCTGGCTAAACAACACAATTTATTACGGCTCCGAGGTAGTAGTTTCGCATTGTTGAAAAATTATATTACGTTGATTGTTTTCAAAATAAAATAAAAAGTCTTAAAAAAAAATAGAACCGATTTCAGAAAAAAAACACAAGAAAGTGAAAAATAACTCAATTGTGGCTTAGAGACAAAAATTTAGTTATATCTATAATCTAACAACAGCGAAAAAATTAAGCCTTTAAACAAAATTATTATATTATAGAAGTTATTTGTTATTATAATTATTACAATTATAATAGTTGTTATTATATTATAAAAGTTATTGTAAAAATTATTATAACAAATAACTTCTATAATATAATAATTTTGTTTAAAGGCTTAATTTTTTTGGTTTTTTAGTTATTCTGCACTTTTTTGTGTTTTTTTTCTGAAATCGATTCTATTTTTTATTTAAAAAGATTTTTTATTTTTTAATTTTTAGTGTATAAAAGCAAATGTCTGTTAGCAAGCATGTCAGAAAGCGTTTTTGATGCAATAACTTAAAATCCCGGAAAGTATTCATCGATGAAAATCTAGTAATCATGGTTTTCCGATTTTTATAAAAACACGGAATATTTTCTATCAAGAAAAATTATTTAGGACTACCTTGGCATCTATAGCAATATAACGCAGGTCAAACCAACCAAATAAAATAAGCTTTTTCGAAGGAATCGGCAAAAATACATAAAAAATATAGTTTTTTCCACGTCATGGAAAAATATATGGGATAACCTCTGAATGTACCTTAATAGAACACAATGAGCCGTTTTCGAGAAATCGGGGAATATACATAAAAATATACAGTTTTTCTCGATTTTCTGAAAAACTATATTTTTCACGACATAGAAAAAAATATGGGACCATCTCGAAACTTACCTCAATAGAATAAAATTTAAATCAATCAAATCGAACAAGCCGTTTTTGAGAAATCGGTGAGAACATACATTAAAAAAAAACTCAAAATTAAACATAAACATCCTTCTCTTTTGAAGCCGGTTAAAAAAAAAATTTAAATGGGTCCCTTAGGTTCAAAAACGATCAATTCAACTTTTTAAAATTTTTGAGTTATGTATTAATTGATTTCGTTTCTTTCCATTAAATTGAACATATCAGTAAAATAAAAATTTAAAAATATTTATCTATTTCTGAAAAAATTGGGTGACAAATTCCAGTTACGTTTCAAAAGCAATCTATTACGTCATAACTTTTGAAACAAAACAAAGCTATTCCATTTCAATTGTTTTGCAATCAAAAACAATCTATTCCAATAAGAATCATGTCTTTAAAAAACATAACATGCTTATTCCAAAACATGCGTTTGGCACCGAAATCCTTTATTTCAAAATAATCGTATGCAAATATCAGTCGATCGTGATATTTGTTTTAAAGTGGTAGATTTTTTATTGCAGCTTGCATCAGTTTTTATATCCATTATCCAGTAGTAAGTAAATGCTAATCAGTTTGTCAGCGAACAGCCGCGGTATGTGATTGAATCCGATTGAATTCAATCTGGCAAAGTTCAAGCGGTGGGATATCAGCAAGAAATAGGTAGATTTCGTTGTCAGACAGATTTTTGTAGAACCGGATTAATCAGATTAGTTTAAATAAAAACACTAATTACAAACAGAATTATCAAACAAACTTTAAAAATAAAATTAATTATGAGCAAACGTACAACTATGCAACTTAGGAACGTTTTCTTCTTTCAGCTTCTTTCAGAACGTCAGCTTCTTAAAATCAACTAAGGCATATAATATTATTCATTGTTTCAGGAAAAAAACAATTTTTGTGTTCATTCATATTTTCAAAAAAGAATAGAAGTATGCTCAAATACTTAATATCCAGCAATTTTGTTTCAAAATTTTGTCCCAAACAGGCGTTATAATGCTTTGATTTATACAGCTTTAAGGCTCGAGCCCCTTAACTGGTAACCGGATTTGGCCAGTTGTAAGGCCAGTAAGAGATTATTTGCCCCAACATTTCCAGAAAATGTTTTTGGTGTAGGTTAAAAAATACGACAGTGAAAGTACCGCAAAATTTCGTTGTACCTGTACATTGTTGATTGCAGATAGCTAAAAAGCTTTTTATTTCAGTTATCTGGTTTTTTGAAAAATGATAGAAATTAACGTCCTAAACAGCCGTTATAACACTTTGATTTGAACAGTGTTAAGGCTCTAGCCTCTTAACCGATACCCGTTTATACCCAGTTGTCGAAGTTATCCAAGAGATTGCTTGCCACAACATTTCCAGAAAATATTTTTGGGTCAAAAAAGGTCCAAAAATGCAACCATGAGAGTGCCGCTAAATGCCTTCCGTTTATCATGTATAGTCATATATAGTTTTTCAATATTATTTATTTTAAAAAAGATCTAGCATCTATAATATAGATATTTCAAAAATCAATATTTTGATTTATTGCATTATCTAAAATCAACCAACGTTGTAAAATATTCTTGGTTTCAAAATTAGAAAAGTCGGCGGTTTGACAGAAAACCAAATTATCAATCAATACGATAGTATTACAAAATGTAAGTTTCAAAACATACATTTTCCAATAGTAATAAGTTTCAAAACGAACCTAATCCATTGTGTAAGTTTCAAAACGTCTCTATTCCAAAATGTTTTCTAAAATACCAGCTTAACTTGACTACCTACTTTATTTTTACATTTCAAACAAATTAATGGAAAATCTCTGAAGAAACCAATTAAACAATAAAATCACCGAGTTGGTAAATTATTTCAAAATAAAAAGTTCTTTTCATTTATCTTGAAAACTCGTAAAGTGGAATAGATCGTTTTTGAACCTAAAGGACACAAATATCCATTTATTTTTCTTCTGCCTTTATTTGACTGAAACAACTGAATAACCAACAACAATTGCATTCAATTTTTCAGTTGTATCAATTGCTTCAGTCAAATCGAACACAGTTAAAATCAATGTAAAACGTATTACGTACCATGTTCTGATTTTTAAACGAACATAAAACGATTATTTTAAAACAAATACATCTTTAGTA
Source organism: Diogma glabrata (assembly GCA_963693315.1). NCBI lineage: Eukaryota > Metazoa > Arthropoda > Insecta > Diptera > Cylindrotomidae > Diogma > Diogma glabrata. The sequence continues at coordinate 183,897,467 of OY856186.1, forward strand.
TTTACTTCATTCCATTTGTTTTCTTGCTATTGTGTATTGTAAGTGAATATTTAATGCGTATGTAGTGTTAAATATAAAATATAAAAACATGTATACATTGAATATTATTGGGTTCTGTAAAAATTACGAACATTTTGAATGCATTTATGCTAAATAAAAAAGTTATTCTCCTTTTTGCTTCATTTAAGCTGCGTATATGAATTATATATGCGAGACAAGGAATTGGGTTCGGTTGCTTTTCTGTTCATAAATCTAATGAACAATGAATTTGAGGGGAAATTCTTCTTTGTTGTGTATTATGCAGTATAGATTAAATATGTTATGGCTTACACAAACAATTATATTTTTTTTCTATTTGCCTATTAAAATATGTACATTTGTTTCATTTATTGTAAGAAAAGTATTTCTTTCTTTTTTATTATTAAAAGCTGAATTTATTTTAGTTAAGCCATTTTGAATATTTTATGGATATTTCTCAAGTCGTTCGGCGAACGACTAGAACACCCAGAGAAAACGCCACTGCTATTATGTATCCTAAAAATATATTTAGAATTAATGCTTTGCTGATACCTATACTATAATTAAAAATATTTTTTTAGATTTCATTTAGCAAATATCCCAAAAAATAAATATGCCACGAGGAGTTCATAATTTTTAAAGAAAAAGTTGGTTCCAGCAGAGAAAGACCAAATCTATAAATATGTTACAAAACCCGATGATATCCAAGGTTCATCAAAAGAAACTGATTATCACGTTGATGCAACGAATATTTCAGAGAATATTGGCTCATCTTCGGAAAGTAACAGCAACAATACAGAATTAATAATGATAACCTATGATGACGAATTAGAAAGGAATAATGAAAATGACAGCGATAATGCCGCTAATGCTTCTACTATCGAAGACAGTATTTGCATGGGTGAATCACTTCAGGACTTAAGAGATGTATCACATTGGAATATACTCGTGTTTGGTAATGTTCGCATTGAAATCATAAAAAAAGAAAGTGAACATTTTCAAAATAGAGAAGGGTCGTTTGTTACTGTATCTAGACACGGGTTAGACATAAAAGGTGATGTTCGCCATCTTTCTAAAGAATGGTTTTATAAAATGATGAATAATGGTGAAAAACTTCTACGGCCATGGATTGTTTATTCTCCTGTAAATAATAACTTGCGTCCTGTATTGCTTCTGTTGTCGTGTATTTGCTGTCACCAATAATAATAATACAAAATCAACATTTACTACTGGATATCAGAAGCGGTGGAAACTAAATCCCAAAGTGGCCGAGCATGAAACTTCAAATGAACATCTGGAGAATTTTGAAAAGTGGAAAACTTTGGAAATGAGATTAAAAATTCATAAAACGATACGAGACGCAGCCTTGCAATTAATATACAATAAAAAACAGAAGTGGAAACATCTTTTATCAAGATTATTGGATAAAACTTTGTTTTTATCTAAACAAAACCCAGCATTTCATGGACATGATGAAGGACAAAGTTCTTCAAATAAAGGCAATTTCTTAGAACTATTGTCAAAGTATGATGTAGTGTTAAAAGAACACATTTTGAATTTGGAGCATGGTAGATCACCAAAAGTATCATATTTGTCACCAGATATACAAAATGAGTTCATAAATGTTTTAGCGATCCACGTAAAGTTTAAGCTTGTCAACGAAATTAAATCGGTTAAATATTTTGGAATTATGTTTGATAGCACACCTGACATTTCACATATTGATCAAATGTCAGAAGTGATTCGTTATGTGAAAATTGATGGTAGTAAAGTGGAAATCAAGGAAGTATTCCTTGGATTTTTTCCTTTACGTGGAAAAAAGCCGCTGATTTAAGCGATGAAATTCTTACACTGAAAAAAAATTGAAGTAATGATAACCTCATCTCGAAGATGGCAGTTTATTATTCATGCAAAGAAAAGATATTTACAAACAATTTCACCGTGATTGGGACAACTACTCAGTACTCAGTAACATTTTCCTGATAACAGAATGAGGTGTAATTAAAATATAAAGTGCTATCCAATATAACAGTAGTTGAATAAAGTTAATAACTATTTCCATGAAAACATATCGTCTCTTTAATAATGAAACAACGTATGCTATTTATACGTTGTTTTTATATAATAGGTGCGCTGCATTCCCCATAAGGGTATCTTTGAATTGGCGTTTCTACATTTTCGAATTATTTTATGACTGGGGGTAAGAATTAATAAATTATAAATTAACGTCCATGCAAATGCATGCGAACATCAAACTTTAAACTCAAATATCTCGAAACTATACTTTTGCGTATACGTCATTTCATTATTAAAGCGACGATATTTCTTTGGCCTTATATCATGAATTTTTAATTTTAAAATTTAAGTATTTGAGATTAATTGAACTATATTTTATTTCCACATAAATATTTCATCTGATTGTCTCAACTGCATCGGCTTATCATTGTACGATTGTTGAATCAATCTCGTATTTCGATTCGCCATATCTGCCCGCACGGTGAGGTTGAGACAACTGCATTTCGATTGGAAATAGGACATGTTTTTTTCAGTGTAAAAATCTTGAAAATGATGGTATAGATTTTATGAATTGTCGCTCCCAAAGGTTATGATAATGCAGCTGTTATGAGTAGTATACATGGAGAAGTGCAAGCTATTATTAAAGCAAAAAATAACAAAGCAATTTTTGTGGGCTGCAAAGATCATTCAATTAATTTATACGGCCAACACTCGTCAGTGGAAGCCATTTTTACATGTTTTTCTGCTTCGACTAGCCGCTGGGAAGTACTTACTAAACACAACAAAGCAACTGTTAAAATACTCTTAACAGCGCATTGGAGTGCTCATTATGCTGCAGTAAAAGTATTGGCCGAAAACTTTGATGGGATTGTGGCTGAAATTGAGAAGTTAAGTGATCAACAAGAAAATGTAGACACTAGAGGCGCTGCACAGAACCTTAACAATGCAGCATGTGATTTTTCGTTTCTTTGCTATCTTTTGTTTTGGAATGATATTCTAAGAGAAATAATATCTATGCTCAGATTGGATTGCAAAGCACGGGCTTGAATATTGATCAATTAGCTACAAAAATAGAGTCAATACATAACGAAGTCTCATTGTAGAAGAGGCAATAGATCTTGCTGCGAAAAAATCGGAGGACTATGACATTCCAATGGAAAGCCGAATTCGTCATAAAAACGCAAAAAACGAACGGGTGGTGAGTTTGCACCTGATGTTGGACTGACACTGAGAGCTCAACTTAAAAAGGACATGTTGGAATGTCTTGACCGATTCAGTGTTGAACTCCGAACTAGACTGAAGTCAGTTCAAGATTTAGCTTCATTGTTCAAGGTTGTGCAGACAAACACTTAGCTTTTGGCGAACAGTGAAGAGTTAAAATTATCGGTATCAAAATTTACTGGTTTTTATGATGCGGTATTGGCAACAGAACTCCTCACAGAGATACAAAGGGTGAGGAGGGATTTAAAAGCGGCCAATGTTACAGTTTCTAACTGGGTGTACCTAGACTTTTTGAAATTCATCTTAGAATGGGATTTTTTAGAATTTCTTCCGAATCTTACGGTCGCACTAAAGTTATTTATGACTATTTGCGTATTAGTGGCTTCGTGTGAGAGGAGTTTCAGCAAATTAAAATTAGTTAAAAATTACTTGCGGGCTTATAATTATAATGCTCATTTGTATTAATTAAAAAAAATTATAAATTAGGTTTATCGGCTTTTTATTATTATTGACAGTTTTTATTTTTGGGGTGACACCACAATATCCGCCCCGGGTGCCACCCATGCTAGCTACACCACTGCTTACGATTTAAAAATGTATAAAAAGGATTTCTGACTCCAACTTGTCCGGATTTTCTCTTTTAACATTAAGACAGGAATCTTGTCAGTGGCGTAGCTAGCATGGGTGGCACCCGGGGCGGATATTGTGGTGTCACCCCAAAAATAAAAACTGTCAATAATAATAAAAAGCCGATAAACGTAATTTATAATTTTTTTTTATTAATACAAATGAGCATTATTATTATAAGCCCGCAAGTAATTTTTAACTAATTTTAATTTGCTGAAACTCCTCTCACACGAAGCCACTAATACGCAAATAGTCATAAATAACTTTAGTGCGACCGTAAGATTCGGAAGAAATTCTAAAAAATCCCATTCTACGATGAATTTCAAAAAGTCTAGGTACACCCAGTTAGAAACTGTAACATTGGCCGCTTTTAAATGCCTCCTCACCCTTTGTATCTCTATGAGGAGTTCTGTTGCCAATACCGCATCATAAAAACCAGTAAATTTTGATACCGATAATTTTAACTCTTCACTGTTCGCCAAAAGCTAAGTGTTTGTCTGCACAACCTCGAACAATGAAGCTAAATCTTGAACTGACTTCAGTCTAGTTCGGAGTTCAACACTGAATCGGTCAAGACATTCCAACATGTCCTTTTTAAGTTGAGCTCTCAGTGTCAGTCCAACATCAGGTGCAAACTCACCACCCGTTCGATTTTTGCGTTTTTATGACGAATTCGGCTTTCCATTGGAATGTCATAGTCCTCCGATTTTTTCGCAGCAAGATCTATTGCCTCTTCTACAATGTGACTTCGTTATGAATTGACTCTATTTTTGTAGCTAATTGATCAATATTCAAGCCCGTGCTTTGCAATCCAATCTGAGCAGATATTATTTCTCTTAGAATATCATTCCAAAACAAAAGATAGCAAAGAAACGAAAAATCACATGCTGCATTGATAAGGTTCTGTGCAGCGCCTCTAGTGTCTACATTTTCTTGTAGATCACTTAGCTTCTCAATTTCAGCCACAATCCCATCAAAGTTTTTGGTCAATACTTTTACTGCAGCATAATGAGCACTCCAATGCGCTGTTAAGAGTATTTTAACAGTTGCTTTGTTGTGTTTAGCAAGTACTTCCCAGCGGCTAGTCGAAGCAGAAAAACATGTAAAAATGGCTTCCACTGACGAGTGTTGGCCGTATAAATTAATTGAATGATCTTTGCAGCCCACAAAAATTGCTTTGTTATTTTTTGCTTTAATAATAGCTTGCACTTCTCCTTGTATACTACTCATAACAGCTGCATTATCATAACCTTTGGGAGCGACAATTCATAACATCTATACCATCATTTTCAAGATTTTACACTGAAAAAACATGTCCTATTTCCAATCGAAATGTAGTTGTCTCAACCTCACCGTGCGGGCAGATATGGCGAATCGAAATACGAGATTGATTCAACAACCGTACAATGATAAGCCGATGCAGTTGAGACAATCACATGAAATATTTATGTGAAAATAAAATACAGTTCAATTAATCTCAAATACTTAAATTTTAAAATGAAAAATTCATGATATAAGGCCAAAGAAATATGTTTTCATGGCAATAGTTATTAACTTTATTCAACTACTGTTATATTGGATAGCACTTTATATTTTAATTACACCTCATTCTGTTATCAGGAAAATGTTACTGAGTACTGAGTAGTTGTCCCAATCACGGTGAAATTGTTTGTAAATATCTTTTCTTTGCATCAATAATAAACTGCCATCTTCGAGATGAGGTTATCATTACTTCAATTTTTTTTTTCAGTGTAAGAATTTCATCGCTTAAATCAGCGGCTTTTTTCCACGTAAAGGAAAAAATCCAAGGAATACTTCCTTGATTTCCACTTTACTACCATCAATTTTCACATAACGAATCACTTCTGACATTTGATCAATATGTGAAATGTCAGGTGTGCTATCAAACATAATTTCAAAATATTTAACCGATTTAATTTCGTTGACAAGCTTAAACTTTACGTGGATCGCTAAAACATTTATGAACTCATTTTGTATATCTGGTGACAAATATGATACTTTTGGTGATATACCATGCTCCAAATTCAAAATGTGTTCTTTTAACACTACATCATACTTTGACAATAGTTTGGTTAGTTCTAAGAAATTGCCTTTATTTGAAGAACTTTGTCCTTTATCATGTCCATGAAATGCTGGGTTTTGTTTAGATAAAAACAAAGTTATATCCAATAATCTTGATAAAAGATGTTTCCACTTCTGTTTTTTATTATATATTAATTGCAAGGCTGCGTCTCGTATCGTTTTATGAATTTTTAACCTCATTTCCAAAGTTTTCCACTTTTCAAAATTCTCCAGATGTTCATTTGAAGTTTCATGCTCGGCCACTTTGGGATTTAGTTTCCACCGCTTCTGATATCCAGTAGTAAATGTTGATTTTGTATTACTATTATTGGTGACAGCAAATACACGACAACAGAAGCAATACAGTTCGCAAGTTATTATTTACAGGAGAATAAACAATCCATGGCCGTAAAATTTTTTCACCATTATTCATCATTTTATGAAACCATTCTTTAGAAAGATGGCGAACATCACCTTTTATGTCTAACCCCTGTCTAGATACAGTAACAAACGACCCTTCTCTATTTTGAAAATGTTCACTTTCTTTTTTTATGATTTCAATGCGAACATTACCAGAGACGAGTATATTCCAATGTTATACATCTCTTAAGTCCTGAAGTGATTCACCCATGCAAATACTGTCTTCGATAGTAGAAGCATTAGCGGCATTATCACTGTCATTTTCATTATTCCTTTCTAATTCGTCATCATAGGTTATCATTATTAATTCTGTATTGTTGCTGTTACTTTCCGAAGATGAGCCAATATTCTCTGAAACATTCGTTGCATCAACGTGATAATCAGTTTCTTTTGATGAACCTTGGATATCATCGGGTTTTGTAACATATTTATAGATTTGGTCTTTCTTTGTTGGAACCAACTTTTTCTTTAAAAAGTATGAACTCCTCGTGGCATATTTATTTTTTGGGATATTTGCTAAACGAAATCTAAAAAAATATTTTTAATTATAGTATAGGTATCAGCAAAGCATTAATTCTAAATATATTTGTAGGATACATAATAGGTACATAGTTCATAATAAGTACACTGTGTTAACGACTAAATACACCTCCAAGAAAATTAATTTATTTAAATTTCCTTGTAACAACTTATATTCAATAATATTTGATAAAATGGAATATACAAATCATAACCTAATATTATAAGGAACTATTTAAAAAAATATAAGTATGAAATCCTAAAAGATATTTTATATAAAGAATTGAAACCAAAATTAAATATCCAATTAGAATCATGCTCAATAATTTACAAAATTGAATGTGATTTTTGTGAAAAATTTTACATCGGGAAAACCGGAAAATGTTTTAAAGAGTGATTTAAGGAATGCCTGCCTAAGAAGAAAAATAAACAAAATTTAAAGTTTATTTTTGCAAACCATTTACATAGTTAATAACAATTGCTACACCACTTTTAAAAAAAAATTGAAGGCTTTACATTTATGTAGCCAAGGATCTTTAAAAGAATCACTTGATGAGTTTGAAATTTCCAAGGGATTTAAAACCCAACAAAATGTAATTTTAAATGATAAACTTTCATTTAATTCAAATATATAAATATATAAAACTGAAAACAAACAGTATGAGTATGTATCAACCTACAAAAATTTGCAAAACTGCAGTAATTGCATAACTGCCATTTTATTCCACAGTAATTATTTTTGTGTCCATTGAAAAACGATCTATTTCAATTTATTCTTTGAGTTTCAAGATAAAGGAAAAAAAATTATTTTGAGATCATTTACAAACACGGTAATTTGATTGTTTGTTAGTTACTTCGGTCTGAAAGACCTAAGTATTACATTCATGAGCTCAAAGTGAAATTCTTACCCCCACTTTTTTTGACATTTCTCGACGTTTTAGGACCTCCTGATTCTAAAAAAGCAAAAAAAAAAAAATGTATGTCTGTCTGTCGGCCGGCTGGCCGGCCGGCCGGCCGGCCGTCACAACCGACGAAATCTAGAAAACCGCTGGACGGATTTGAAAAATTTTTTTTTCTAAAAATAGGTTTACTTAATAGGAAGAGCCGAAAGGACGATGTGTTCGATAACTGTACCGGAAGTGTGTCAAAAAAATCGAAAAGGTGTCAAAACAAGGAAATTTGCATATTTTTTGCTTAAAAAACGTTCATTTTAAGTGATTACAAGTAGGAACATTAAATTTGGAGAAATCTTGATGGTCGGGATTGGTATGTGAGACCAAAATCTAGATTATTGCTTTATAAGTTTGTCAAAAAAATGTTGTCAAGTGTGTCAAAAGAAAGATTTTTATTTATTTTTTTACCTAATTTTTTGGAAAAAAAAATAAAATTAATTGTTTGTTTGAAATGAAGTTTTATTATTATTATTGAGAATTATGGCATTAAAAGTTTGTCAAAAAAATGTTGTCAAGTGTGTCAAAAGAAAGATTTTTATTTATTTTTTTACCCAATTTTTTGGAAAACAAGAAAATTGTTGGTTTGAAATGAAATTTTATTATTATTATTGAGAATTATGGCATCATAAGTTTATCAGAAAAATGTTGTCAAGTGTGTCAAAAGATTTTTAATTAGTTTTTTACCCAATTTTTTGGAAAAAAATAAAATTGTTTCTTTGAAATGAAATTTTATTATTATTATTGAGAATTATGGCATTATAAGTTTGTCAAAACATGTTGTCAAGTGTGTCAAAAGAACGGTTTTTATTTATTTTTTACCCAATTTTTTACAAAAAAATAAAATTAATGATTTGTGACATGATATTTTATTATTATTATAGAGAATTATGGCATTATAAGTTTGTCAAAAAATAATGTCAAGTGTGTCAAAAAATGATTTCATTTATTTTTTTAGCCAATTTTTTGGAAGAAAATGTAGCTGTTTTTATGACGTAAATGTAATTTAAAATGAAATTGGACATGGAAATTTTTGAATTTGTTATAGTTTTGGAAATATTTTTGGAATTTTGAAAAAGTTTGTATTTTTGATTTTGTTATAATTTTTACAATATTTTTAGAATTTCGGCAAAAGTTTTAATTTTTGATTTTGTAAGAATTTTTGGGAATATTTTTAGAATTTTGGAAAATTTTTAATTTTTGATATTATGATAATTTTTGGAATTTTGAAAAAATTTTCAATTTTTGATTTTGTAATAATTTTTGCAATATATTTAGAATGTTGGAAAAAGTTTGAATTTTTAAGAATTTTTGAAATATTATTGGAATTTAGAAAAAATTTAAATATTTGATATTATTCTAATTTTTGGAATATTTTTGGAATTTTGAAAAAGTTTGGTTTTATTTAATTTAACAATATTTTTGGAATTTTGATTATAATTTTCCGGCAACGTATTGATGTTTCGTGTTAGTTTTGTAATAAATTTTTAAACAGAGATAAAAAATACTAGTACTTTAACAAAGAGTTTTGTTTGATATACATCGCTGCCCAAAACTAAAAACCATGTCCTCATAAAAGTTTTTTGCCGAAAACTATATCAAAATCCTTAACCCAGACCGAAGTCTTGATATCTCAGAGCTGTGAGATTTCAGCCCCTCCATATTTTCCTTAGGTGTTTGCAATTAATTTGTTTGAAATGTAAAACATATATTAGGTAGTAAGGTTAAGCGGATATTTTAGAAATAATTTTGGAATAGAGACATTGTAACTCAAGGGTGCCACCCTATCGACAAAGGGTGCCACATTATCGACGTAAACCACTTTTCCTATACATTATTCAGCATATGTGTTTTCAGACCTGGTCATTAAATAATCATGCTTGCATACTAAATAATATATCGTAAAAAACGGTCAATATGGTATCTATAGGAATATTCAAAGCTATTGAGTAATTGTGGTGATGGGATTCAATGCTCAACATGTTAATTCGATAATATTGTTAAAATTTTATTTCACGTAATAACTCAAAAATTTTAAAAAGTAGAAAAGATTCTTTTTGAACCAATAACACATTTATAGGACACATTTATAAAATATCACAATTTATAAAATAAAATTATATGGATAACCTGGTTAAAATGGTTTCTAAGTGATTTATCGTTGAAAACATGTGATGGTTTGTTTAAGTTTTTTACGTTCGGGTGTCACCTCAAAACGGTTTCGAAGTGATTTATCGTTGAAAACATGTGATGGTTTGTTTAAGTTTTTTACGTTCGGGTGTCACCCCAAAACGGTTTCGAAGTGATTTATCGTTGAAAACATTGTGATGGTTTGTTTAAGTTGTTTACGTTCGGGTGTCGCCCCAAAACGGTTTCGAAGTGATTTATCGTTGAAAACATTGTGATGGTTTGTTTATGTTTTTACGTTCGGGTGTCACCCCAAAACGGTTTCGAAGTGATTTATCATTGAAAACATTGTGATGGTTTGTTTAAGTTGTTTACGTTCGGGTGTCACCCCAAAACGGTTTCGAAGTGATTTATCGTTGAAAACATTGTGATGGTTTGTTTATGTTTTTTACGTTCGGGTGTCACCCCAAAACGGTTTCGAAGTGATTTATCATTGAAAACATTGTGATGGTTTGTTTAAGTTGTTTACGTTCGGGTGTCACCCCAAAACGGTTTCGAAGTGATTTATCGTTGAAAACATTGTGATGGTTTGTTTATGTTTTTTACGTTCGGGTGTCACCTCAAAACGGTTTCGAAGTGATTTATCATTGAAAACATTGTGATGGTTTGTTTAAGTTGTTTACGTGCGGGTGTCACCCCAAAACGGTTTCGGAGTGATTTATCGTTGAAAACAATGTGATGGTTTGTTTAGGTTTTTTACGTTCGGGTGTCACCCCAAAACGGGTGACACCCGGGGCGGACCGCCCCCCCCCGCCCCCCCCTAGCTACGCCTCTGAATCTTGTTCTTATTAAATTCATTCTTATTCATTCTCATTCTTATTAAAAGCTGTGAAAATTTCAATAACACCATAAATTCTAGTTTGCAAATAGTAGATTTTTATACAAGTGGTGAAAATGTCTCTTTTTGCGTGACTGAACGGTTTGTTCAGGAACGCAAAAACGTTTTTACCACGCGTAGAAAACGCTATTTTTTCTACGCTTGTAAATATTAATATATTGTAATGTATTAAAATATTGTAATGTATTAAAATATTAGTATATGTAAATATTAATAAATATTTACAAATTCATCTACTAAAAACGACAAAACGACATATCTAAATTTGACTGTGTAAAAAATAAACAAGATTGTATTTATATACATATAGCATTTTTACCAGTATAAAATAATGTTATTATTATGTTCGCCTACAGATGGAATAATAACAGGCGAACACAATAATAACCTTATTTTACACTGGTAAAAATGCTATATATAAATACAATCTTGTTTATTTTTTACACAGTCAAATTTATATATATATATCGTTTTGTAAGTTTTTAATAGATGAATTTGACAATATGAATAATGAAAATAGTTCATATATTTTTTCTAAAAACTTTTACAGATATTACAGATATTTTTTTACCGACTGGAACTCATCGTTTGAAGTATAAATTTAAAAAATTGTAGGTAAAGTTTCAATTAAAAACAAGTAAAAATAAATTTTTTAATAAAATTTATTTATTTATTTAATAAATTTTTTTTAATTTTTTTTTGGCGGAAAGAACTCAGAGAATATATTTTATATCTGACAGTTTATTAACGGAGGAAAAAATTATACGATATATCTGATACAAATTTTATTTTATCGCTCCGATTTCTCCGATATAGAAAAAAAACACACTCATTATTAGTTTAATTAATTAATTACACACAATTGATATAATGATTAGTTTCGATTCGATTCGATCAAAATATTCAAAATATTCAATCCCTTCAAAATACTGCGATATTGACAAAAATAAACACAGCAACCGAAACAACAACAGAAACAGTAAATCATATTCAATCTCAAATATTCAATCCTTTAAATAACCACCACCTGTAGGCGACCACCGAAACTTATTTACTTTCAGTCCTAGTGACTAAAAACATTTTCAGTCACTACTTAGAAAAAGTTTCCCTTTCACATAGGTTTTACTATATATTAAAATGACATTTTCGTAGCTTGAAGTAGAAAAAAGCATATTTTTCTTGGTTAGTGTGATGTAATTGATAATTTACTGTGAAAGGTGTAGAAAAATATTTATTTTATCAAGTAGATTGTGGTTTTACTCAAATTAAAATCTAAAAAATATGTTAAGCAATCAAACTTTACAGTTAAATACAATAAAAATATAACGACATGAAAGTAACTATATATTGTTATGTTCTCCCAACCTTACTTTGAATTGGTCTTACTCACAATTCGATAAACTCAATTCCCAAATCTCTTCCGAGTTCGATCACTGACTAGTAAACACAAACAAAAGGTTTTATTAAGTATTCAACTCCTTTGTTCCACAACAACAGGAAACAATACATCAAACAATATTCCTAATTAGAATATTCTTTTAACAGCTTCAGAAACTCCAACGGTTTATTGTAGAAATCTCCAGCAACACAACGTTCAAAATAATACACAAAATATTTCTACTCAATAACACTTAAAACTTTATTCACAAAAACTAATTTAAAAATCACTTTTATAATTTTAACTTTACCGTCGCAGGTTTAAAATAAAACTAATCTAAGCTACAAGAGGTCATTTTACTATATACAATTCTGCATAGTTCTCGACCATTTGAGGTCACTTTTTAGAAACCTTGAGAAAATATTAGAATATTTGATTAGTTTACGTTACGTTGATTTGATTCATAAAATCAATTATTTTATGTGGACCCTAATTCTAAGAATACAACAACAACGCTTCATTTCATTAATTTTATGTTGTGTTTTGTTATGATTTTGCTATACCCGTAACAATATGTTTAGGTTGAATATGAAGTTTGTACTAATTTAGACCAGTTCAAATACATTTTGGCAAGAAACACATTATTTACAGCATGAAATTTGTCGGATAAGGAAGAAAATAATCGTACATGGCACAAAGAATAAATTAAAGTTGATCAAACACTTTTTAAAAATCTGTTTTCAGCTCATGGGGGGGGGGGGGTGTTTCGGCTGTAAATGAGGTCACTATTTTGGTTTAAAATCACAATCGAATGTAAAAATAAATATTTTGATTCAAAAAATTACAGCTCTTTGGGACATAAAAATGTATTTTTCCATTAAAACGAATGTTGTATGCTCCCAACAAACATAAAAAATATGATGGCAAGTACCACCTGTTGTATTTTGGCCCCCCCCCCAACCCTTTATCTAATGTACTCCAAAAGCTGATAAAATCTTTCTCATGTTATTTGAAAGCTTTTACCAACGTTTCATGAAAATCGATCTGTAATTGTAGGCTACAGTAGGGATAAACACCTGAAAAAAAAATTTTTATGAATCCATGCAGGAATATCACCCAACCACTAATCCACACACAGGCGTACACCAAAATTTTTATTGGCTGTTTAAACGGCTCAAAACAAAAGAAAAAACAAAATTATGTATGTAAGATTTTTTTTTCTCGATAGATTGCATTACTTCACACAATTTAAAATTGTGGTGAAGTAAAAATTGTTTTTTGTGGAAGATAAAAATTAAAAACGAAAAAACCGTTTATCAAAATATGTTTCTTATCCAACAGTTTTTATGCTGTTACTAGTTTTTGTAATTTTTTGCCTTTTTAAAAGGTATCTGCACTGGCCTATAAAGCAGGTTTTGAATCTTTTTTATGATTATTCTCACTTATCAACGACATGAAATTTAAATCAATATTTTTGTTTAAATACCAATTAAATATTTTGATAAAAATTTCTTTCCTAAATCCAAAAAAATTAAAACCAAACGACAATGAATTAGTGTCTTGAGTCTATACGACAGAACGACATAAGATAATCTTAAGGGCTTAATTGTGACTTAATTTATTTTTGTGTGGTTTTTAAATAAACATAAAAACATTATTAAATGGATTAACAGTTGGTAGCAATGATCATATTTTTTCTAATTTCATATTAATGTCACTGTAGTGGAGTGTGTAAGTTGTTGTCTGGTTTTAACATAATTTGTTAATGTATTTTTTTCAAGATGAAATTATAATTCTGTTGATTGCACTTGTGATGTTGACATAAAAATTTCCTTTAGGAAAACGTGTCATGATTTTGTCGTAGAAATATGTTTTGTTTACATAAGTTGATTATTTATTTATTTAATAATTGCTTTCTATTATATGACTTTGTTGACTTCTGAGAATTTAGTGAAGTTGTATTATAGTAGATTAACATACTGATCGTGTATGTAAATACGTTATCATTAATTCGTTCTTTTCTCTAAAACAGGAACCAACAATAGAGTCAATTTTACTAACCATATATATAAAAAACTAACACCGTAAAATAATACTGCAATCAAGTAACTAATCTTGATCTCAATTTTCTCATACCTGTCGATTGCACCATATAAATAATATTTTTATTCCTGTCTACAAATTTTCTATATTTCAACAATTGAAAATTTATAGATAGGAAATTGGATTTTTCCACTTTACTTTTTTCCTTATTCTCATTTTCTGATTCTTAATGCCGATATCATAGGAAAATTTGAAAATTTATATAGCTCTTCAGGTTTTTTAACATTCATACTCGAACTCAGTGTTTTTAGAAGGTGCATTTTGGATTTGAAGTGGAAATTTTCAAATGTTTTTTTCTGTAATAGTTATTTCCTTTTTACTTTCCTTTTAAATTTTTTGATTGTGAAAATGGAAAAATAATTGGAAAAGGCTAACGGTAAGTTTTTATTTATGTTTTTAGACTGACCATAAAAGAAGAACCGAGATGAGGATTTTTTCGTTTTATTTCTTATCGAAAACCATGAAATTAAACTTTGTTGTTATTGCGAAAACAATAATAAAACATTTTTTTTGAAAAGCATCGTTTTACAGTTGAGTTGGTTAAATTTATGGACAATAAAAGTTCATACTAATATACTAATATACCCAAATTAGTTTACACTCAATTCAGTATGCTTATTCTACTACCAACTATAAAAAATCTACCTTCGACCTTCCTACATTGCACTGAAAACTTTATTTTTGTTTCTAGTGATAAAAAATCTGCAAAACTAATGTTTGTCCTTAGTAACAAAAGTAAGCTTTTATGCGACATCTATTTTCTAATTTCTATACTATAGCAATATAATAATATAATCACATGGGTTTAAATGTGGAATTTGTTTTATATATTGTCATTATTTATTTTGTTTAATTATTTAAATAAATTTAAAAAAATTGAAACAAAAAATGTAACAAAATTTTTAAATTAATATTGTAACAATTTTCTTTTGTTTTGTAATTTCCCTTATTTCTTCTCAGTTTATTTTATAAATTTATTTATTCAGTGCCGACTTTATTTGAATTTAATGTAGCTTCACACTACAGTTTAGATTTTTTGTAAATGACATGATAACTTACTTCAACTCTAGAAACTTCGAAAGGTTATAGCAATTACATTCAAAAGCAAGTGACAATGTGATGGTGCAGAATCAGACAGTAATGGAGTATACTATGCAATAAAAGAGCGTCGCTTTGGAAATATCCTGTTTAGAGAAAACGGTTCGACTATAAAAGAATATAAAATACCTGAATAAATAATTGAAGATAAAATAACACGCAAAAGGAAATTGTAGTTTATCTAGTGTGTGGTCACACAAGTTAGTCATGAGGTGAATAAAATAAATGCAGTAAGTTATTATTATAACTTAAGAATTATTATGAATATAAGAAAAAGTAAGTCGAATAATGAAATGAGAAATATTTTATAAGACGATACAGTCTTAAACGAATAAAAATCATACTTATAGAAAATACATTGTTTTATTTTTTTGATCTACAGATCGCAGCAAATAAAAGTGTTCCGGCCAAAAAACGGAACAATATAACTTTTCAAACCAATTTATACATAAAACAGTTAACTTTTATTTATTTCTTTTGATGTAAAAATTTAAAATGGCGATTTCTTGACATTTATAACTGTTAGTCGTTTTGATGGAATAAATGTCTCCCGTTCAATTTTATCTGTATTTTTCCATAATAAAGCAGGGGCCGTATTCCCGAACACATATTTGTCAGTCGACAATATTGTCAATTTCACCAAAATGCTTAACAACTTTGTTTAAAAATGGTATTCTGTAACACATATTTGTGATCCTTAGACACAAACCAATTATAAAGTCGTTGCCACATGACAAACATTTTTGCCGGATTGCTAGCAACGATATTCTAATTTTTGATTAAACGTAAACTTCCCGAGCAGAAATTTGTCAGGGCTCAGGTAAGGCCCTGATCAGGTTTGCCCTAATCCGGATCAGGCATTGGTAGGGCAGCCTGATTGGGCCCTGATCATGAGTGTAACGCTTTTGCCCTATCAGGTCCTGATTGGTATTACCGGATCAGACCCTGATTGGGATAATCGGATCAGGCCCTGATTGGGATATCCGGACCAGACCCTGATTTATTTTTATATATTATATACTTAAATTAATCAAATTAAAATAAAAAAATTACCATGGAAAAAATGAAAACATACATACATACCACCTTAATCACTATTATTATAGTCTTTCAGCCGAGAAGCGATAACTAAAACATACATGAAACGATTTTAACTATATATTTCTAAAAAGGATAATACTCTAGTGAATTTTAACAAATTAAAATTTCAGCTAGGCGTCCAATACGAAAAACCTGATCAGGGCCGGATATATTCAATTAAGGTTAACCTTATAAGCAGGCATGTCAAACTCATTTCGGTACTCGGGCCAAATTTTTTGAAAATTGTTTTCCAAATCCTTAAGCGGGCCACACTGAATTTGGTTTTTTTAAAAATTTTAAATTTGTGGGTTGATTAAATATAATCGACCATAAAGAAAACAAAACAAAAATTTTATATAGAAATTCATTAATTCTCATAGGAATATATTTATTAATTCTTTTAATTCAGGTTTTTTTGGTTGATAGAATGCACAGATTTTCATTTTTCAATTCATCAATATCTGGTATTAGTTTTTGGCTTAATGTAATTTTTAATATTGATGCTAAATGTTCTTCAGTCAATCTGGTTCGCTGCGAAGTTTGATTTATCTTCATTTGTGAAAAAAGTTGTTCACATATATACGTGCTACCAAACATGGATAATATGCGTATAACAAAATTTCGAATACCAGGGAAACGGCCTGCAGGTAAATACTCATAATACTCTGGAATACCAATTTCCTTATATTTTTGGTTCAATAACGTGTCGCATCGTAGTTCTATAAATTCCATTTGCAAATTTTCCTCAATATTGTCAATGTCAACAGACATCGGAGAGCAAAAAATATTGAAATGACTATTTTAAAAATCTGAAAACCTCTTTTCGAAATCGTCTGCCAACATTTTCAGTTGTTTTTTATAGTTTTCAAATTTCAACTCTGGATGTTTAAGCAAAAGAGTCTTACAACTAGAAAAATTGTACAAATTTTCTTTTTTCAATTGTGCTTTCCACAAGTGTATCTTTTGTTTGAATGAATTTATTTGGTCATACAACGAGGTTGTGAACATGTTTTCACCCTGAAGATTAAGATTGAGTTGACTGAGATGGCCAGTAATATCAACTGAAAAAGCCAAATCTTGTATCCA
This sequence comes from Diogma glabrata, assembly GCA_963693315.1. Classification (NCBI taxonomy): domain Eukaryota; kingdom Metazoa; phylum Arthropoda; class Insecta; order Diptera; family Cylindrotomidae; genus Diogma; species Diogma glabrata. The sequence continues at coordinate 183,915,090 of OY856186.1, forward strand.
ATCAACTTTTTTCAATTCAGTGCAGTCACAATCTTTAATTTCTAAAAAGAGCACGATTTCGTCCAACAGCTGTAAAAATCTTCTTAAAACCTTATGACTCGAAAGCCAATGGACTTCAGTATAATATGACAAATCTTCGTAATCACATTCCACATCTTTTAGAAATGACGTAAATTCCCGATGATCTAAGCCACATGCTCGAATAAAAATAACGATTTTAGTAACTTTTTTAAATACATGATCAATTTTGATTACTTTTGAACATAAAACTTGCTGGTGGATAATGCAATGGAAGTGTTGAAAAGATGTATTATGTTGGGTTTTAACATAATCTTTTAGCCTGCCGACGACACCACGTGTAGCTCCTTTCATAGAAGGGGCCCATCAGTTGCCAAAGACATCAGCTTCTGCATTGGAAGATCATATTTTAGAATAACAATCATAAGTACATCGAAAATATCATCTCCAGTTGTGGTACCAGTCATTGAAATTACTTCTAACAGTTCTTCGGTTATTGTCATATTACTATCAAATCCTCAAATAAAAATGGCTAGCTGAGCCATATCTAATAAATCAGTACTCTCGTCGATTGCAATTGAAAACATTTCAAAATTCAATACAACTGCGCGAAGTTGACCGCTTTAATTAGAAGCCGTATCGGTGATTCTATTCGCAACTGTATTTCGCGATAAGCTTATGCCTTTAAATTTTTTTATCATATCTGGGCGTAACTCTTCAGCTGCTATTACTAAACATTCAATAATGAACTCGCCTTCCATAAAGGGTTTTGATTTTTTTGCAATTGCATGCGATAACCGATAACTAGCTTCAACAGCGGCAACGTTTTCTGCGATTGGCCTAATGAAAATGTTATGTTGTTTTCAAAAAGCTTTCTTTAATTCGAATAACTTCTTTTCCCGCATTTTTCCTACGATGTTTTTGTATTCTTCATTGTGAATGGTATCGTAATGCCTTTTTATATTGTATTCCTTGCACACCACAATAGTTTGACCATCATATCAAACAGAATATTTTAGTTTTTTCTTGAACAAAAAAAATATTAAAGCTCCCATTTTTCTTGAATCAAACGATGTTAACTTTCAACCGATCGATTTGTACTCGTGTTTGGATTCATATACAAATGCCAAGTCTTTAATAATGTAATACTAAATAAAACTGTTTATTCTCTCCTATGAAGGAAAATGCTAATAAAACTTACCGGAATACCGCACTTTTTTCATAAAAAGAATGCAAACAATCGAGAAAACCAAACACACCAATATTCAAAAATAAAATTACAACGGAATTGGACTAGCACTCGCTAATGTTAACTATATAATGAGATTTATTTAGTAAAATCAGAATAGTTTCTGCTATTTTTTTATGAAATTTTATAACGGGAAAATAAAATTTCATCAAAATATAGTCGCAGAAATTTTTGTTAGAAGATTTTGCTGAATAGAAACTAATAATAGTTGCGACTTGCTAAGAAACAAATAAAAAAGATGCGTTTAAGAGAAATTCACGGCACAAATCTGTTTGAATTCAAAACATGTTACTGAGTCTCTGAGAATATATTAACTTTCTTCGTTAAGATTTTCAGAATTAAGAAATTTTTGTTTTGAATAATACCCGTGTCCCTTTTAAGTAAAGTAAATCTATTTAAATTAAAATTTTAAATAGAACGACAAAAATGCGAGGCGTCTTAGTTTTTTTTTCTACTACAACTCAATTTCTTTTTTACGTTCGTTCACTGGATGGTGAAAAAATGGAACAATTTAGCGGTTCCAGAATATTGTTAAAAATTTATTAGAAAATTATTAGTGAGGCAAAATTTTACATATAAATATTATTTTGAAATTTGTTACATTTAAGAAAATGAATTCAATATCAAAAGAACTCCAAAAATTTAAATTGTGTGCCAACATATTAGACATGATTCTCCTAACTGACAAAAACTATGGTGGTGAATGGAGGCGTATGTTTGCCATGTAGCTTTACCATCATTCGATATGCTTAACTTGAAAACAAAATTTAGTACAAAAGTAAGGGAAAATATGATAAATGGAACTCACATAATAATACAACGAACGTTCTTAAGACTGTATTTATTTTTTGAACTGTCTGTATTTTGTTTGTATTTTTAATGAATTCATTTTTTTGAATTTTTTAATTAAAACACGAAACGAGAAAAAGTGTTGCGGGCCACAATAATCCGTGCAGCGGGCCGCGACTTTGACATATCTGCTTATAAGGTTATTCCAAATCAGGCCCGGAACAGGCCCACATCAGAGTGCCCTAATAGGGAATGCCCTTGTAAAACTGACCAGGCCCTGATCACACCCTGACTGTATTTATTCAAGTTTTCCCTAACTAATTTCTGCATCGGGTTGTTTTTATTTGGATATTATGCCAAATGTATGGTAAATTAGAATACCGATCGATTTAAATAAACAAAGCTTATTATTAAATGAATTTTAATTGATGATTTTTCCAAAAATCATTTTGCACGATTTTTGCCGCCGATAGAAATAAAAAAAAAATGATTATCTAATATTATTAAAGACTTAATTTTGCAATTAATTCAATGAATTATTTGTGATATTACATCACTCCGATGGAAATAAGCCCATCATGAATAATAAGACTGAATCTAACAAAATATGGTGTGCAATTTATGAAATTTTTTTGCTATCCACAAAATTGTCGATCGATCTAGTTTCGAACCGGTAAGAACTTTTTATTACACTTTAAAAAAGTATATCATTCTCATCAGGGCTAGCCGACTAGATACACTACCAAAAAAATTTTTCGCTATATAAACCTAAAATAGGTCACTACTCTAGCGAAGTATAAGAAACCAAAAAAACTTTCATAAACATATGTTTTTTAGATTCAGGTTTAGTCAATTTGTTTCTCTAGTTGATCACTATTGTTGTTATACTCTAACCAAGTTAGAATTGGATAACAAACTTGTATCGGTGAGAAGAAGATGACCATCTTCACTTGTGTCTATCGACACATTATCTACAATTAATTCAATGAATTATTTGTGATATTACATCACTCCGATGGAAATAATCCCATCATGAATAATAAGACTGAATCTAACAAAATATGGTGTGCAATTTATGAAATTTTTTTGCTATCCACAAAATTGTCGATCGATCTAGTTTCGAACCGATAAGAACTTTTTATTACACTTTAAAAAAGTATATCATTCTCATCAGGGCTAGCCGACTAGATACACTACCAAAAAAATTTTTCGCTATATAAACCTAAAATAGGTCACTACTCTAGCGAAGTATAAGAAACCAAAAAACTTTCATAAACATATGTTTTTTAGATTCAGGTTTAGTCAATTTGTTTCTCTAGTTGATCACTATTGTTGTTATACTCTAACCAAGTTAGAATTGGATAACAAACTTGTATCGGTGAGAAGAAGATGACCATCTTCACTTGTGTCTATCGACACATTATCTACAATTAATTCAATGAATTATTTGTGATATTACATCACTCCGATGGAAATAATCCCATCATGAATAATAAGACTGAATCTAACAAAATATGGTGTGCAATTTATGAAATTTTTTTGCTATCCACAAAATTGTCGATCGATCTAGTTTCGAACCGATAAGAACTTTTTATTACACTTTAAAAAAGTATATCATTCTCATCAGGGCTAGCCGACTAGATACACTACCAAAAAAAAATTTTTCGCTATATAAACCTAAAATAGGTCACTACTCTAGCGAAGTATAAGAAACCAAAAAACAAAAAAGAAACAAAATTGCACACCATATTTTGTTAGATTCAGTCTTATTACTTAATTTTGCGTTATAAATTAATTTTTACGCCAATCAATGAAATTTGTATAAAAAAGTCAACACACAAAACATAAAGCAAAATTGTGATTTTGACAGTAACTATATTATTCTTGTCAGATTCACAATATTGTGTTGAATTTTCACCAAATTGGTGTTACATAATACGAAATTCACAATATTGTGTGAATTTACAATGACATTTATGTGTTCGGGAATAGGGCCCCAGAAAAAACAAAGTTTCGAAAAACTATTTTGTGAAAATTTCGGGGATTTGGATTAGATATAATTTGTATTGTATATAGAAAAAAGTTGATGATTTGAATACCAATTAAAATATAATTTTCAAGTGTGTTTTTGAATTGTACTCATTAGATGTATGTATGATTTTGAATATGGTCCTAGATACAAGAACTCTCCATATCGGGAAGTATCACCTTTATAAATTATAATGATTCATCATGCAACATTAACAGAAAATTCAACACAAGCCATTGACCGACAAATACTTTATTTAACTGTTTTCAACTAAATATATATAAGCAATGTTAATGTTACCAACATTACATTTTAACAAAGCATCTTAATTCTATGTAAATATTTATACAATGAATTCTTGTGACGAGAAAATCCATTGTTATTTGTGTTACAAAAACTTCAATAAATTTTTCATATTTTAAGTGAAAATGTTTAAAATTTAAATGTTCTTGTAAAAAATTCATTTAATCTTATTATTTATTCTTAAAAATAAATATTTTATGTTAAATTATACTGAAACAATAACTCATTCATTTCACTGAATTTTACCTTTGCTTTACGAATATTTAAATTCATTCTGAATATGATAATGATTTTATTTTCTGTTATTTATAGCATTGTAAATAATTATAATTTCAAGAATATGTAATGGGCAAGATATTACTTTATCAGATGGACTTCCAGTTTCCGTCACATAATAATATGATATAGATGAAAAACGTGATCTACGCAGGTGAAAAAGTCGAGATTTGAACTTGACCCTTTTTAGTTTTTTTGAAACTTGGCATATAAGTAGTATTGACAAAATAA
>OY856186.1:183920184-184145184 GCA_963693315.1 Diogma glabrata
GGATCATATTTTTCTTTTATATATAACAAACCTTATTTCATTTGTTTCTTATACATATTTACAAAAAAATGACTAGAATTAATCCCGAACATCTGGAACCAGATGAAATTGTAGTAGAGAGTGAGTTGAGAGGAGTTTCCGGTACAATTTTAACAGTGATACAAGAATTGTCCAAACAGTTTTTGCTGGAAGATCAGGGTGTTCAGGCTTATCCAGCTCGTGCACATATAAAAGCTATGAAATCACCACAGTCTGAAATAAGGTATTGTGCTGAAAAATTGGAGCAACTGAAACAACTTCTAGCGTTACTATGCGATACCGAACATGAAACGAGACAAACTAAATTATCTGTAGTAACCTCACGCATTCTTCATGTTAAAAACAGACTAGAACGAATTTCGAGCTATAAATCTGGAACTATAGTAATAAACAAATTGTTGGTGGCATGCAATTCTTTGTTGGATGCTCCACATAAAATGAGCATTGACTCTGATACAGAAGCCAGTTTTGTATCCTTGCAAGCAGTTTATATAGATCTACCCGGTGAATCAGCTACTAAGCCAGGCCCTTCAACTTCTCCAGATAATCATGGAGAGACACCAACTAAAGGTGATGGACAAATAAATATAAGCTCTCCTAAAGAACAGAATGATGTGTTTCCAGAACTGTTAGAACGTTTGACCGAACATTTTGGAAATTTGCACACACCCAATATCAGTTTTCTTCCGACTGACAATAGGTTACCACAATTAAACCCCAAACAGCCACATTCTAATGTTCAATTTCAATCATCTCCACTGACTCGTCATGATTATAGTATTCATCGTTGGAACATATCCTTCAATGGATCACCTTTTACACAGGCCCTGATACGGAGCCAGTTATTATTTTGGACCTTTGGTAACTAATATTTTTAAAAGGAATTTACCCGGGGTAAAATCGAATCGTAAATTTGGGAATCTCTTAAATTTTATATAATTAGCCTGACATTCCAAAGAGAATAATTAACTAAAATTAATATATATATTTACAATAAATACCTTAAATTATTAACTGTTGATTGATGATCTGGTTCTAATTTTCCAATTCCCTTGACTAGCGTTTGATCAACTAATTATATTGGATGAACTAATTTGTGAACATCAGTTGTTGCTGTTGAATTACACCTTCGTTGTTCGAAATGCCCAATTGAACATTGCATTTGATCCTTAACTTTTCACTTATATATCTGCCTTTGAATCCATGCGGTTTCAACAACCGGAAAAACCATCAAACAAACGATTGTCTCTAACTGTGGTAATAGCTCGATCACTGTTATCCTTGCTATTCATACTTTCGATAACATCATTGGATACTTTATCTTCATGTACTGCCACTTTTATAAAGCAGATTTCTTTTAAGATAAATTAAGTAAACAAAACTTAATGAAAACAAGAATGAAAAACTTCAGATAAAATGTATATATGTAATCCAAATCACACACTAATGAAAACAGTGTTAACTTTTTGTTTGATTTAATGTTTAATAACAAAAACAATTGAACATTTTCTTTTGAAAAGCAACAATGGAATGCATCTTTTTTTTTAAAATTGCAAAATGTGATTTTTCTTTTGACATCTTATGATGTCAAAACAAAATCGGGTAATCTTCGAAAATTCAGTAATGATTAACAACGACATCTGTTCATTAGTATTGGAAATAAAAATTTAGTACGTTCGTTGCTTTTTATAATATATTCAAAATCAATTAGCAGTTAAGTTGGGAAAATTTTAAAAGTACTATTAATGTAAAAATGAACGGAAACTAATGAAATACATTTCTATTGAATTGAAAACAAAGAGGAATTTGGTTTTATTATTATTTTGCGATTATTGCGATCGTTACACCATGAATTCAAGGTAAAAATCAAGATTTCTACTCTTGAAATCACAAAAACGTCGCCATCCCCTCCATGACAGAAAACCACCGAACTACTTCCACTTATTAAACTGTATCTGGGATCGAGATACCCACAGTCACTGGCGTCAAGACCGATGACCGGTTCCAACACTCATGAAGTCCTTAAGAACTTCACTGAGTATTGAGACCGACCATCCATCCGAACGTCAGCACCATGGACACCCCGATACAACCAGTAAGTATGACCTGAAGATGTGAACCTCAGAGACGACAATCAGCCAGAGGAACAACCCTACCTAACGAAAAGACATCATTCCCTGATGTCTTTCGCGTGATGGACTCCAAGATTCTTACCGCTCATATCTGTGCACTCGTAGAGTACATTTCCAATCTTAGTCTTAATCATTGCAGGTAAGAACTTTGGAGCCAATTTTGCCGAGAACTTTTTTGTAGCGTCACTCAAATGATGTTGCCGTACATACACACGTTGTTGTGGTTGAAAAGTCCGTAGTTTAGAACGCAGGTTGTACTGATGTTGCGATTTCTTGAAAGCTGCTTTTAAATTTTTCTGAACCCGGTTCCTGAGCATAGTCAAATGATCAGAGCGTTCTAATTCCTCACCAGCATCTTCACCAAGCTTGTGTAGTGATCTCAACAAATGGTAAGTATTTCCATCCGAGATTGGATGTTGACCAAATAATAAATAGTATGGTGAGTACTTGGTAGCAGAATGTACTGCGGCACGCAGTGCATATGCGATTTCACCAATTTGTGAATCCCACTTGGTGTGTTGACCTTTAATGAATGCTCGAATTGCTGCTAAAACTGACCTATTGACCCGCTCTGACGCGTTACTTTGAGGACTATAAACACCGGTCCTAATGTGTTTAATGCCGAAATCTGACAAAAGACTTTGAAAGTTCCTACTAGTGAACTGTTTGCCATTGTCACTGTGTAGAAACTCTGGTACCCCATATGTAAGAAACACTTCGTTCCTCAGAAAAGCATTCACCTTCGGTGAAGTTGCGTTTCTAAGTGGTTTCAGTAGTACAAACTTCGTAGCATGATCCAGAACTATCAATAACACCGTATTCCCAAGTGTAGAACGAGGATACGGTCCCAAAAAATCTATATAGACTCTCTGCCATGGACGTGCTGTTTCGAATTGATATTGCATCGGAGGACGCAATATCTGATTCGTGGCTTTTGTTTGTTTACATGTGTCGCAGGACACAACATAGTTGTGTACCTGTGACGCCATGCCCGGCCAATAATAAAGACGTCGAAGTAATTCTAAAGTCTTTTTAACACCTCCATGAGCAGCAGTACTATCATCATGATGTTTCTGAATCATGTTTGAAGTCATCGGTTTTGGTACCCAGAGTTTCCACACAGGAACATCGTTGGGTATTGCATCAGGTCTTGGCTCAATACGTATGTATAGCTTATCATCCACGACTTTAACAGATGGAAAGTCCTTGGGTGATGATTGAACTTTAGCTATCATATCCGTATATTCCTTGTGCCGATAACCTTCATTGTCGATTTTGATGTCGTTAATGTGATGTGTTAATGCTTCCGTCAATTCCTCGTGTGTATCGTCATAAAGACGAGATAGAGCATCAGGGACTATATTTTGGGTACCTTTTTGGTGGACAATGGTAAAATCCATATGTTGGAGTTTTAGGCTCCACCTAGCCAGACGGCCACTCAAGTCCTTCTGTGACATAAGCCACTTCAGACTTGAGTGATCAGTCACAATTGTAAATCGGTGACCTTCAACATAGCCCCTGAATTTCTTCACACTCAGAATTGCCGCAAGACATTCAAGCTCAGAAACAGAATAGTTTCGTTGAGCTTTATTAAGTTTTTTCGACATGAAGGCTATCGGACACTCTTGTCCGTCAGTATCAACCTGATACAACACACTACCTATCCCTGTCAGACTTGCATCGCATCTAATAAAGAACTCTTTATTATAATCAGGGTTAATTAATACTGGTGCTGTAGTCAGCAATCGTTTTAAATTTTCGAAAGCGGCTTGCGCTTCTAATGTCCATTTCAGTTTCCCCGAACTCTTCTTCAATAAATCTGTAATTGGTGATACCACGCTTGCATAATTTGGTATGAAACGTTGGTACCAACCAGCCATTCCTAGTAAACGTCGTATTTGTTTTACTGTAGATGGAGCTGGGTACTCAGCAACAGCTCTTACCTTGTCAGGGTCTGTTCGAAGACCATCTTCACCAACCAAAAATCCCAAGTATTTCACCTCTCTCAGAACAAATTTACTTTTCTTGAGGTTTATTGTTAACCCAGCCGCTCTTAACAATGAAGAGACTTTGGACAGCAATTCCATATGTTCCTGGAACGTGGAAGAGACTACCAATAGATCATCCAAATAAACAAAGACATTTTCGTGATATTGATGTGGTATCACTTTGTGCATTAGCCGACACATTGTCTGGGGAGCATTGCACAATCCGAAGGGCATAACCCGGAATTGATACAATGGACGACCAGGCACTGTGAAGGCTGTCTTGTCCCTAGATGCTTCTGCCAGAGGAATCTGCCAGAAAGCATCTTTGAGATCAATACTGGAAATGTACTTTGTGCTATTTAGACGACCTAGTAAGCCATCAATCAAGGGAAGTGGGTAAGCGTCCTTTTTCGTTAGTGAATTGACACGACGGCTATCAATACATAATCTGTTTTTACCAGATTCTTTTTGTACCAAAACCACTGGCGAGCACCAAGAACTGTTAGACTCTTCGATCACGCCCATTTGAAGCATTCGGTCAAGTTCGGCATAGACCTTCAGTTGAACAGCCGGCGATGTGGGATAGTGTCTCTGTTTAACAGGTGCACTATCACCAACATCGATGACATGTTCAACTAATGAAGTCTTCCCGAGTCCAGACACTTCAAATGACGGGAAAGAATCCTTGATCATATCCAGTTCTCGTTGCTGATCAGTGGTGAGGTTATGTATATTAAAAGTTTGTAGCTCTGTGCGAGTCAGTTCACTAACAAATGAAGGAACAATACCAAATTTCTCCCAGAAATCTATGCCCAGGTAGAGCTCTTCTCGTAATCCAGGGACTATATGGAACCGCATTGGTTTAGTGGAGCCATTCACAGTTATTGGAACTTCTATGTAACCTAAAATTTTATTTGCAGTACCATCCGCCGTACGAATACACGAAGTGTACTTACGGTAGGTTGTACCTGATGATTCCAATAATTCCAAGGAATTTCTTCCAAGTATAGTGATTGACGCTCCACTATCCAATAGACCTGAAATATGTTTGTCCAAAATCCTAATTGTTAGTCGCGGCCGAGGATCCTTTGTTTCTGAAAGGATAGATGAAATACAAGCTTTGCGAAATAATTTCCTCATCCTCCAATATCTGATGTTACGTTCCAGACGTCTAAAATATGTGTGATGTAATGATGGGAAATTAAATGTACTGGGTGATTTTATTCTGGTTTCCTGAGTGGTGATCGATCGTCCTGCGTTGCTACATCTCTCGTCGTTTTCTTCGGGCTCATTGGATGTTGAACCGAGGGTACCATCCCCGAAGCATGTACTCTCGGACGGTAGTTTACCGACGGGTGACAATATGAACAATTTGCGTAAATAACGTCCGGTTTGTTACATTTCCGGCAGTGCAATTTTATCCGATTCTTAGAGCAATCAGGAGCTCGATGACCATTTACTCCACATCTGAAGCACACTATTGGTTGTCTAGACATTGATGGACCAGGTTGACTGTTGTCAAGTGTTATGCTAGGTCGCTGTAATATCCGTCTCTGTGTTGAATCCACCGCATCAATATATCCATGTTGTTCTGCTTCAGCATCCACCTCATAATCATCCATTTGTTGTACCTCGCTAATTCTTAAATTTGATGTTCTGGTTGGAACTGGTGTGGACCACAAACGTTCAAACTTCTGACATAAAGTCCGAAGTTCATCAATAGAATGTATTGTTGCTGCAAGTGTAGCATTTTTGAGCTCCACACTCAGTCCCTCCCGAGCAATCTCTAGCATTTCACGGTCAGCAAATGGACGTGCTAAGCGACGGTTTAACGAACCAATCTCCACCAGATATTCGTATACGCTCTCCTTTGACTTTTGTTTGCGGTTCAGAAGAACGCGCAAGATCGCCTTATCATCAGTAAGCGTACCGAAGGTTTGTAGGAGTCCCTCCCTTAGCACTGGATAGGTCACCACCTCATGTTCATGAGTTAAGTTCAAATAGTATCTGTCGGCAGCCCCCTTGAGATACCGTGGAACGATAGACCTAAGGTCGTCCCAGTTCACGCGGTCCCTCCTGGCAGCCGCCTCAACTCTGTGAACGAACTCATGAACATCAGGAGAGTGACCATCTCCTGTGAAGGTTGGAACCCAATTTGAGTCATAACGACTCAAATTGTTCCCACGAACCCCTCGGTACTCCACTGGTGCTAACGCTGGAGCCGCGTCACGCCATACCTGGGGAGGTTGGTTGTATGGTGGTGGTGCTGTAAGTGGAGCTTGTGGATATAATGATGGTGGTTGTACCTGTGGTACTGATGGATAATTTAATGATAATTGCGGTTGTACTAATGCTGGACTATTGTGTATGTGTTCAGCTTGGAGTGATGGACCCAATTGTGGTATTGCAAAGTCCTCTGCCCAATTGTTCCCTCTAAAATCCACACCCCGAACCAGACATTCGATCTGCAGTTCACTGGATTCCAAACCATAGAACGGATGGTCCACGCCAATGTGACTTGACATTTTGATGGTAAAATTTATAGAATCCGGAATTCACAATAAAAAACGTCAACACCAATAATAAAACCAATTCCAACTAGAAAAAGGTGGAGTTAATTCGCCCGGAAAAACTCGTCCGATGGAAGTTGTAAAACGCAAAGAAATGAGAAAAAAAACAACGAACGCCCCAATTCAAAAAAAACACAAAAACCTTTTGTAAAAACACCCTTGTACAAGAACAAAAAAAACCGCTGTCGCCGCTAATCTTTACTGAATCTTTTACAAAAGCTCCCAAAATATTGTAATATTGTAAAAATATAATTTATTTATTTAATTTCAGATATACTGAAATATATATATATACCTCTATTTATTGACGACACACCCCTATGGAAAAAATATTTATTTATTTTAAAATTTGAAAAAAAAAATATTTAAAGATGTTTATTTATTGGGTGGTCCTCTTAACTCAAAATATTTATTTAATTTTTTTAAAAAAATAATAGATATTTATTTATATCTTGATGTTTTGCTTAATTATCAAAATTTATTTTATTTAGCTACCTAAAATTAACTTAAATTAAAAAAATTATTTATTTAATAAAAATTATTTATTTAGTTTTTTGAAAAATTTGTTTGATTTATTTTATTTTTTTATTTAATATCATAAGAGATTCCCAAAATCAAGATTCGTCTGGAGACAATTTAAAAAGTAAGTATGGCTACAATATCCATATTGTTTAAATCTAAAATATCGCGTTCGCGAGCCCACTCCAACCATGCATGTGAGAACTGACTAGAAAAGCCCCTAACGACCAGATTCTACAGAACAGATTCTCCCCAACCTAATAAAACAATCACAACTGTCACGATTAGACACTAGGTCCATTTCTACTGACCCAGTTGTGCTTGTTTAACCTACAAATAAATTACAACTAAACCTAATGCGAAAGTTGAAGAACGCTCCCGAGCACCAGACTTCAAACCCTAAACTCTATGAAAATTGTTCTATTGAAAACTAAATGAAAAAATGGAAAAGTTTTTTGAATTTGTATGAGGTGAAGCCTCTGATCCTGAAAGCAAAGTACAATTGGTTCTTCTCTTCATTACACCGAAGAAGCCTCTGAGCAAAGAATGGTACTACTGGTTTGCACCTAAGTACAAACACAGCAACACCACTCCTCGTCCCTGAGGACTTCCTCGCCGAATGAAGAGAAGAAACCAATGTTCTTCGATCGCATAACCCCGGTGGTCATAGGCGATCTAAGAACGACATCAATGTTAAGGGGATAAGCCCCATGGATGGCTTGTTAGGCCTACCGCTGAAGAAAGTGAATCAATAAACCTAAATAATATATAACTTATCCATAATCTAAATAATTTCTTATTTAAAAATGCTAAATCGAAACATGAAATACATAATATGTGTTAATAAAGTTTTACATGAAATTAATTAAATCTAATCTTCAGACTAGATAATAAATTGGTAATTTATATTATAAAAAAATTACGATTATTTTAAATTCAAACCAAGCTTACTAATTTTTAAGTTATTAACTCTAATATATTTGTTTAGGTTAAATCTTTCGCTTTATTTATTGTATCCAAAACAAAAATAAATGTTAGCTAAAAATGATGTTAAAAAGGAAAATCAGAAAAACATACGATTAATTTCATATATAAATTAATTGCATCATCCAAAAATATGTACAATATATAAACAAATATATGTACAATATGTACATGGTAGCATAAAAAAATTCAAAAAAAAACTGCTTCCCCAAAGCGGTTTTTTTTTTTTTTTTTCCAAATTAAAAAACAATTAGTATTACTAAAAGCAAATGACAGCACAAAAAAACAATCTCCAAAAAAAATTGCTGTCCCAAAACGGTTTTTTTTTCAAACAAGCAACCACTTAACTAATTATACAGTGAGGGACAGGGGCCTCCTGTGGACCAATCCACTCCTCTACCTGTCGCATGGTCGGTGAGATGGGAACCACCTCAACCAGCTCCTCTATTTGAGTACTCTTGGTCGAGGAAGCTCCCAGCTCCACGACCAAGCGACTCTCCTTCTCCTTCTTCCTCCTCTCCTTTCTCTTCAGGTGTGAGCTCCTGTTTCTCTTGACCCGTCTCCTCTCACGCCAGCCCACATTCACTTCCTCATCCACTCCATTCAGCTCCTCATCCACTATCTCTTTTCTCTCCTCATTCGCTCTCCCATCCAATTCATTCATCCAGGGCTCAAACCCACCTGGCCGACACCTCCTTATCAACCCCTGACCCCTCCTAATTGTATACATTCTTATCAAAATTCAAAATATATAATTTCCTAATCAAAACGAAACCAATAACTGGTTTATTTCAAGATACACAAAAAGCTGATTGACAACCACGGCCCAAACCGATTGCCACCACCCTATTACCAAAAAAAAACCACAACTGGTTTATCCTAAAACTTACAAAGAGAACCGCGGAATTCTTTACATTTTTGAAAATATAAATTTAGAGTACTTATGATAAATATACTCATGAACACCTTAGAAACTAAACCTTTATTTTTTTCCTCTAGCTTTTTAACAAAATTTAGCTAAATAAACCGACGCGAAAAACAAACTATTAATCTGAATTGAAATAATCAAATAATATATAAATATATAAATATAATAATATAAGATGTTCCACACAAAAAAAAGTTTTTTCAAAAAAAAACCGGCTTGCCAACGCCCAACCTGGAAAATATTTTCCCACCAAATTATTTATATATATATATCTAAAAAAAAATACAAGAAATATAACTGTAATTAACCTAACGGGTCCCTTTTGTTCGGCGCTAGTTTTTACACAGGCCCTGATACGGAGCCAGTTATTATTTTGGACCTTTGGTAACTAATATTTTTAAAAGGAATTTACCCGGGGTAAAATCGAATCGTAAATTTGGGAATCTCTTAAATTTTATATAATTAGCCTGACATTCCAAAGAGAATAATTAACTAAAATTAATATATATATTTACAATAAATACCTTAAATTATTAACTGTTGATTGATGATCTGGTTCTAATTTTCCAATTCCCTTGACTAGCGTTTGATCAACTAATTATATTGGATGAACTAATTTGTGAACATCAGTTGTTGCTGTTGAATTACACCTTCGTTGTTCGAAATGCCCAATTGAACATTGCATTTGATCCTTAACTTTTCACTTATATATCTGCCTTTGAATCCATGCGGTTTCAACAACCGGAAAAACCATCAAACAAACGATTGTCTCTAACTGTGGTAATAGCTCGATCACTGTTATCCTTGCTATTCATACTTTCGATAACATCATTGGATACTTTATCTTCATGTACTGCCACTTTTATAAAGCAGATTTCTTTTAAGATAAATTAAGTAAACAAAACTTAATGAAAACAAGAATGAAAAACTTCAGATAAAATGTATATATGTAATCCAAATCACACACTAATGAAAACAGTGTTAACTTTTTGTTTGATTTAATGTTTAATAACAAAAACAATTGAACATTTTCTTTTGAAAAGCAACAATGGAATGCATCTTTTTTTTTAAAATTGCAAAATGTGATTTTTCTTTTGACATCTTATGATGTCAAAACAAAATCGGGTAATCTTCGAAAATTCAGTAATGATTAACAACGACATCTGTTCATTAGTATTGGAAATAAAAATTTAGTACGTTCGTTGCTTTTTATAATATATTCAAAATCAATTAGCAGTTAAGTTGGGAAAATTTTAAAAGTACTATTAATGTAAAAATGAACGGAAACTAATGAAATACATTTCTATTGAATTGAAAACAAAGAGGAATTTGGTTTTATTATTATTTTGCGATTATTGCGATCGTTACACACCTACTGATACTCCAATCGAAAGATTTATTTATCGACTAGAAAGTTTGGCAGGTTCATACGGAATTCCAACAGAGCAGTTGGTAACGGATATCCATATTCTTTTAAAAGGAGTAGCAAGTAATTTTTATTGGGTATACCGAGAAAGCACAAAACATTGCACTTGGGAACAACTACGTTCTGCATTACTAGAAAGATTTCAAGACCGACGATCAGATATAGACGTTCGCCAAACATTGGAAGCTCGTAAACAGAAACCCCGGGAACCATTTTTAGATTTTTATAATGATCTGTTAAGTATATGTTTATCCTTGCGAAATCCTCTAGAAGAAACAGAATTAATAGGATTAATATCCCGCAATATGAGGCAAGGTTTACAGGTTGCACTAGCTACCGAAAGTTTTGTGTCAATTTCTGAACTTGTACGAAAATGTGTTGTATCCGAAGATACATGGCAACGAATAGGTTTTATACCAGAGCTAAACATAACAACAAGAAGACATGTAAGTGAAATTCATGATTTCACCTCAGTACAAATACCAAATAAGGAAATTATTAACGAAAATCTCCTTGTTGATGCTCTTCAAAATACGCAACAACCATCAAATCCCATCAAAACAAAAAATGAACCAGTAGGCGTCAACAATTCATGTTTTTGCTGGAATTGTGAATCACCAAACCATGGTTTTACGGATTGTCCTATACCATCTTCTAAACGATTTTGTTATGGTTGTGGAAGACCAAATATTTTAAAACCTCATCGTCCAAAGTGTTCTCCAAACTATGCGGGAAACGCACGACCGGAGATGGGAAACACTGGGAGTCCTTATCTCCGACAACTGAGAAATCCCAACAACCTGAACGAAATTTCAACAAACACAGACCATCAAATGAGAACAATGTTTATGCCACGTCCAACTCAGAACCACCAACGATAAATTGTTTTACATCACCAAAAAAATCTATTCTTTCTCAATACAAACCATTTAATACTAGACTCAGAACATTAAAATATTGGCAAAGCCGTAAAGCTGTACGAAAATTAATTTCAGAAGCACATCTGTCGGACACAATTCCTTTGTATGATCCAAGACCATATGCAGATGTATTGATTGCTGGTGTCCCTATTACAGGTTTACTAGACAGTGGAGCTACAATTAGTGTTTTAGGTGCTCAGTCAGAACATTTTCTTAAAGATCTCAACGTAAAATTTTACCCATTTTCTACACTTTTATCTACAGCTAGTGGAGAACGTCAACAGATTATTGGTTACATTAAGGTCCCGGTTACTTACCAGAACAAAACAGAGATAATACAAATTTACATAGCTCCTTCTTTGATACAACCTCTATATCTTGGAATAAATTTTTGGAAGACTTTTGGTCTATCACCGGCACTAATCTCTGAAATACAAGATTTTAAACATGATTTAATGTCGCTAGATCCTTTGCAACATTCCTTAACGGCCTATCAAAGAATGTGTTTAAACAAAATAATTGACCAGTTTCCATCCTTTTTGAAACATGGTTTGGGTGAAACCCATGTTTTATCACATAGAATTGATACCGGCTCAGCCACTCCTATTAAACAGCGATATTATCCGGTTTCCCCAGCGATACAGAAAGACATGTACCAAGAAATCGATAGGATGATTAGTCTTGGCGTTATAGAAGAAAGTGAGAGCTCATGGAGCTCCCCTATATCCATTTCAAAAAAAAAAATGGTAACATACGCATGTGCTTAGACGCCAGAAAATTAAATGAAGTAACAGTCAAAGACGCATACCCTCTTCCTATAATAGAAGGTTTGTTGAGTAGGTTGGAAAGTACCAGGTTCATCACGAGCTTGGACCTTAAAGACGCCTATTGGCAGATACCACTTGATAAAAGCTCGAGAGAGAAAACAGCTTTCACTGTACCGGGACGACCTTTGTATCACTTCAATAGAATGCCCTTCGGGTTATGTAATGCGGCACAAACCATGTGTAGGGTCATGCATAAGGTGATTCCCCACGAACTGCATGATCGTATTTTCGTGTATCTTGACGATTTATTGATTGTCACAGCTACCCTTAATGAGCATTACTCTTTGTTAGTAAAAGTCGCCCAGTTACTAAAACATGCCAATTTAACGATAAACATTGAGAAGAGCAAATTCCTTCTAAAAGAGACCAAATACCTGGGATATATAATTGGTGATGGATGTTTAAAGGTCGATCCGGAGAAAGTGGAAGCGATATCATCCTACCCTGTCCCGAAAACAATTAAACAAGTTAGAAGGTTCCTGGGAATGTGTGGATGGTACAGTCGGTTTATTGACAAGTATGCGAGCTTAACCACACCTTTAACTGACTTACTTAAGAAAACTAACAAGCTAATTTGGTCGGCAGAAGCACAGATCTCATTTGACGCATTAAAATCTGCATTAACGCATGCACCTCTGTTGACACATCCAAATTTCAGTAAACACTTCTATATACAATGTGATGCCAGTGCTACAGGTATTGGAGGGGTACTTTTCCAGAAGTCAGACGATGAACAGGTTGATCATCCAATAGCTTTTGTTTCGAAAAAATTGAATGCTGCTCAGCGCAATTATACTGTAACGGAACAAGAGTGTTTGGCAGCGGTAGTATGTGTAAAGAAATTCCGTCCTTATATTGAAGGTTACCAATTTACTATTATAACAGATCACGCCAGTTTAAAATGGTTAATGGAGCAGAAAGACTTATCTGGCAGACTAGCTCGATGGAGTTTAAAGCCCCAACCTTTTAATTTTAAGATTGTGCATTGTAAAGGATCAGTAAATGTGGTTCCAGATGCATTATCTCGAATATCAGAAATTAGGTTGGATAAAATAAAAGACCTAAGTTTATCACCTCTTCACATTGATTATGAATCCGAAGCTTTCACTGAAAAAACATATATAGATAGGATTCAGTTATTGAAGGAAAGTTCACCTGGCACTATCACTAACCTTATTGAGAAAGATGGCAAACTGTTCATCAATCCTTCTTTTGGTGTTTATTACACGGAAACTGACCTTTCAGACTGGAAACTTTTCGTACCCGATCTTTTAACACATTCGTTAATAGTTCAAGCTCATAATTCTCCTACATCTTCACATTTTGGAGTAGCAAAAACGTTAGAATATTTACGACGTTGGTTCTTTTGGCCAAATATGTCCCGTAGCGTAAAAAATTATATAGCTAACTGTGACATTTGTAAGAAATGTAAAGCGGTAAATTTTCAAACTCGACCAAAAATGGGTGAGTTTATTGAAGTAACACGACCATGGGAACATGTTTATATAGATTTTTTAGGACCTTATCCAAGATCCAAAATGGGAAATACTCACATATTAATCATTTTGGATAAATATTCACGTTTTGTTTTGTTAGAACCAGTCCGCAGTGCAACATCAACAAAAGTTGTCAAATTCCTTGAAGACCAAGTTTTCAATGTGTTTGGTGTACCTCAAATATTAGTATCTGACAACGGCAGACAATTCGAGTCCAAGATTTTAGAAAATTTGCTGGAAAAGTACGGAGTGAGACACATGTTTACACCAAAGTACTCCCCTCAATCAAACGCTTCAGAGAGGGTAAACCGTTCTCTGCTCGCTGCGGTCCGTTCGTATGTATATGATACCCATAAAGAATGGGATTTGCATATCCATGAAGTGGCAAATGCTTTACGAAATGTTGTACACGAGTCTACAGGGTTTTCACCACATTATTTAGTATTTGGTCAACACATGATTTTACACGGATCCAATTACGACTTGTTAAGTAAACTTCATAAAATAAGTGGAAGTAACTTACATTTCGCTACAAAACCTGATAGGTTATCAGCCGCTCAAAAAACTGTGCTACACCATCTCAGAGCAGCATATGAAAAAAATGCCATTCAATATAACCTTCGAAGTAGAGTTCGTAAATTCAAACCACATCAAATGATATTTGTCAGGAATTTCACAGGCAGTGATGCTACAAAGGATTACTGTTCTAAACTCGGCCCTAAGTTTATCCGTGGTCAAATTATTAAACCAGTAGGTAATGTTGCTTTTGAGGTAGCAGATGCAAATGGAAAAACTATGGGTGTCTATCACATAAAAGACATACGTTGTTAGCATTATTTTTAACTAAAATTGTTTTTTTTGTTCCACAATATAATATCTGGTTTCAATTGTTTTTCTAAGTTCCCGGCTTATAGAACTCTTATCTAGGGTTTGGGTCTGCCACACGCTGTAACAATCCAGAATTGTTTTTGGTACTTTAATTTAAAATCATGGCCTAAACATGTGAGATGGGGTTTGTTATGCATCATATTTTCCTTTAATATACTTAACGTAATTTTTTTTGTATATTAATTGTTTTTTTATTACTTTGCACTTAAATTAATTAAAAATTATTCAACTGATTCAAATGCATTTATGATATGTAGAAATACTGTTGAAAACATTGTATATAAGGATTGAAAAATTTTGGAATTGGGGTTGAGAGATTTAGTCATGAGACTAAAATCATCAAAAAAGGTTTATTTAAATCTTTGGGTTATTTTATATAGCATAAAATAAAAGTATAGTTAATAACTAAAATGTTTATTTTTAAGTTAAATTTGATAATTTCATTAGTTATTTCATTATTTTCATTAAAATAAAAAATATAGTTCAAAAATGTTTTTGTTGTTGAACAGTGAAATAAAAAATATTTAATACTCAAGAATAATTATTAGAAAAAAAGCAAAACAAATAAAAAAAAATTTAAATGTTATGTAAATGTATGTCTGCAAAAAAAAAATATTTAATTAATTTGATTAATTTGAAAAAGTTATTTGTCAAGAATAAAAAAATAAGAAAAATACATATAGTGTATTTTTACTGTGTATACTAAAATAAAAATAAAATCTAAGATAAATTATAATTGTTAGTTCTGAAGTATTTATCAGGACGAAACAAAACAAAAAAAAATACATATAAATGTTATGTGACTGTGCTTACAAAAAGTTTAAGTTTTGGCCTTATTAAAACGAAAAAGAAAGGTCAAGATCAAACAAATTGAAGTTTTGAATATGTGTAAAACTTCATCCATTTCTGCACAAAAATAAGGCTTTAAAGTTTTTAAAACAAAAATAATATGTATAACCACCTCAACATTTCCACCTCAACATATTTTGTTTTTTTTGGTTATAGTTTATAAATAAAAAGTTGAGAAACTAAAAGAAAAATATATTTTGAATTTTGTGGTAATGATTAAAATAAAAAAAAAAATTGTAGTAATAAAAAAATAAGAAAGTTTAATTATAAAAAAAAGGAAGAATTAATTATTAGTTATAAGTGTTTCTTTACCTAAATAAATAAGAGTGAGTAATTTTATTGTAATTATTGCGTTTTTATTTGTGTAACGATTATTCCAATTTTTTTTGATGAGAAGTAAGATGTTTGTCCTTGTATCTTTTGTAAAAATAAATATGTGCTAAGCAAGTTAAGTGATTGAGAAGGATGACTTTCGTTCATCGGTGGTTGTAAGTGTAGTGTAGTATCGATGAGTTTTTGTTTATTACATATGTAAGTATTTAGTTATAAAATACCGCTCTATCTAGATCATTCTGGTTTACCTAGAAACTTCACGACCAATTTCCCTGATGCTTAAGCTGGCAAAAAAATAGCGGTTAGGTAAATCTTGCCAGAATGGTATTATTGTTGTAGTATTGGTTTTACAGTTAAAGTTTTTTTTAAACAAATTGTAAAATTAATCTACACATCAGCCAGAATAACTATTGGAAATTTAAGATCCGGTACCATTTCATAATTATATGTGCGGAAAAACATCAATCTACGAATAGTGTACAACTGCAGTAAAGTCATAATTGTGGAAAGTCATCAATAATTTTTATGAATGAAAAAAAAGGAAAGGTATACAAATAAGAATTGCCGATTTGTTCTAATCCTTAGTCAGAGGGAAGTTATATGCCAATTTCGGAAATACAACTTTCAACAAGGAAAATACCAGCTAAGTTTTCTTTTCTTTGTTTTATTTTTATATAAATATATTTTTTTGTGTTTTTGTTTATATCTTCCGTGTTAAAGTAGGATGATAGATTAGAGAAAAGTTCTGATTTGAGATTCCCAACTTCAAATTTGTGTCCTGGAAAAAGCTTATCCCGAGGCATTTTTGTGGCTTTGTTTTTTTTTAATTTTGAAAAGTCGTTGCTAACGCAATACGTGGCTCCGTATCAGGGCCAACAACAATAATAACACGTGGGCCGAAACTAAAGGGACCCTTTAGATTAAATTTCTAGTTTTATTGGATGAATAGGAGCTTATTGTCGGCGCGAAAATATAATTTTTTTTGCTTTTCTTCAGGGCGTTGTCAACCGGTTTGGGTGTTGCCAACTAGTCCTGGATTGGTATTTTAATTTTTGGTGGGAAAAAAACCAGTATGGTTTTTTTGTTTCAGTGGTTTAGATAAAACCAGTTTTTTTGGATTTACAAGTTTTTTTATAATTAAATATATTAAATATTGCTGTTATTGTTGGAATTGTGTCATTAATTCTAATAATTTTTTTAAAAAATTTTCACTATTTGATAAACAACAAAACATTCTATAAGTACTTAGGATGCTGTATGCTGTATGAAATAAATTTAAAAGGAATTTTTGAGAATTCAATGGGTGTTGTAATAACGAATTCAAATGACTGTTAAATGTTGCTCATGTACATTTAATTCTGGATAAATAAATAAATTAGTTCAGCAATAGTAATTATTTCAATTATTTAGATCAGCAGTATATTTCGTATACTCAATTTAGTTTACAATACTTCGATTACAATGCACACAATCAGGAATTTTGGCTCGATTAGGAGCAAACGTCGTCCGGGGCCAGGAGAGTTGGGACAGGCAGCGGTCAAGCCGGGTGTGAATGAGGTGCATGAAGTGATGCATGAGATTGTAAGTTTAGTAATGAATGTGGTGAATGAGAGGGAGAAGGAAAAAATGAAGGCAGAACTGAATGAGAAAAGGAATGAAATATATTTGGAATTGATGAATGATATAATGTATGAGCAGTATGAACTGATGATGGATGTAATAATAAGTGAGATTGTGAATGAGGAGTTGGTAGGAGAAGTGGTAGCTGAGGAAGTGAATGACTTGGTGGATGGAGTGGAGGGAGTGAATGAGATGAATGAGAGGAGAAAGGCAACGTTTGTGGAATGGATGAATGATATAATGAATGAGCAGTGTGAAGAGATGATTGATGAATTGATAAAGGAGATAGCGAATGAAGTGATGGATGCGCGAGAGACATATCGGCTAAGGATGCTGGAGAGGGACAGGAGAAGGTGGAGAGAGAAAAAGAGTAGGAGGAAGTTACAGAAGGCGGCGTGGTTGGAAGAGGAGGTGGAGTTCTCTTCAGTCATGCACGCTTATGCGGAGACATTGGCTGAGGAGAGCGCCATCTTCGAATCCAACCACAGGGAAGAGAACCCTCGACGGTGGTTGGGACCGCAAGTGGCCCCGGGAAATTGTGTGCATATTTGAGATGTATTTTTTTTTGTATTTGAAAAAAAAAACCGATTTGGGTCCACATTTTTTTTTATGAATTTTTTTTTGGTGGTACTATAGTAGTTTTAGGTGTAAATAGTTGTATATAGTAGGTTAATTGTTGGTTATAGGATACATATTGTACATTCCACTACAGTTGAGTGTTTGTAGATGTAAATTAAAAAAGTTAGAATTAATTGAATGTTTTTTTTTGGGTTGTTAATTTTTTTTGTTGTATAATGATTACAAATGTGTAATTAATAAAATTTTCCCAGCGGTAGGCCTAACAAGCCATCCATGGGGCTTATCCCCTTAACATAATTATGTTCTTAGATCGCCTCTGTCCATTATGGACATGCGATCGAAGTTCATTGGTTTCTTCTCTTCGTTTCAGAAGGAGTTTTCTGGTGATAAGGGGGTGACTACTGCTGGTCTGTACTTAGGTACAAACCAGTAGTACCATTCCCTGCACAGAAGCTTCTTTAATGAAATGAAGAGGAGAACCAATCTATTTTTTTATCAGGATCGAGGCTTCACCTCACACAACTTCAAAATTTTTCCACTTTTACATTTAGCTTGCAATAGACAATTTTCATGGAGTTTGGGATTTGAAGTCTGGTGTTCGGGAGCGTTCTTCGACTATGGCATTAGTTTAATGATAATTTATTTTTAGGTAGAACAACCGCAGCTGGGTCAGTAGAAATGGGCCTAGGGTCTAATCGTGACAGTTGCGATTGTTTTTGTTAGGTTGGGGAGATACTGTTCTGTAGAATCTGGTCGTTAGGGGCTTTTCTAGTCGGTTCTCACATGCATTGTTGAAGTGGGCTCGCGAACGCGATAATTCAATTACTAAACAAAATGGTTATTGTAGCCATACTTACTTTTATGTTGTCTCCAGACGAATCTGAATTTGGGAATCTCTTATCTATATATTAAATAAAAAAATAAATTAAATCAAAACAATAAATTTTTGAGAATAAATAAAAATTTTTTTATTAAATAAATTAAATTTTTAGGAATAAATAATTTTAAGTAAATACAAATTTTTCGTAAATAAGCAAATACATCCAGATTTAAATAAATATTTTTTATTTTTTTAAAAAAATAAATAAATATTTTGAAGGTAAGACGGTGCATCCAATAAATAAGCATTTTTTTTAAATATTTTTATTTTTTAAATTTAAATAAATAAATATTTTCCCCTAGGGGTGCTATCGTCAATAAATAATTTTAGGTACTTGTCATTTTAAATTTCAGCATATCTGAAATTAAATAAATAAATTATATTTTACATATACAATATTTTAGGAATTTTTGTAAAAGGTGAAGCAACATTGAGAACAACCATAAGTTCATTCGTTCTTTTAGTAAATTTGGTTTTTACAATATTTTTTGTGGTTTTTTTGAATTGGGCGTTCGTTGTTTTTTTCCGTTTCTGCGTTTTTCATTTTTTTTCCATCGTACTAACTACATTTTTTTTGGGGAATTGGTTTTTACATTGTTGTCGTTTGCGAGTAAATAATTTTTCGGGTTTTACCATCAAAATGTCAAACCAAATAGACGTTGACCATCCGTTCTATGGTCTGGAACCCAGCGAACTGCTGGTCGAATGTTTGGTTCGGGGTGTGAACTTCGGGGGGGCCGATTGGGCAGAGGAACTGCGAAACCATGGAGACCATGGGTCAGTTCCAATAACAGTGTCTCATGCGAGAGATTTGATAGAGGAATCTCAAATGGTGGTGCAGGCAGCACAACTTATTTTAAATCAAGTACGACGACTTCAGTCACCGATTGATCAGACCCTCTTGGATGGTTTGGCGAATCGAGTGTTACATTATACGGGTAGGATGAATAGGTTGGGTCCTCGCAATGACTTGCAAGAAGCCCGCACCTACGCTATCTCACAATTGTCACGCGCTTGGAGTATAATAGGATCATTATCAACACGTCCAATTATGCAGAGTAAACCAGGAGTGTCATCTGCTCCTTCTGCTTCACCTGCCTTTCAACCAGATGAGAGATCCACACCGATCCCAGTACGGCCAATATCGGAAACAATACATAGTCTGAATCGTCCAAACCAGCAACAACAGAGACGGTCAGATCAAGCACCACCGGCTTATTTCCAGCAATCGGGTTTGAGAGCCGAGGACTTTGCAATACCACAATTGGGTCCATCACTCCCATCTGAACACACACACAATAATCCAGCATTGGTACAACCACAATTAAATTATCCATCAGTACCACAGGTACAACCACTACCAATATATCCACCAGCTCCACTAACAGCACCACCACCATACAACCAACCTCCTCAGGTATGGCGTGACGCGGCTCCAGCGTTAGCACCAGTGGAGTACCGAGGGGTTCGTGGGAACAATTTGAGTCGGTATGACTCAAATTGGGTTCCAACCTTCACAGGGGATGGTCACTCTCCTGATGTTCATGAGTTTATTCATAGAGTGGAGGCGGCTGCCAGAAGAGACCGTGTGTCATGGGACGACCTTAGGTCTATCATACCACGGTATCTGAAAGCAGCGGCCGACAGATACTATTTGAATTTAACTCATGAATATGAGGTGGTGACTTACCCAGTGCTAAGGGAGGGACTCCTACAAACCTTCGGTACGCTCACTGATGATAAGGCGATCTTGCGAGTTCTTCTGAACCGTAAACAAAAGTCAAAGGAGAGCGTGTATGAGTACCCAGTGGAGATTGGTTCGTTGAACCGTCGCTTAGCACGTCCATTTGCTGATCGTGAAATGCTAGAGATTGCTCGGGAGGGACTGAGTGTGGAGCTCAAAAACGCTACTCTAGCTGCTACAATACATTCTATTGATGAACTTCGGACTTTATGTCAGAAGTTTGAACGTTTGTGGTCCACACCAGTTCCGACCAGAACATCAAACTTAAGAATTAGCGAGCTACAGCAAGTGGATGATTATGAGGTGGATGCTGAACCAGAACAACATGGATATATTGAAGCGATGGAGTCAGCACCGAGACGGATATTGCAGCGACCTGGCATAACATCGGATAACATTCAACCTGGTCCATCAATATCCAGACAACCAATAGTATGTTTTAGATGTGGAGTAAATGGTCATCGAGCTCCTGAGTGCTCTAAGAATCGGATAAAATTATATTGCTGGAAATGTAACAAACCGGATGTAATTTATGCAAATTGTTCATATTGTCACCCGTCGGTAAGCTACCGTCCGAGAGTACATGCTTCGGGGATGGTACCCTCGGTTCAACATCCAATGAGCCCGAAGAAATCGACGAGAGATGTAGGAACGCAGGACGATCTTCCACCACCAACGAAACCCGAATAAAATTATCGAATACATTTAATTTCCCATCATTACATCGAACGTATTTTAGACGTCTTGAACGTAACATCAGATATTGGAGGATGAGGAAATTATTTCGTAAAGCTTGTATTTCATCTATCCTTTCAGAAACAAAGGATCCTCGGCCACGACTAACAATAAAAATTTTGGACAAACATATTTCAGGACTATTGGATAGTGGAGCGTCAATCACAATACTTGGAAGAAATTCCTTGGAATTATTGGAATCATCAGGTACAACCTACTGTAAATACACTTCGTGTATTCGTACGGCGGATGGTACTGCAAATAAAATTTTGGGTTACATCGAAATTCCAATAACTGTGAATGGCTCCACTAAACCAATGCGGTTCCATATAGTCCCTGGATTACGAGAAGAGCTCTACCTGGGCATAGATTTCTGGGAGAAATTTTTTGAGAAATTGTTCCTTCTTTTGTTAGTGAACTGACTCGTACAGAGCCAATAACTTTAAATACACACAACCTCACCACTGATCAGCAACATGAACTGGATATGATCAAGGATTCTTTCCCGTCATTTGAAGTGTCTGGACTCGGAAAGACTTCTTTGGTTGAACATGTCATCGATGTTGGTGATAGTGCACCTGTTAAACAGAGGCACTATCCCACATCGCCGGCTGTTCAACTAAAGGTTTATGCCGAACTCGACCGAATGCTTCAAATGGGCGTGATCGAAGAGAGTAACAGTTCTTGGTGCTCGCCAGTGGTTTTGGTACAAAAAGAATCTGGTAAAAACAGATTATGTATTGATAGCCGTCGTGTCAATTCACTAACTAAAAAGGACGCTTACCCACTTCCCTTGATTGATGGCTTACTAGGTCGTCTAAATAGCACAAAGTACATTTCAAGTATTGATCTCAAAGATGCTTTCTGGCAGATTCCTCTGGCAGAAGCATCTAGGGACAAGACAGCCTTCACAGTGCCTGGTCGTCCATTGTATCAATTCCGGGTTATGCCCTTTGGATTGTGCAATGCTCCCCAGACAATGTGTCGGCTAATGCACAAAGTGATACCACATCAATATCACGAAAATGTCTTTGTTTATTTAGATGATCTATTGGTAGTCTCTTCCACGTTCCAGGAACATATGGAATTGCTGTCCAAAGTCTCTTCATTGTTAAGAGCGGCTGGGTTAACCATAAACCTCAAGAAAAGTAAATTTGTTCTGAGAGAGGTGAAATACTTGGGATTTTTGGTTGGTGAAGATGGTCTTCGAACAGACCCTGACAAGGTAAGAGCTGTAGCAGAGTATCCAGCTCCATCTACAGTAAAACAGATACGACGTCTTTTAGGAATGGCTGGTTGGTACCAACGTTTCATACCAAATTATGCAAGCGTGGTATCACCAATTACAGATTTATTAAAGAAGAGTTCGGGGAAATTGAAATGGACATTGGAAGCTCAAGCAGCTTTTGAAAATTTAAAACGATTGCTGACTACAGCACCAGTATTAGTAAACCCTGACTATAATAAAGAGTTCTTTATTAGATGCGATGCGAGTCTGACAGGGATAGGTAGTGTGTTGTATCAGGTTGATACTGACGGACAAGAGTGTCCGATAGCCTTCATGTCGAAGAAATTAAATAGAGCTCAAAGGAATTATTCAGTTTCTGAGCTTGAATGTCTTGCGGCAATTCTGAGTGTGAAGAAATTCAGGGGCTATGTTGAAGGTCACCGATTCACAATTGTGACTGATCACTCAAGTCTGAAGTGGCTAATGTCACAGAAAGACTTGAGTGGTCGTCTGGCTAGGTGGAGCCTAAAACTCCAACATATGGATTTTACCATTGTCCACCAAAAAGGTACCCAAAATATAGTCCCTGATGCTCTATCTCGTCTTTATGACGATACACACGAAGAATTGACGGAAGCATTAACACATCACATTAACGACATCAAACTCGACAATGAAGGTTATCGGCACAAAGAATATACGGATATGATAGCTAAAGTTCAATCATCACCAAAGGACTTTCCTTCAGTCAAAGTCGTGGATGATAAGCTATACATACGTATTGAGCCAAGACCTGATGCAATACCCAACGATGTTCCTGTGTGGAAACTCTGGGTACCAAAACCGATGACTTCCAACATGATTCAGAAACATCATGATGATAGTACTGCTGCTCATGGAGGTGTTAAAAAGACTTTAGAATTACTTCGACGTCTTTATTATTGGCCGGGCATGGCGTCACAGGTACACAACTATGTTGTGTCCTGCGACACATGTAAACAAACAAAAGCCACGAATCAGATGTTGCGTCCTCCGATGCAATATCAATTCGAAACAGCACGTCCATGGCAGAGAGTCTATATAGATTTTTTGGGACCGTACCCTCGTTCTACACTTGGGAATACGGTGTTATTGATAGTTCTGGATCATGCTACGAAGTTTGTACTACTGAAACCACTTAGAAACGCAACTTCACCGAAGGTGAATGCTTTTCTAAACAACGAAGTGTTTCTTACATATGGGATACCAGAGTTTCTACACAGTGACAATGGCAAACAGTTCACTAGTAGGAACTTTCAAAGTCTTTTGTCAGATTTCGGCATTAAACACATTAGGACCGGTGTCTATAGTCCTCAAAGCAACGCGTCAGAGCGGGTCAATAGGTCAGTCCTAGCAGCAATTCGAGCGTTCATAAAAGGTCAACACACCAAGTGGGATTCACAAATTGGTGAAATCGCATATGCACTGCGGGCTGCAGTACATTCTGCTACCAAGTACTCACCGTACTATCTATTATTTGGTCAACATCCAATCTCGGATGGAAATACTTACCATTTGTTGAGATCACTACACCAGCTTGGTGAAGATGCTGGTGAGGAATTAGAACGCTCTGATCATTTGACCTTGCTCAGGAACCGGGTTCAAGAAAATTTAAAAGCAGCTTTCAAGAAATCGCAACATCAGTACAACCTGCGTTCTAAACTACGGACTTTTCAACCACAACAACGTGTGTTTGTACGGCAACATCATTTGAGTGACGCTACAAAAAAATTCTCGGCAAAATTGGCTCCAAAGTTCTTACCTGCGATGATTAAGACTAAGATTGGAAATGTACTCTATGAGTGCACAGATATGAGCGGTAAGAATCTTGGAGTCCATCACGCGAAGGACATCAGGGAATGATGTCTTTTCGTTAGGTAGGGTCGTTCCTCTGGCTGGTTGTCGTCTCTGGGGTTCACATCTTCAGCCTCATATATTACTGGTTGTATCGAGGTTTCAATGGTGCTGACGTTAGATGGATGGATGGTCTATTTCTGCGCTCACTGATAGTTCCTAGGACCTTCATGAGTGTTGAGATTGATCATCGACCCTGACGCTGGTTACACCATTGATAACTCGATCCCAGATACAGATTAGTTGTGGGAAGTAGTTCGGTGGTTTCTGACGTAGAGGGGGTGACGACGTTTTTGTGATTTCAAGGGTAAATACCTTGGTTTTTACCTTGAATTCATGGTGTAACGTCCGTTATATTCGCCTAAACAATAATAAAACCAATTCATCTTCTTTTTCTAATTCAATAAAAGTTTATTTCCATAGTCTCGGTTCATTTTTACATTAATAATAATTTCAAATTTTCCAACGGTCAGTTCAACTTCGAATAACAATTATAAAAACAAACGAACGTACCCAATTTTATTTCAATTCTAACGAACAGATGTCGTTACTCAATTTTGTTTAATCTTGAGTATTACACGATGACATTAGAAGATGTCAAAGAAGAACACATTTTTCTTTTTTGGTCATGCATTCCGTTTTTGTCAATAAAAGTGAATAAGTCATTTTTTTGATATTCCACGTTTACTATCTCAGTATTTTTTTTTAAAATCAAAATAAATTCCTTTTTGTAAGTTTAATGTTACATTTAAAAGAAAATAAATTGAATCAAAAAAAAAAGGGAAGTGACATATTTGAAACACAAAAAAATTCTTTTAATCAAAAAAAAAATAAACTTAACCTCAAATGCAGGTGGATGTGTTTCGTGTAGTTTTCTACACTCAGTTTAACATAAACTCTCAACTCTTCTTGTGTTATTAAAATAAACATAGATTGTCATTGATTTGAAAACGGTTGACCGTTTAAAACTACGTTTCAATAATGAAAAGTATTATGCTACGATAAGGTGTTTGTAAACGTTCGTATCATTCAGTTACATAGAAACTGATTAGACTAGAAGTGAATTATAATTATCATTTGGAAATCAGCCAGAATAACTATTGGAAATTTAAGATCCGGTACCATTTCATAATTATATGTGCGGAAAAACATCAATCTACGAATAGTGTACAACTGCAGTAAAGTCATAATTGTGGAAAGTCATCAATAATTTTTATGAATGAAAAAAAAAGGAAAGGTATACAAATAAGAATTGCCGATTTGTTCTAATCCTTAGTCAGAGGGAAGTTATATGCCAATTTCGGAAATACAACTTTCAACAAGGAAAATACCAGCTAAGTTTTCTTTTCTTTGTTTTATTTTTATATAAATATATTTTTTTGTGTTTTTGTTTATATCTTCCGTGTTAAAGTAGGATGATAGATTAGAGAAAAGTTCTGATTTGAGATTCCCAACTTCAAATTTGTGTCCTGGAAAAAGCTTATCCCGAGGCATTTTTGTGGCTTTGTTTTTTTTTAATTTTGAAAAGTCGTTGCTAACGCAATACGTGGCTCCGTATCAGGGCCAACAACAATAATAATAGTTTTCTTTCTAGTATTTGTTTCTTTCATCATTTGAATTTCGGATTCACCTTTCGGATTAACGGGTGATTGGGCCATCGAATCCTAGCCAGTTTCCAGGGCTGCTGGATAAGTTATGCTGGCTTACCGTGGGCGAGATATTCCTGCTTCAATGTGCTACAATCATATTTCCATATTTTTTCTGATGAAGTTCCCAAGCGGTCACCCGTTTAAGTTGTGATACTTCCCTGTGTTGCTTAACTTCTTTGTAAGTGATGTTGTTGACTTATCCACTTCTCCATCTAGCCCACGGGTATACCCCTTAGTGAAAGTTAAATATAGTTCAATTAATTTCAAATATGTATTTCTATTTTAAAATGAAAAATTCATGACATAAGGTCATAATTTTTACTTCACCACAATTAAATTGTGTAAAGTAATGCAATCTCCCGACTAGCAATTTGTTCATGTATGACCTATTATGATCCGGGCCAGATCAGGGTGTAATAAGGTAAAACCTAATAGGGCATTTGCATCCGGCCCCTATCAGAAATCATACTTGATTTCATTTCTAGAGCGTGCCGTATTTGTCCTGATCCGGCCCGGATTTCGAAAACCTATCTCATCACTAGTAGTAAATGTCGGACCAGGGCCGGATCAGAATCGTATCTGATTTTCCAATTAAGGCTTACCCTATTTGTCCTGATCTGAGCCCTATTTCATTTTAATAAATTTCATTTGGTTAAAATTCACAAGAGTATTATCCATTTTAGATATACATAGCTTGCGAAATTTCACATATACTTTAGTTATCGCTTCTCTGCGTTATGAATACATATATGTAAGTATAAAGTTAGAATATTTTTATAAACATTTTTGTCTAATGTATGTCGTAGTAAATTTTCTAATTTTTCTAATGTATGTTAAAGAAAATTCCCTATTTTAAATGATCCGGTCCTGTTCCGTTTCTAATAGGGCTGACTGATAATCTGTACCTGATAATCTTGGATGAAACTTGGTACATAATGATTTAGTACGGTTTACAACAGTTCTGCATCCCAACTTCCGGGTTTTCACTGCCTATAAACTTTTTACTTTTTTTACTTTTTCTCGTACTACAGAATTTATGTTTGTGGGGATACTACAGCGTCCTAAAATATTGATATAATTAGAACTACGCTAACTAAGGCTAACTAAGGTGGTTAGCCATTAATTAAAGTTTTATGAATATTAGCTCAATATATATCCAGAACATTTTGTTTCCAGAGCTGTGGTGAAGTTAGCCAATACATCAGCTTAGTAATATTTTTTAATGGAAATATATAGTTACAAACTTTACTCAATTACTGTTATATTGGATGTAACAGTTTATATTTTAAATAAACCTCATATTGTTTTCAGGTAAATATTTACTTGTCGTTGTCCCAATCATAGTGAAATCATTTGAAAGTTTTTTCCCTTTGTTTTAATAACAAACTGCTAACTTCGAGATAAGGTTGTTGTTACTTTAATTTATTTCTCAGTCTGTACAACTTATAATATTTTTACTCCATAATTGTACATGTTTTGACCAGTGGTACCGGCAAATAAAATAAGGCGTCTAAGGCATCTACTGCCAATGAGAATCCAAATAAGATATTTATTTGTCTGCAAATAAATTGTTTAATTAAATTTTATTTGCGGGCCAATAAATTAATTTTTTTCTTTCATTGTTTAGTTTTAGTTATATAGATATTGATTAAGCCGGTGGTGAGAGAGAGAGGGGAGATAATGAGGGAGAGAAAATTGAGAGAGACATTTTCTAATTAACCGAAAATCAGTTAATACTGATGATAAATTGAAAAAGTATTCAATAGACTTATTACTAATATATATAAATGTTTGCTCAAATTGCGTCGAAATACAATTAGAAAATTGATTTATTTGTTAAAATTAATATAGGTGGGCGGACTGGGGAGCACTTGGTCAACTTACCCCATTCGAGAAGAAGGTCAAACTGTTAACATTAGAGAGGAATGTCATACGAACAATGTAAGGTCCATGTTGCTGATTATCAGTATAGAATCCGAATGAATCATGAGAATCAGACAATTCTTCTCCAATTAAATCCCACCAGATTAAATGGTTTGGTCAAGGAGAAGGTGTCTTTTAAATAGAATGATAAAAAAAGTGTTTCAACAACGACCAGCTGGTATTTGTCCAAGAGGAAGAATCAGACAATGCTATCACGATGACATCGTTAAAAACCTTTGTGATATAGGATGTGACCTTTGTGACATATAAGATTAAACGCCAGAAAGAGGAGCACTTTGGAACAGCCTACCTAAGCTTCTATATATAGAGAGAGAACCAAAATACATATAAAGTAATGTGTTAAAAATGACTATGAACACCAAAAACAGGAATTAAACTATCTGCCTAAACTACGTTCATATAAATCTATAAAATTTGTAATTAATTACTTTTTAAGAATTATGTCAACATGCAATTAACGTAGTAACACAGATATCTATGTTCAACCTGTAATTTATTTTTATTTTAGTTGTTCAAAATAATGTACATTGAAATAAATATTGACTTTTCAAATATTTTATTAGTTTTATCATAACATAAAAACTATATCAATGCAATATATTCCACCTATTCGATTACAAATAATAACAAGCGGCGTGAGGAGTTTTTGATATATTTTGTTATTTATAATAATACGTTTATAATAATTTTGTTTAGTGGCACAATTGAATTATTACGGGTATTTAAAAATATGAACATCTTTATAAAGTCAAATTGAACAACCCCTTTCATTGCATCAAAATCTTTATAAAACTAAAGCTATCGAAAACCAGATACCAAGTACTTAATTGCAAATCTTACATGATTCTAGAGAAGCAAACACCTAATTACGGGTCTTGAACACTATTACATTAGGTAGGAATAATGTTCGTTGTTTTATAAAATGTCTTTAATCCTGGTAAGGATTCTATTAGCTTACGGAGCATTTAGAATATTTTAAACAATAATCTAAAAGAATCTCTAAAAGAAATCATCTACTATCAATATAAAATCTTGACTAATAAAATCAACCATAATTTTATTTTACCAAAATTCGTTTGAATTTCTTTTAATCTGGAATAAAAACCTAAATGCTTGAAAACGTTTATTACCTATATTTGCTTTTCACATTTCATTTTATTGTATACAATTTTCAAAGTATAAAATCCTAAAAAACCGGGAAAAAATTTAAATTAATGTTTATATTACTTTCCAAACTCAACTCAACAGCAGAGTTAAACGAACAAAAAAAAGTTATCGTGATATAACAAAATATATATAAAATGAACGTTCGAACAACGGTTTTATCGCGAATTGTAAAAATAGTTTTTATTGTTATTATAACTATTATTGTTTTGGACATTTACAAGGATATTATATAATAATGTTTGGGAAAACATTAATAGAATTTAAATTTACTTAAACGGTTTTTGTTGATGTTAAAAAACAGGGCAATTTTAATTATGTGAAAACAAGTTAAGGGGTTTGTCTTACTCCTCTTGCCGCGAACATAAAAACCGGTTCTTATATTCGATTTTGAAAAAAAAAATCCTTTTTGAAAGTTCTGTTGTTTTTTTTGAATAAAAGATCTTTCAAATAGAAGGACCAGTCCTTAAATTTTAAAAATAATTTATGCAATTTTAACGTTAATGAATAATACAAGAACATAATGGCCATAGCTTATATTATACAATTTAAACATATTAAAATAAAATGGTATTTCAAAGTTAATAATTACTAGATTTGTATAAAAAGAAATATATGTAATACAGTTTTACTAGCTAGAGATGGCAGTGATAAAGTATGCATAAAAATTTCAAATAAAAGAACTAGTCCTTCTAATTGAATAGGTGATCCGGCTATTCTTTTATTCGTTTAAAAGAACCAGCTCTTATGTTCGCGGTAAGACAGTAGCTATATTTCGACTGATCTAGTACAAACACATAAGTTAAGGTTAAGGTAACTAAAAGCAAATTCAACAAAGTATTTCATAAGCATCCTTATCCTTAGTAATATTTTACAATAATTATTCGGGATTGTGAGCAATTAAACTCAAGTAACTAAGGAAACAATTTGAATTTTTCAGTTGGAAATAAATCACAAAAACTCTGTTTTTCTCTTTTACATATTTCGGTTGGGATTCGAACTCATAACCTCATCAGTGCCAGAATGAGTTCAAATCCTTTGGCACACACGTTATCCACTTCGCCACATGATATTTTGAAGTTAAAACTTCATCATCACTCTGTTTACTTCAGTAATTCTCAACTGTTATTAGACTCCTATTTTAAAGGAAACGTTTTAACATTATTTTTGGGGAAAAATTAATGTTAAAAATAAAATTTCTAGACAGTACTATTGTGTTAATTCATAGAATATGTAATATTTCTATTATTGTCAACATTCTAAGTCACGAGTGTATAGTCATTATTGATTGTTTCCAATCAATGCGAAATCAATGAGTGACACTTGGTCATTTATTGTCAAATATACGCTTTCGTATTAGACAACATTTTGGGCAATTTTAATTATTCGAGATTTTTGTGCGCAATTAAACTCAAGTCACTAAGGAAAGAATTTGAATTTTTTCAATTCAAGGGTATTGTTTTAAATAAATCAGAAAAAAACTCTGTTTTTCTCTTTTACGTGTATCGGTTGGGATTCCTCAAAATCCCCAAAAATAATGTTAAAACATTTCCGATAAAATAGGAGTCTAATGGCAGTTGAGAATTCAACTTAAGTATAGTAGAATTTTTTTGCCAGCGAACACAAAATTTGTTTGTTATGCGCATATTGTTTGCACATTCAGTGTCTCGATTAAAATATTAAAAAAAACTATTGGTGTCCCATTGAAATGGAAAAAAAAAAACTCATAAAAATTAATAAATTACTATTGAAATTCAACCAATTATAATAGAAAACCAAAAACTAGTAAAAATATTAATGATTTTGTAGGCAATGTAACAAAATTTTGATAATTAAAAATAATTATAATAAAAATAACGACGCCTATGGAAACAAATATCACAACAAACAAATGGTACTAGAAGTAGAAATTTAACTAATATAATTGTTTTGAAAACAAATTTATCCCAAAATAAATAATACATCTCTGTTTTACTTTTTGTCTCATCTTTTATCTCTTGCTGCGTCCTAGCTGTCAAAAATTCGCTGGCAAAAAAATTCTACTATAAATAGAGTGATGATGAAGTTTCAACTTCAAAATATCATCGCATTGGTGGTGAAGTGGATAGTCTGTCTGCCAAAGGATTTGAACTCATTCTGGCACTGATGAGGTCCCAATCCCAAACGAAACACGTTAAATGGAAAAATAGAGTTTTTTCTGATTTATTTCCAACAATACCTTTGAATTGAAAAAAATCCAATTATTTCCTTAGTTACTTGAGTTTAATTGCTCACAAAAATTCCAAATAACTAAAATTCCCCAAAATGTTGTCTAATACACACGCGCATATTTGACAATAATTAACCAAGTGTCACTCATTGATTTCGCATTGATTGAAAGCAATCAATTATTACTATATACTCGTGACTTAGAATGTTGACTATATAGAGCAATTCCATCCCAAAGCGATCACCTGTTGTCCATCAAAATTTTATTTTGCCTAAAACTATTTTCATTCGGTAGAGTGTCGAAAATGGATGAGTTGAAATTTTTTTTTTGATCCAAGAAACGCTTGGTTATCCTGTGCTGGTATGATCTAAAATCACGAACTGTGCTTACACGCGTATCTTGAAAATGCAACCATTTCTGAACGGCTGAACCGATTTTGACAACAGTAGGCGCGTTTGAAAGCAGAAACATAGTAGTTTTAGGGAAAAATTTTTATCTGAGCATGTTTTTATAGAACATCTATGAGAAAATTGAAAAATGGTCAGAAAAATCGTCATTTAACATAGCCTGAACTGAAATTTTGCCCGTTAAAAAAAGAAAAAAAAACTTTCATATATTAGCTTTTTAGTTTCCAAGTATAAAAAGAGGGATATTTTTCGTTCTCGAGTAACGGTTTTTTAAAATTTTGTCCTACAAAAATAGGGTTCTTTATATGAAGCTTTAATCCAAATTTCACGCTCTTAAACCTTAATAAACTGAAAGCCAAAGACAAACATCTTGAATAAGATAAAACGAAATATCAAAATGCTTTTTTATTCGCCTACATACTAAGGTGTTACTTTATTACTGTGATTTACGGCCTTAAAGTGTCACTTTTTAACTATTCATTTTGATGTCATATAGTTACGTCCAAAAAAGTAAAAAGCATTTGTATTTGTTGAAATTCTATGAAAAATAAAATTTTTTATCAAAGCAACCCTTAAATTCAAAATTCCATTATCCAATTAAAATTATTGTTATCATTTGTTGTCATGGTTATTCAATAACGTTTCGGAGACAATATTCTATCGACAAATGACAATTAAATAGTCTACGAGATTTAAACGCAAATAAGTGTTATATGCCGTTGCATTTTATTTATTTATTTATTTTTATTGTTAAGTAAAAGAAACCTAACAATTTAAATAGCCATATGAGCAAAAATGCTATTGCATGGCATACTAATAACAAATTACAATTACACACAACAATTACACAATCTTGACCCCGCTCAAGTCAAAACGATGTTGAATCTTCGTGAAATTGCTCTATTATATTTTGGTGTTGGGTTTAAATTGTAATTTAAAATAAAAAAAATTAAAAAAAAAAATATTATGCAAATAAGTATTCTAGTGTTTAAATTAAGAGGTTTAATTAATAAATTAATTAATTTATTATATTTTTTTAACTAAAACAAAGTATTTTAATAGTTCGTTTTTATCTTTTTCAAGATGTTTGTCTTTGGCTTTTAGTTTATTAAGGTTTAAGAGCGTGAAATTAGATTAAAGCTTCATATAAAGAACCCTATTTTTGAAGGACAAAATTTTAAAAAATCGTTACTCGAGAACGAAAAATATCCCTCTTTTTATACTTGAAAACTAAAAAGCTAATATATGAAAGTTTTTTTTTTCTTTTTTTAACGGGCAAAATTTCAGTTCAGGCTATGTTAAATGACGATTTTTCTGACCATTTTTCAATTTTCTCATAGATGTTCCATGAAAACATGCACAGGTAAAAATTTTCACTAAAACTACTATGTTTCTGCTTTCAAACGCGTCTACTGTTGTCAAAATCGGTTCAGCCGTTCAGAAATGGTTGCATTTTCAAGATACGCGTGTAAGCACAAATCGCTATTTTAGGTTATACCAGCACAGGATAACCAAGCGTTTCTCGAAACAAAAAAAATTTTTTACCAAACCATTTTCGATACTCTACCGAATGAAAATAGTTTTAGGCAAAAAAAAAATTTGATGGACAGATTTTAGCTAAAAGTGATCGCTTTGGGATGGAATTGCTCTATAATAGAAATATTTCTTATTCTATGAATTCACACAATAGTACTGTCTAGAAATTTAATGGAAAACTTCCCAATGCTGCATTAATGTTGCAACATCATTAGAAGCAATTTATGTCTTTAAAATTTATTCATTATATCTTTAAATTTGCTTTCCTAGTTTTTAAATGTTTCTACAATAATATTTTCCTTTTTTATTAAATATAAAAGAGAATATGTATTTTTCCTATAATTTATATAATTTTTCCTAATTTTCCTTCTATATATTTTTTATACGATACTATATGAAAAATCCATTTTCATGTAGGTCTTTCACTTCCTGTAAAAGTAGCTCTTTCTCTAGAAAAAACAAACAATACAATATGAATTTTGAATGTTGTGTTGTCGTTCTCTAATATAATAATTTATAAATAATACTATTAATATTTACCGTGGTGGTAAAAATAATAAAAAGAGTGAGCAATTTCACGAAGATTCAACAATGTTTTGACTTGACCCCTTTTAATTTTGATTATTTTTTGTTTATAGATAGTCTTTCATAAATAAAAAATACAAGTTCTCTTAGAATTTTTTTTTTTCGACCAGGGGTCTTCACAGGGTGCCCCTCAATTTTTTGTTATTATGTGATGTGAGTGCATTTTGACGAGCGATTGTAGAAAAACTACTGAATCGATTTTCATAAATCATAATATGTCGTTGAATAAGTATTAGAACAAAGTTTTTAAAAATGTACACTGTTAATTTTTTGAAATAACTTTTAACGGTGTAACATAAGAAAAAAACGGTGTAATTGAAGAAAAGATGACGCTACACCTTTTTTTTTTAAACTAAATTGAAGCTTATTTTATATCTAACAACTTGTGAAAGTTTAGGACTAGCTATATTTTTTGTTTTAAAGATAAAATTCGTTGTGCATATGACTGTCGGGAATCAGTTTTTTTTGTTCTGAAGGAAAATTATAAAAATGGCGTTATAAACTAAGAGATTTTTTTTATGTTAAATATCAAATATTTTATTATTAGATGAACTTTTTAATATATTATAAAAATTATATATGTAGTACAATAAATAAAATAAATATAATTGTTAAAAATGATATACTTATTTTACAAACAGAAGTTTCTTTTGAATAGGAAAACACTTCTGCAATTATTTTCTTTGTATTAGATGGCATAAAAAAATGAAATGTTTATTTTTCACTTTTAGTAATCACTTATCACTCTTATAAAAATAATTTGACAGTCTCGACTGCAGACAAAAAAGCCGTATAAATAACTGAATCTATTTAGGAACTTTTGACTGGAGAAGTATTATGTTCGTATT
The DNA here is from genome assembly GCA_963693315.1 of Diogma glabrata. Classification (NCBI taxonomy): domain Eukaryota; kingdom Metazoa; phylum Arthropoda; class Insecta; order Diptera; family Cylindrotomidae; genus Diogma; species Diogma glabrata. Next base: position 183,955,105 of record OY856186.1, read on the forward strand.
ATGTTATTATGGAATCATAAAGTAAAAGATTGTATTTTAACATTAAATTACAAATATTTTATTATTGAATAAACTTTTTAAAATACCATACAAATTATATATGTAGGTTAAAGAAAATAAATATTGTTATTAAAAATTATTTACTTATTTTACATTCAAAAGATTCTTTTGAGTTAGAAAACATTTTTGCAATTATTGTCTTAGTATTTAATGGTAACAAAGAATGAAATTTTTGAGTTCCACTTATAGTAATCGCATTTTTATATCGATATTGTAATTTTTCTTTTGTTAATTGATGTTCATTTTTATCGGCGTATCCAAAGTTCATGGTAGTTTCCCATTTTAAAGCCTATTCGAAAAGTTTTTTTGGTGTATCAATAATATCTCTGCTCCTCATACTATAACGGTGTGCAGCACGCTTCAGTGTACCACCAATCCCATCGCAAGGTCCCTTTCCATGGCTGGTAGCATGAAAATGCCATTCTGCATCAACCTTAAAGTCTTTTTTATTGTGGTTTATTTTTGTATTGAGAAGGGGCACCGTCGGTGTTAGAAATTATTTTTCTAATATTGGAATTTATATGCGTTCTGATGAATTCAATAAGTTTCGTAATGAAAAGATGGACTGTAGTACTGTTGTGATATCCGAAATGAGTATAACACTTCGGTGCTGTATATATTCACTTGCGGCACTTTTAAAATAAATGACAAATGGATGAATAGTAGCTTGTGAATTATTATAATGATAACCTTGAACCAAATCCTGAATTATGAATGCGTAGTTTTCAGAAAAATCCCCTTGAACGAAGCACTCTCCTGGTTCTAATTTCTTTTTCTTTCCTCAATGAATGTAGATTGCTGTTTTGCTATAAAGTTGTGTGGTATCAAAATTTGTAAACGGTAAATAAATTTTTTCATAAATTCTTCTACAGTTTCTATTAAAGTATCCAAATTGCATCGATCAGTGGTATTCCATTGTTGATATTTGACTTGAAGGATTCCTTTAACGTCAAAATCATTTAGTAATTTTTCTTTCAGTTATTGAAGTTTTTCTAAACATTCATTGCACTTCAAAGTATGACAACCTTCTGTTAATTCACCACATGAAACAAAGTCGATTAATGTTTTATAATTCTGGAAAGCAGCATCAGTAATCCAAGACATCTTAGAGTGTTGAATCATTAGTTTCATATTTTGATGTATTGTACACACGCACACATTATGAACTCCTTGGGATAATTTTATACATTCTTGTGGTCAAAGGGACGTGAATTTGGTAAATCCTATTTTCACATCAGGAAACTTATTTTTAAACTCCACATAAGCTTCATTTAATGTACATAGCAATAAGCGCTTTTTGGATTTATGCTGAAATTGCTTATATTTTCTTTATTGTACATATATAATTTTAAAAATTAAAAATCATATATATAATTTATTTAATTTATTTTTTTTTTTGGACTACAACGAATAAAAACAATTTTTTATTTTGAAAAGATCATTTAATAATAAAATATTTGATATTTAACATAAAAAAAATCTCTTAGTTTCTAAAGCCATTTTTATAATTTTCTTTCAGAACAAAAAAAACTGATTCCCGACAGTCATATGCATAACGAATTTAATTTAATTTTCAATAATGCTAGTCCTAAACTTTTACAAGTTGTTAGATATAAAATAAGCTTGAATTTAGTTAAAAAAAAAAAGGTGTAGCGTAATCTTTTCTTCAATTACACTGTTTTTTTCTTATGTTACACCGTTAAAAAATATTTCAAAAAATTAACAGTGTACATTTATAAAAACTTTGTTCTAATACATATTCAACGACATATCATTTATGAAAATCGATTCAGTAGTTTTTCTACAATCGCTCGTCAAAATGCACTCACATCACAAAATAACAAAAACTTGAGGGGCACCCTGTGAAGACCACTGGTCAAAAAAAAATTCTAAGAGAACTTGTATTTTTATTTATGAAAGACTATCTATAAACAAAAAATAATCAAAATTAAAAGGGGTCAAGTCAAAGTTTCCCAAAAATTTGCTGAACTTGCGTGAAATTGCTCTATTTCTTTCTTGAGATGAAAAAGTTGTAGGCTCGTGAGTTTGTACTACTCGATGCTAGCGCCTCTCGTTAGCACATTATTACACTAACGAAAAAATAGTTCTTTTGTACGAATATACCGTAAAATAAAATTTTACGATTAAAAAATTGGGTGTTAAGCAGACTATTTTACTTCGGTCTGAAAGACCTAAGTATTACATTCATGAGCTCAAAGTGAAATTCTTACCCCCACTTTTTTTGGCATTTCTCGACGTTTTAGGACCTACTGATTCTAAAAAAGCAAAAAAAAAATGTGTGTCTGTCTGTCGGCCGTCCGGCCTTCCGGCCGGCCGTCACAACCGACGATATCTAGAAAACCGCTGGACGGATTTCAAAATTTTTTTTTCTAAAAATAGGTTTACTCAATGGGAAGAGCCGAAAGGACGATGTGTTTGATAACTGTACCGGAAGTGTGTCAAAAAAATCGTCAAGTGTGTCAAAACAAGGAAATTTGCATATTTTTTGCTTAAAAAACGTTCATTTTAAGTGATTACGAGTAGGAACATTGAATTTGGAGAAATCTTGATGGTCGGGATTAGTATGTGAGACCAAAATCTAGATTATTGCATTACAAGTTTGTCAAAAAAATGTTGTCAAGTGTGTCAAAAGAAAGATTTTTATTTATTTTTTTACCTAATTTTTTGGAAAAAAAATAAAATTAATTGTTTGTTTGAAATGAAGTTTAATTATTATTATTGAGAATTATGGCATTATAAGTTTGTCAAAAAAATGTTGTCAAGTGTGTCAAAAGAAAGGTTTTTATTTATTTTTTACCCTATTTTCTTAGAAAAAAATAAAATTAATAGTTCGTATGACATGATATTTTATTATTATTATAGAGAATTATGGCATTATAAGTTTGTCAAAAAATAATGTCAAGTGTGTCAAAAAATGATTTCATTTAATTTTTTAGCCAATTTTTTGGGCAAACAAATGTAGCTGTTTTTATGACGTAAATGTAATTTAAAATGAAATTGGTCATGGAAATTTTTGAATTTGTTATAGTTTTTGAAATATTTTTGGAATTTTGAAAAAGTTTGTATATTTGGTTTTGTAATAATTTTTGCAATATTTTTAGAATTTCGGCAAAAGTTTTAATTTTTGATTTTGTAAGAATTTTTGGAATATTTTTAGAATTTTGAAAAATTTTAAATTTTTGATTTTAGTATAATTTTTGGAATTTTGAAAAAATTTTTGAATTTTTGATTTTGTAATAATTTTTGCAATATTTTTAGAATTTTGGAAAAAGTTTGAATTTTTAAGAATTTTTGAAATATTATTGGAATTTAGAAAATATTTAAATATTTGATTTTATTCTAATTTTTGGAATAGTTTTGGAATTTTGAAAAAGTTTGATTTTATTTAATTTAACAATATTTTTGGAATTTTGATTATAATTTTCCGGCAACGTATTGATGTTTCGTGTTAGTTTTGTAATAAATTTTTAAACAGAGATAAAAAATACTTGTACTTTAACAAAGAGCTATGTTTGATATACATCGCTGCCCAAAACTAAAAACCATGTCCTCATAAAAGTATTTTGCGGAAAACTATATACAAATCCTTAACCCAGACCGAAGTCTTGATATTTTTCCAATTGAAATTACAAAACGTAAAATTACTATTTTACGCCCTAAAGCGAAAATATTTAAGACAACATACTACACTCAAAAGAAAAACACATAATTTAACTCTATTTTCAAAGAAAACATAACATATTTACATATTTATATTTTGAGAATTTGTTTTTTGAGGAAATTGTCAAGCATTTTTATTTTATAAGTATTGTCAAATATCTTTTGAATTGAATTATCAAGTATTTTTTGGTTTCTTAGTAAATTAATTTGTATGCACTGCAACGTGTCAATTCTTCGTTTCTTATCCAGTGAAACAATCTTGAAAAAAGTTCATGAAATATGCATTAATTGTGCATATTACAAAATCCCCATGCACAAAATTGAGCATAATGCATGTCATGCACATGATGTGCACCATGCCGTGCACATGTCGCAATATGCACACAAACGGTAGTCGCGTGTTGCACGAATAATAAAAAAACAAAGAAAAACGAAATTTATTTGATGATAAGAATAATAAACAAAGAATAAAAAAAAATGGAGAATGAAGAAGTAGTTTAACATTTTCTAAAATGACTGGTTTCATTTAATTTTTTATAAGATAATATGAGTTTCGTAATATTAAATTGATGAATTTTATTTTATGTTCATCTAAAATTATGTGCGAAAAAATTTTTTTTGAAGGTTGTGAAACAAACCATTCACAAATAACAAAAGAGCACTTTAAATAATTAGTTTTAGTGATTCAAAAAAATTATTATATTTTTTTCAATATTTTTTGTTTACCATTTTGCATGTCAGTTTACTGATATTTAAATTTGTTTTATTTATGATATTAAGAAAATTGTAAAAGATTAATTTTATTTTTTATATGTAAGCCCTATATTAAAATTTTTTTAATACTGATTTTTGTTTCGTTGGAAAAATGTCGAAAACATGGACGCTTCATTTTCAAATGCAATCACATACATTTTACAACTTTTAAAATACGACCACAATCATCATTTGTCGCAATTAGGACTTGTAAAACCGGTTTTAAAAACAAATATTTTTTTAGTAATTCTTAGGCTGTTTTCTAAACCAAAACTTATTTGAAACTTATTTGTGGAGACTTACTTATTTGAATAAGTAACCTAAATAGGTGACTTATTTGAAATTTTTGTTCATAGAAAAATCTAATTCGATTTGAGTTTTGACAGTGTCAAATATTTTTATGTTTGTTTACTAAATGATTTTAAGGAATAAAACTTCTTTTTCGATTTCTAATAAAATTAATGAAATGCTTTAAAATGAAAAAAATAGTTTTGAAAACTCTTTTAATTGATCTAATTAAATAAATGTTTTTAATTAAATTTATTTTCGAATTTGCTTTAATGTTGCTGTCAAAATAAGTATGCTAAACCATTTAGAATAGCTTTAAAATACTTATTTAAAATGGCGGTGAATAAGTAAGTCTACATAAATAAGTTTCAAATAAGTCGTCGTTTAGAATACAGCCTTACAGTGAAACTCGTAGGTGTGCATTTATTACGTAGAAATTATGTTCACACGACTTTTTTATTCTCGCCAAGTTACTTATTTTTTTGTATTATATTCAGATACTGCACCACAATATTGGTTAAAAAAAAGTATTGGTGCTAAGTTTATACAAACAGAGAACAGAGAAAAAAAATACATATTTTATCAAGTAGGCTTTGTAATTTTATTCAAATTTAAATTTGAAAAATTTATCAAAAACACACGAAATTTCAAACTTAAAAATAGCTTTGAGTATGCTTTGATTTTAAAAAAATGCATTTTAATATTTGAAAGTGTTGGTATTTAGTTTGTACATATTTAGTTTTTGAGAATAACAAAAACTGTTGCGTGCTACTAATGCGTATGGGTTTGTCCAAAATTGTGTAATACTTGTCCTCCCATTCGCTTGCCCAGTTCCTACTACCTCCTACTATTAAATAAAAACAAAGTTTTGTTTCGGTTCGGAGACCGTTATTTTTACGTTCAGTTTTTTTTAATATTTTGTTTGCAACATTAGCTCGCACTAATAGAAGTTTAAAAAATTGATAATATGATTGATGCATGATGATGAAGATTCGAGGGTCGAATAATCATTGCCTCGGTGACGTAATTGATAAGTATATTTTTCATCACAGGATTCGAATCACGGCACTGATACAGAAGGTTCATATTTCCTTGGTTACTTGAATTTAATTATTCACAACAATTTCCAATTAACTCGGTAAAGAAGTCTTAAAAAAGATAATTAAATTAGCTCCCCATAAGTGATTTATTTTGAGGTAGAAGAACTGAACAAAAAAATATGGAGGGGCTGAAATCTCACAGCTCTGAGATATCAAGACTTCGGTCTGGGTTAAGGATTTCGATATAGTTTTCGGCAAAACACTTTTATGAGGACATGGTTTTTAGTTTTCGGCAGCGATGTATATCAAACATAACTCTTTGTTAAAGTACAAGTATTTTTTATCTCTGTAGAAATTTTTTACAAAACTAACACGCAACATCAATACGTTGCCGGAATATTATAACAGATCATATATTAACATAATTTAGTGAAAAGATGATACACTAAGCAAACTACTCAAAAACCTCTCCATTTAGCGTTTCGAAAAAATATTACAAAATCACAAATTCATATTTTTTTCATAATTCCAAAAATATTGTAAAAATTAAACAAAATCAAACTTTTTTCAAAATCCCACAAATATTCCAAAAATTAGAATAAAATCAAATATTTAAAGTTTTTCTAAATTCCAATAATATTCCAAAAATTCTTAAAAATTCAAACTTTTCCAATATTCTAAAAATATTGCAAAAATTATTACAAAAATTGAAACTTTTTTCAAAATTCCAAAAATTATAATAAAATTAAAAATTTAAGATTTTTCAAAATTCTAAAAATATTCCAAAAAGTCTTACAAAATCAAAAAGTGAAACTTTTTTCAAAATTGTAGAAATATTTATAAAATTCAAAAATTCTATTACTTTCAAAATTCTAAAAATATTGCAAAAATTATAACAAAATCAAAAATTTGAAATTTTTTTCAAAATTCCAGGAATATTCTAAAAATTAGAATAAAATCAAATATTTAAACTTTTTCTAAATTCCAATAATATTCCACAAATTCTTAAAACTTTTTTTTCGAAATTCTAAAAATATTGAAAAAATTTTTACAAAACCAAAAATTGAAACTTTTTTCAAATTGAGAAATTGAGAAAAAATTGAGCAATTCCAAAAATATTCCAAAAACTAGAATAAAGTCAAATATTTAAACTTTTTCTAAATTCCAATAATATTCCAAAAATTCTTAAATATCCAAACTTATTCCGAAATTCTAAAAATATTGCAAAAATTTTTACAACACCAAAAATTGAAACTTTTTTCAAATTGAGAAATTGAGAAAAAATTGAGCAATTCCAAAAATATTCCAAAAACTAGAATAAAGTCAAATATTTAAACTTTTTCTAAATTCCAATAATATTCCAAAAATTCTTCAAAATTCAAACTTTTATTCTAAAAATATTGCAAAAATAAAATCAAAAATTGAATTTTTTTCAAAATTCCAAAAATTATAATAAAATCAAAAATTTAAAATTTTTCAAAATTCTAAAAATATTCCAAAAATTCTTACAAATCAAAAATTAAAATTTTTGCCGAAATTCTATTGCAAAAATTATTACAAAATCAAATATACAAACTTTTTTCAAAATTCAAGAAATATTTCAAAAACTATAACAAATTCAAAAATTTCCATGTCCAATTTCATTTTCAATTACGCTTACGTCATAAAAACAGCTACATTTTTTTTCTCCAAAAAATTGGCTAAATAAATAAATGAAATCATTTTTTGACACACTTGCCATTATTTTTTTGACAATCTTATGATGCCATAATTCTCTATAATAATAATAAAATTTCATGCGATACAGATTATTAATTTTATTTTTTTCCGAAAAATTTGGTAAAAAAGTAAATAAAAATCTTTCTTTTGACACACTTGACAACATTTTTTTGACAAACTTATAATGCCACAATTCTCTATAATAATAATAAAATTTCATTTCAAACAAATAATTAATTTTATTTCTTTCCAAAAAATTGGGTAAAAAAACAAATAAAAATCTTTCTTGTGACACACTTGACAACATTTTTTTGACAATCTTATAATGCCATAATTCTCAATAATAAAAATAAAATTTCGTTTCAAACAAATAATTAATTTTATTTTTTTCCAAAAAATTGGGTAAAAATAAATAAAATTCTTTCTTTTGACACATTTGACAACATTTTTTTGACAAACTTATAATGCCATAATTCTCAATAATAAAATTTCATTTCAAACAAATAATTAATTTTATTTTTTTCCAAAAAATTGGGTAAAAAAATAAATAAAAACCTTTCTTTTGACACACGTGACAACATTTTCTTGACAAACTCATAATGCCATAGTTCTCAATAATAATAATAAAATTTCATTTCAAACAAATAATTAATTTTATTTTTTTCCAAAAAATTGGGTAGAAAAATAAATAAAAATCTTTCTTTTTACACACTTGACAACATTTTTTTAACAAACTTATAATGCCATAATTCTCAATAATAATAATAAAATTTCATTTCAAACAAATAATTAATTTTATTTTTTTCCAAAAAATTGGATAAAAAAATAAATAAAAATCTTTCTTTTGACAAACTTGACAGCATTTTTTTGACAAACTTCTAATGCAATAATCTAGTTTTTGATTTCACATACCAATCCTGACCATCCAGATTTCTCCACATTCTTTGTTCCTACTCATTATCACTTAAAATGAACGTTTTTTAAGCAAAAAATATGCATTTTTCCTTGTTTTTACACACTTGATGATTTTTTTGACACACTTCCGGTACAGTTATCACACACTGCGGCTCTTACCATTGAGTGTACCTATTTTAAGAATTCAAAATTTTTCAAATCCCTTCAACCGTTTTCTAGATTTCGTCGGTTGTGACGGCCGGACGGCCAGTAGACAGACATACATTTTTTTGCTTGTTTAGAATCAGTAGGTCCTAAAACGTCGAGAAATGCCAAATAAAGTGGGGGTAAGAATTTCACTTTTGGATCATGAATGTAATACTTAGGACTTTCACACCGAAGTAATAACGCTTGCTATGTATACGTTATTATTATATAATGGGTGCGCTGCATTCCCCATAAGGATATCTTTGAAGTGGCGTTTTACATTTTCGAATTATTTTATGACTGGGGGTAAAAATTAATATATTGTTAATTAACGTCCATGCAAATGCATGCGCACATCCATCTATAAACTCAAATATCTCGAAACTACACTTTTTCGTATACGTTATTTCATTATTAAAGCGACGATATACTATTTTTTGTTCGCCGCAAGCAAAATATTTAAAAAAAAATGTTTATTCTAAATTAAAATTATAAATTTGTATAAATTTTGAAATAAAAATATGTGGAACAAGTTACGTTTGACAAAATATTTGTTATTTTGTACAAATTATTGTATAACTATGACAACAAATAACAGCTATTTTAATTGAATTATGAAATTTTGAATTTAAGTGTGGCTTTGATAAAAATTTCTATTTATTATAGAATTTAAACAAATACAAATGTTTTTTGCTTTTTTGGACGTCGTTATGACAACAAAATATATGGTTAAAAGTAACACTTTAAGGCCGCAAATCACAGTAATAAAGTAAAGCCGCATATAGACTATTGCAGAACTCTGCAATATTTCTGCAATGGTAGTGAGTAAAATATTCATTGCAGAAAAGTTTGGCAATGAACTCATTGCAAAACATTGCAATGACTCATTGCAATGTTTTGCAATGAGTTCATTACCAATCATTTCTGCAATGAATATTTTACACACTACCATTGCAGAAATATTGCAGAGTTCTGCAATAGTCTAATTACGGCTTAACACTTTAATAGATCTAGGCGAATAAAAAAGAAATTATATTACTTCTTATTAAAACTCAGTAAAAACGTAGACATTATGTTATAATTTCCAAAAGTTGAAACTCCTGAACAATTAATTAAAAAAACTGTTTATTTCATACTGATATCTAAAACTACATTTTTCGGATTATTTATGGTACAAAAAGTTGAATTTTAATGTCCTAGGACTTTATAAAATTTTATAGAGTCCTAGGACGTTAAAGTTCCTCTTTTTGTACCATAAACGTTGAACTTTAACGTCCTAGGACTTTATAAAATTTTATAAAGTCCTAGGACGTTAAAGTTCAACTTTTTGAGCAAAATTTCAAACTCATTTCTTTTTATTTTATTGAATTTCTAGTATGAAATAAAATTTTGTATTTACCTCAAACGAAAAGTGTTTTTAAAGGTACTCACTAGTAATTTCTCACTCACTAGTAAACAACTAGCTCGTACTTTAAAGTTTCACTTTTCGTTCTAGATAAATAAATAACTTTTATGTTTTGGAAAAATTACACAAAAAATTAAAGAATAAAAGTTAATGAAAGTCGTGTTTTACTGTAACAATTGAAGTTTTTTTTAATTGATTGACTTTTATATTTCCGAAAAAGGATGCGATAACTAAATAAATGTTTAAATTATCTGAATCTGCTAAAAAAGAAGCAAAATTACAGTAAAGCCACAATTAATAACGTGATAAAGTTTTGAAATAACGGCTAAGAGAAAGCAATTTAATGTATAATCATCAAATAATCTGGTAGAATAGCTTTTGAGTGTAACGGCGCAGAAGAAATAATTTTCTGTATAAACCAACCAATTTAGTTTTGGGAAATTACACGGTGGGCCAAAAGTCACGCCTGCGTGTAAAAATTGAATAACTTTTTCGTTTATTATTATTTTTATTTATTTTTCAGATTTTAATTTTTATTGATCGAACCGTGTTACACCACCATGCAAAATTTAACGACCGAGCAACGAACCAAAGTGGTAGAATTTTACTTTTACAATGGGCATTCAAATTTACTGACACAACGAGCATATAAAAATTATTTCAACACCAGAAATGCACCTAGCCAAACTGCAATCAATCGTTTAATTGCACGGTTCCGACAGCAAGGTACAGTGTCAGACCTACCACGATCAGGAAGACCGAGATTAGTTCAGAAGTAAGTGAACATTGATCGTGTACGGAACAGTGTTGAAGAATATCCAGAAACTTCAACGCGAAGACGTTTTGGACAACTGGACATCTCTAGAACATCACTTTGGCGTATTTTATTACGTCATTTACACATGCATCCATACAAGGTTCAAATGGCCCAACAACTTTTACCAGTTGACTACCATCAAAGACTAATTTAGGCAACACGTTTCGTGGAGTTGTGTGCAGAAAATAATGAGTTTCTTAACAATTTAATAATGAGTGATGAAGCAAATTTTCATTTAATGGATATATAAATAAACAAAATATGCGATTTGGGGGTACTGCAAACCCTAGAGTTGTTTACCAGCGCCTATTACACGCACTCAAGTGTACAGTATGGTGTGGAGTGACATCACAAAGAGTTGTAGGGCCCTACAACTTTGAGAATGAAGTTGGTAATGCACTGACGGTGAATGGGAACAGGTAACGTACTGATCAATAATTTTGTACGCCCTGTGGCAACAAACAAATGGTTCCAGCAGGATGAAGCAACAGCACACACCGTGCCACAATTACTCTTTTAATTGAAATTTTTGATGACCGAATTATCTCAAGAAATTCAGAATTTAATTGGCCAGCACGTTCACCAGATTTAACTGCGCCTGATTATTTTCTATGGGGTTATCTTAAATAACGAGTGCATGTTAACAAGCCCCAAACTATACAGCAACTAAAGAACAACATTGAAGCTGAGATCAGGGCAATAGAACCTGAGACTTTGCGTGCAGTTATGCAAAACGCCTGTTTAAGAGCCCAATTGTGCATCGATGAAAATGGTGGTCATCTCTCTAATATTATTTTTCAAAATAATATTAGAGCCCAATTGTGCATCGATGAAAATGGTGGTCATCTCTCTAATATTATTTTTCAAAATTAAAATTTAGTTAATTAATCAAAATAAAAGTTAATATTATATTTAAAAAAAAAAACAATAAAAAAAAAATAATAAACAAAAAAGTTATTTAATTTTTACACGCAGGCGTGACTTTTGGCCCACCCTGTATTTTGGTATATGGACAGCGTGACTATTTTGAACTAGAAAGGATAATAAAAGTAGATATCAGCAATTTAGTGAGAATACTATGATTATCAACATTCAACAAAACGGAACAGATTAATTGGAAAGCGAATGCGAAATTAATTTTGTGGAACAGCTATCTACAAAATGTTATTCCAGAGCCATGACAACAGCCTCAACATAATATTGAGGATGAATACAATACAAATACAATACAATACAATCATCAAACAAATATTATTATGGTGCTTTTATTGGACAACGGGTTTCAGATTTAAAACTTAAATAATCACTCTATACAAATTGAATTTGGTCATCAACTTTAAATATTCCAATTATATATTATTCATATAATAATTTAGTTTCTAACATGAGCTGATAAATTTATTTGTTGACATGAAGAGTTGGATCCGTGAAATCATGGGAGGCAAGGCATACTCAAATTCACAGACTGCGCTAATCGGAAATTAAAAATCTCATGTCACGCAAATCTTCTAATGTTGCTGATAGTGATTCCACTATCAGGAATGCACAAATTCCCGTATCACCAAATATATAATAGGCTGATTTTATACAGTTATTGAAGGCACTAAGGTTAGTATTATTATACACTTACACATTTATTCGAAATGCTGTTCAAACTGGACATTTAGGTTTTTCATGTTGTCTCTTAACTATACCGATCAATAAAAAAATTAGATGTTTTAGTCTAAATATATCAACTTTTTTTAAATAAAAACTCAATTTATTGAGTAAATTAATCAAATGATTCACACAATCAATCTGTTTTTCACAATTTATTGCAAGTTGTTTTCAACAGTGAACCGACAGAGCGGATCCAGGTCCGTTGATTACACAAAACAAAATCGGGATATTAGTGTGGATATTAGCAGTAGACCATAGCAGTTAAACCTCATACATTTTGGTTATGCAACGCATATCAGCAACATTTATCCGATAAACGAAACGTGTACGAAACGGATTGTGGCTTGCGCCGAAAGGCATGATTTGTATACCTGGACGACATTATCGTTATGAGTAGACGGTACTTTTTCAAATTTTTGCTTCAGTAACCCCATTTCTTCAGATTAGTCGCATATTAAACAAAGAACAATACTTATGCCTTATCTTTAATAAATAAAAATCAAAATATTATGAGGCGAAACGAATTTGCGTTAATTCTATAATTCCAACCAATTGGAAACAAATAGTATCTTTCATCATATTTTATTTTCAAACCAAAAGCTAATAATCCAAAACATATTTATATAAACTGACAAAACCAAAATCACGGTGACACGAAAAAAAGTAGGTCAACAAACATGAACTATATCTCTCTATTTATGAGTTTTGTTGTTGTTTTATGTATTCGCATAAAAAAACTATAATTTATCGGATCAAAAACAATTTCACTTTATATAAATTATATTCATGGGAAACATAGAATTAACATATTTATGTTTATTTTTGTCATAATACAAGTTGGTTTTTGCTTTTGCTAGAATATTGCAGCGTGTTTTCGTTTAGATAAAGAGTTTACAGTGTGGCTCATAAATCAAAGAAAAATTCAAATTGTCAACTAATTCCTAAATATTAGAAACACGATTACATATTTAGTTTAACCTGCACAATGTTTAGAATTTTTCGTTGAGCTTGCTTGCTGCTTATAAAAAAAAATTATCAAAAATTTCAGTCTGTTATTTTGTAAGTTTGTATAAATTGTTTAGGTTTATGTCATTAGATAGTCATGATTTGTATTTTTTGCTGTATCATAATTCCTTAGTTTTAGGCGTGGTGTAAACACAAAAAGTCTATATGTCTTTCGTTGAAGGAATATATTCTTAAATTGGTGATTACATCTTAATACACAATTTATGTCAACATTATTTTACTCAAACAAAATCAAATAATCTTACAAGCATATATGTTTCCACACACATCTTTAGCGTTTGTTACACGACTTACCTGAAAGGAAAAAAAAACTTAAATTAGTTCAACTACGCAATACGGAAAGATAAAAAAAAATGCATCAGATACGAGAATTATATAATACGTAATTTAGGTTGAAGTAGTTGAAGGTTGAAGTATTAATAATAATAATAATAATAATAATAATAATAATAATAATAATAATAATAATAATAATAATAATAATAATAATAATAATAATAATAATAATAATAATAATAATAATAATAATAATAATAATAATAATAATAATAATAATAATAATAATAATAATAATAATAATAATAATAACAATAATAATAATAATAATAATAATGCTTTATTTTACTTCGTTTTTTTTACAGCTAGATAATTTTACAAAAAATTTGATATACATTGCAATTTATAGGATATTTTTTCTTAACATTAAATGACAATGGCATTTTGCCGTCTGCCAGATTGATAATTATATCTTTCTTGTATTAATTGGTTGTGATTGCAGTTTAAGTTTTAACTTAACGTAGAAGTACCTTCATATATATATGCTATCTTAAATAAAATACAAAAATACTGAAGATAGCTTATACGGTACTCAATTCTTTTTAAAACAAATTTAGGGGGCAAAAAAAATAGCGATTAACATTTAACATTTATAAAATTTCTAAAAGTAGTAAAATATAAATTAATTAAACATATCAAATGTTATCTTATCTCTTATATTCTATTACATAACTACATATTGATAAAACTAAAAGACTTTTTATCTTGACTGACTCTTATTCCTAATAAAAACTTCAAATAAAACTTCTAAAAAATTATTCCTAATAAAAACTTCAAGTATTACAAAGATGCTTTACTACCATCAACAGAAAAATGCATCTACTGGACAGAATTTTGGAATTCAATTTCAGGAAAATTAATTTCTAAACTCGAAGTTGGCTTGTAAAGTTCCCATTTATATCAAATCAATTTTAATTATTTTTCTTAGCTTTTTCTTCTTCGTAAAAAACTTTTTCATAATATTGTAATTTTGTTGAATTCGTTTTGGTGGATTCAGTTTTGGTTAGGGATTTATTTAATTGATTTTTAACTTTTTTTTCTCGGTAGAAAGAAGATTATTTATTTAAAAATTTGAGCTGACATCTTGTCGTATTTTGGTTTATTTTTATTTGACTGCTGGGAATTTTCTTCATTTTTCGTTGTTTTTACTTTTGTTGTAGGAATGCTGCAGAATTAGGGTTGAATTACATTTTGTTGGATTTAAGTCTTTGTTTTTGTTAAAAAGGCTTAAAAGTAGTTACAGATTAATTTTGAATCCGTTGGATTATTTGAGATTATAATTGAAATTTTTATGACACGTATATTCAGTCAGCATAGAAGGTAGTAGATGTTATAAAATCCAAAGAAAACCGAAATAATACATTTTACAAAATGTGTCATAACAACATATGAATTCGTTTAAGATCTGAGTTCCACTGAAACACGTGCTGTAAGGTTTCGTGAAAACCATTATAAAATTATGGGATCTAAATTGACAAAAGTACCACAGTAAGGCTGAATTATACGACATAATAGCGAGCAATATTCTTTTGTTTGGGTTAATTGAAGTGGCCATGTGTTTAAGATGTGTTATTTCCCTCTGTGACCCCAAAACCCAAGTGACCCCGATAATCGAATGCTTTCAGTTTCGCATATTTTAAGAACTTTACGGTAATTCAAGATTTTATTAAGATTTTTATCTAAACGATAGCAATGAATCTAACCATTGTGTAGTTTAGAATTATAAGTCACTAGAACTGAAGTTATGCATTTTAAAATAAAACATAAAATAATAAAATAAACCTTTTGATATATATATATATATATATATATATATATATATATATATATATATATATATATATATATATATATATATATATATATATATATATATATATATATATATATATGACAGTACAACCGAAAAAAAATAAGTCTGCAAGTGATAAAGCAAATTTGCGTAATCCACCCGCCCATAAAGCGCACGTCCACGGAATTTGCAGGGACAACACATATATGAATCAATAAAAAATTTTAAAATACATGTTCAAAACATCTGCGGATTGACCGCTAACGATGACCACGTGCAACATAATCTTGAGCACGACAAACCGAACATTCTATTCCTTACAGAAACACAAGTTTCTGAAAATTTTCTCTTTATAGAATCGCTTAATTCCAAATATATGCTCGAATCAGCTTTCAAACTCCATCATGCCGTTTGCGCATTCATTCATGAGAGTGTTGCGTATACACGCTTTCCAAATTTTGAACTACACGGCGATGTCTTCAATACAATGGTTTTAAAGATTTGTCTTCCCGAGATTACTTTTTTTACAATAGCTTTATACCGGTCCCCCAACAAACGTAACACAAACTTTTTTAATTCACTAACAAAAATTGTGGAAGAGATTAGAGAAAAGTCCCCTAATTGTGAAGTTATCGTTACCGGTGACTTCAACGTCCACAACAAATCATGGTTGGAATTCTCCAAATCGACCGGCGATGTTGACAATAGTGGAAAACTGGCAGAAATTTTTGCCGCGTCTTAGGGCCTATTCCAAATTGTTAAAAGCCCAACTTTCACTCCCCGTAATTGCGGTGATAATAGTTTTCTTTTAGATCTCTATCTTACCATAATGCCAAATATTACGAGTGTCGATGTAGCGAAAGGTAGTATTGGAAATTCTGATTTAATTTCATCAGTTATCAAAACAGATTTACTTCAAACTACAGCTCCCAAACCCCGTAAAATATTTCACTACTCAAAAATGGATAAGAGTGGTCTTCAAAATTTTTCCCTGGTTTTCCATTCGACCGTCATTGTTTTTACACTGACAACGTAAATGTTTCTGCTCATAACTTTACAGAAACCATCCAATTTGCTATCAATAAATTTGAAAGCAAATTGGATTGTTTTTCCTTTGTTGATTCCTTTTTCCATTGTTAAACCCAAACAAAAATACTTGTATTCGAAGGCTGCCAAAGCGGCACTTAGAAACAAATGTAGATCATTTAACATATGGATGCATAACAAAACTCCCGCTTATCGATCCCAATATCTAAAGGCCAACAAAATATCTAACCAGGTTATCTCAAACGAAAAAGCTGAAATTGACAGAGCGAAGCGAAAGCTACAAAACTTACGTCTATGTCTATTTCTGACAAGAGTTTCTACAGTGCCATTAATTCTTTAAATTCTGGTACAAAATCTTCTATTCCCCCTATTATTGATGGTGATTTAATCGTCAATAATCCCGCAAGAAAAGCTAACTTGATCGCTGAACGCTTTGCTCTGAGCTCCACTGTTTTGGAAACTCCTAAAAAAATACCCCGAATCCAGTCGTCAGGAGTTAATATGAATGAACTCCACTTCAAACCCAAAATAGTCGCCAAACTTTTAAAGGGGTTAAACATCAGCAAAGCCTCAGGAATGGACAATATTCCACCCATCATTTTAAAAACCTTTTCTAAAGAACTTGCACCAACTTTAACTAAAATATTCTACCAATCCTTCAAATCTGGTATATTTCCCTCGTGCTGGAAGTTGGCCAATGTCCAGCCCGTCCCCAAAAAGGGACCAAAATCCGATATCTCAAATTATAGGCCAATAGCTTTACTATCGGTCCTGTCCAAAGTCTACGAGCATTGTATTAATACACACATTTCAAAATTTCTGGAAGTAACTCATTTAATAGCCGACAGCCAATACGGTTTTCGAAACAAAAGATCAACCACCGATCTATTAAACTATGTAGCCCATTGTTGGAACAGCATACTTGATAAAGGTGGTGAAACATGCGTTATCGCTTTAGACATCTCCAAGGCATTCGATCGAGTCTGGCATGCCAACTTGATCCACAAGCTCGTTGCGTATGGTTTTCATCCCAATATTGTGAGGCTGATTCAAAATTTTCTATCCAACCGATACATTTCGGTCTCCTTAGACGGATTTGCTTCTGAGTCTAAACTAATTACCAGCGTTAATTCTCAAGGCTCAGTATTGTCCCAACCCTATTTTTGATTTATATCAACGAATTGTTGAAAATCACCAGCAACCCAATAAATAGTTTTGCAGATGATAGTACTCTGCACAAGTCGAGCCCCTTCCTTCAAAAGGTAAAATGCACGAACGAATTAATCCCTCCCGGAGAGACGCTGCCATAAACGTGAATAAAGACCTAAAAAATGTCGCCGATTGGGGTGACCAAAACCTGGTCAATTTCAACTCTACCAAAACACAGCTGTTAATTGTTTCCAGATCAAAGACCGATTTCCCCAAAGATATTTTATTCAGTATGTGTGATGAACCAATAGGTGAATGTAAAAACATTCGTTTTTCGGGTGTCACAGTTTCAAATGACCTACTCTGGAACGATCATATAATGGCGATGGCAAAAAGCGCGTCTAAAAAACTCGGCCTCCTAAATAGATGCAAAAAAATTTTCACTCCATACCAATTGCTCCATGTTTATAAGTCCTATATTCGTCCCTGCCTGGAGTACCGTTGTCAAGTTTGGGGTGCTGCTTCTGTTTCCATCTTGGCCCTCTTGGACTCTGTTCAAAAGCGGGCTATACGAATTGTGGGTGATCAAACTTTGACATGAAAACTTGAATCCCTACAACATCGTCGCACTGTTGCTGACCTCGTTGTTTTTTACAAATATCGTCATCAACAGTGCTTAGATCAAATCAGCAGCATCATGCCTCAAACTTATTCTTACCACCGTTCCACTCGACAATCGGCTACCGCAACCAGTCAAACGGTTGAGATCCCACGTTGTCATACTGGCAGATCGCAGAAAGACTTCTTTGTCCGAACTGCATACAAATGGAATAGTTTGCCGGAACCCTTAGTCTCAGGTGACTTCAACCCGCAGAGGTTTAAAAAATGCGTTCATCATGACCTTAGAACGCCAGTTGTTGTGGGACCTAGGTCTTAAAAGGTATTTATGTGTTGTTGTGAACCGAACCCCATATTGTAAACCCTATAACACAACACATTTTATTCAAACAAAAAAAAAAAATCAAATGAATAAAATGAAAAATTGCTTTGAAAAGTGAAAGATCCGTATCAAAGGTTTATTTTAATTCCAGCTCGGAGATTGAACTGGCGTCCTTCTGATCAGAGTTTATGGTTAACTGTATTTAACCCACTCAACCAGCGAAGAGATAACCTTTTGTTTTTGGACGATCGACTTAACATTACAATTTTTTTTTATGTATTAACAATGATTTCAAGTATGAAGAACGATAAAAATGTTCGTAGAGTAAATAAAATAAGACAAAAAATTGACACTAAAATTGAATCAAAAAAAATTTTGATGTTCAGTGTCGTCCAACGCGTCGTCGTCGCTGGTCGAGTGAATCTTTCGTATCTTTCACTTTTCAAAGCATTTTTTAATTCTAATCAATTCAATACAGGCAGTTCTAGTGACTTATAATAATTCATGGTAATTCATTTTAATTTTCAAATTAATTTCTTACAACCTTAAATTTAATCTTTATATGAGTATCTATTTTCATAACACAATAAATCATTAACATTATATGTGGCAAACTATACCATTAAAATTGCCCAAGAAAAATCACAACAAGAATTATAAGTTAACCATATTAACACAACCCTTTTCCTTTTACAAAATAAATAAAACCTTAATAACTTATATTAATTTATATTCCATATAAATTCAATTTTCATTCCTTAAAAAGTATTATAAATCGGTCATTTCCAACCCTAACTCCAATCCCTAAACATAAGTTTTTATACAAATATTTAAGAAAATATTCTTCAATCTTTACATTTCCTTAAACTTGTTTTGCTTAACAAAAACATACCGAAAAAGAAAATTGTAATAAGAAATACAAGTTAACAGAAAAAAAACGGTAGAAGGGAAAAATCAATTTCATGGTTATTTTTTTTAAGAGAAAATAACCAAAATAATTGTTTTTGTGTTTTTTATTGACCGAAAAAGCTATGTTTTTTCACTTTTTCTTCTATGAGTATCTACAAGCTTTGAGAAATTTCTATCTTCAAAATAATAGAAAAGTAAAGAATAATATTATATCAAGATAATTTATATTGTATTTGTTTTGTTAGGAATGGAAATCTTTTGTAGTTTTTGAAGTAACAACAACAGTAAGATTTTAGGTATTAAAGTTTGATATGGTATATAACAAATACTATATCGAACTTTCAAGTAAATAATTAGAACTGAAGGTGGTGATGCGCTAACATTTTGGATTTTAAGAAGCCATTATTTTTTCATGTCTATGTTAAATTTTTTATCAAACTCGAGGTTTATCTGCCATTGGTTAAAACCAGGTAAAGTATGACGGCGTATTATGTATGTTATTATAATATTCATATGGACTTAATTTCTCCCCATTTGTTGTTATTACGTAAAATCGCAAAATCGAAAGATACCACAGTAGAGGTTGCTAAAAAACACACGTAGGTTAGTAAATAGAAGAACAAACTAGTATGGTAGGATGTGAACCATAGCGGGCAACCCAAGAACTCCCCGTTAAGTTAAATAGGAAACATAAAGATATTTTCTTTAAACTTTAATAAATTGAAATTCTCTTTCTAAGACTTGCAATTAATCGTCATTTCATCTTTTGGTTACACTGGAAAGAAGATTTTCAGTGCACCATATATTTAAAACTAGCGGTGAAGTTTACGTAAAGTCTACTTTGTCAATGTTGCTAAAAATTTTTCGACTTTTCTCAAACAATATCACCATTTCTTAGGGTTCCGTACTTTGAAAAATTAAAAACGGTATCCTATTGGTGAGTTTGTTTTTGGTTGTTATAATTTCAAATGTTCATTAGAGGTTTAAAGTAGAAATAGAAAAAGTAGAAATTTTGAAAAAAAATTAATTTGATCATGGCATGGGTGTGTCATATGAAAGGTGATTTTTTTTTGTAGTGCAAAAGAGTTTTTTTGTAATTTTCGAAAACACAGTTTTCGATTTATTTTCAAAAATGTAAAAATTATTTTTGTCCCCCCCTTAACTTCGAACATTACAAAAGAAAAAATTTAAAAAAATTTTTATTTGTCTACATATTAAAGTGCTACTTTATTACTGTGATTTGCGGCCGTAAAGTGTCACTTTTTAATCATATATTTTGCTGTCATAGTTACGTCCAAAAAAGTAAAAAATATTTGTATTCGTTTAAATCCTATAAAAATAGAAATTTTTATCAAAGCAACCTTTAAATCCAAAATTTCATTATCCAATTAAAATTATAGTTATTATTTGTTGTCATAGTTATACAATTATTTTGAAAAAAATAACAAACATTTTGTCAAAGGTTACAAAGGTTCAACATATTTTCATTTCAAAATTTATGCAAAATTATAACTTTGATTTAGAATAAACAATTTTTTTTTAAATACTTTGCTAGCGGCGAATAAAAAATAGTATAGCAATAGTACGAACGGGCGTAAGTTATTTTGGACTTAATGTGGGTGCAAATCTCGGCTAGCACCTCGATTTGCAAACTCCACATACGTCCAAAGTCTTAAGCTTTGCGTCCTTGCATCATAATGTACTATTATGGGTGTAGGGATTTTGCTAAATCGAAACCAAAACTTTTTTTGGTTGTTATAATTTCAAATGTTCACTAGAGGGGGTTTAAAGTAGAAATTTTGAAAAAAGTTATTTTTGATCATAGCATGTTGGGGGGTGTCATATGAAAGGTGATTTTTTTGTAGTGCAAAAGAGTGTTTTTTGTAATTTTCGAAAGCACAGTTTTCGATTTATTTTAAAAAAAGTAAAACTTATTTTTGTCCCGCCCCTTATCTACGAATATTACAAAAGAAAAATTTTAAAAAATTCAGGGGTGTAGGGATTTTGCTAAATCGATACTAAAATTTTTTTTACTAGTTATCGTTTTTTACTAGTTATTTCTTCGTAATGGAATACATGGTCGTCGGTCATGACGCCTTACTTTTGATTCCGTACGATCTGCATAAACTATTAGTACAGATGAAATAAATGAATGGCCTGCAAATATTTTCGGAAAGCATAATCATCTAAATCAACAATTTTGTGTCATGGCAACGGTTTTTTATTTTGTCCTGGAGCAATTATATTAACAACTGGAGAATAGCTTTCAACTAATTCCGTGTTATTATTTATCAATAAAACTTCATCATTGCTAATTGGATCTAAATTAAATTTTTCATCTGCAAATTGTACGTCATTATTTTTGTCTACTTTCAAAAATGGCGATGATTGTTTCATGACCATATTGTTTTAATCATTTAATTCCAATCCATTTATATCAATATTCGGTACAATATTGTCAGTATATTTTTTGTTTTTTTAAATTTGCTGGTTGCTGTTATCATCGTTAACATCAGTGAAATTGTTAAACTCTACCTCTGAGTTATCATCAAGTATATCACGATCATCAACAACAAAGTTAATTATCTTGCAATAACCATTTTCGTATTTTTGTAAATATTTCTTATCAACTTTAACTTCATATGTTCTATACTATGGTGTTTTGATTATATAATTTAGCCTTACAAATGCAGCAAAACAACAGCAGCAAATAAATGATGCTGTTTCTGCACGTAATTGAATGAACTGTAATTGAAGATTATTCCAAGAACCATTTTTTGTTTTATGTTTAAGTGAATTTATATACAAATTATCATGGTATCTTAAAATATCATTCTCTTTTTTTTTTACACCGCAAATCTATGTTTTTTGTTTTTTCTTGAGTACCATATGTTTTATTACGTCTCTTTTGCCGAATACGTTGAAGGTTAATATATTTTTCTTTTAACCTATACAACTTATTCCTTCTCAGTATTTTATTTCGAGTTATATTTTTTTATATCATTCCTCAAGTATCTAATATTGCTCTTTAATAATCTATTTCTTGCAATATTTTGAACACATTCAAGAGTTTTGTAAGTGTTATTCTTACGAAGAATTTTATTTCTTACTCTGTTTTTGACAGCTTACTAAATTCTTTTTGTTTTCAATGCGTCTATATTCAAAATCACTTCTTAATCATTTTATACGTTCTAAATTTTGTGCATTTTCTTACTTTTTAAAATCATGATTTTGTCTTTTAGTTTTTATTGAATGAATATTTGTCTCGTCAACTTTTTTTTTATGCTCAGCATTTTCCCTTTTTTTATAAATCCGTTTTTTTAGTTTTTCATAAAATTCTTGTTTAAAGTCATCATTTTGCATCTTTTTCTTCAATTGTTGTTTACTTTTTTCATTGGTGGTTTTTCTATATTCATTTTTTTGCGTAAACTTGCTATTCTTATTTTATTTTGTTCTCTATCAACGTTACAGTAATCTGGATTTAACCGTTTATTACGAAAACATTTTTGTTTTTGCTCCCTGATCTTAAAAAATTTATCATCTAATGATTTTGTTTTTGAATTCAAATTATTTTCTCTTCGAGTGTTTTTCCTTTTCATTAATAAGCTCTTCATTAAGCTCTAGCTGATTGGCGTTTGATTTTCATGATTTTTTCGTTTAATCAATAACACATGTATGAAAATACTGATTGTTTTTTGTCTTTTTCGGTTGTCCAAAAAAAACATACACTACTTTGTTAATTAAAAACTAATTCCATGTTTTGTTCATACTCTTTTTTATATTATTATATATTTTTTATTCAATTAAATGTAGATTAAAAGAATAAAAATTATTGAAAATAAATAAAGTAAATAATAAAAGTAGTTATTTAATAAAATAGATAAAATGGTTAAATATAAAACACAAAAAAAATACAAAACTATTAAAATAAAATTACATAAACTTGTTTAGATAGCACAAAAAGTTTATCTCAGAATGAAATTGAAATAAACTATAAGGTTTGTTCTATCTTGTTTTTTTTCGAAAATTCTCATCTAGTTACAAGTTATGCAATTTGCTTATTTTTCGAAAATATTTTTCTTTGATATTACTTTTCCCTTAAATTATTTAACTTAAAAAATTTGCCGTTTTTTCAAAAAATCAAGAAACTAAGTTTACTAAATTGTCATCCATGAATGCCTTTGGAGATTTTAGATTATTACTACAAAAAAGCTTTCTTCATTTGCTTTTATGATTACACTAAAAATAAAAATAAAATATGGATTAGATAAAAAAAATAACCAGTTCCCAAAACTGCTGGATAATGTAAACTGAGATACCAAACCTATTTTGTGGTATATTTTGTTGCTGTAAAGTTAAACAATGTTCTATGTTTTATTGAGCTATGTTTTATAGAGCATATTAAAACAAACGAAATGTCAACCTATTGGTCAGTTAAAAAAATAGCATTTGTTTGATAGATACCGATCACTTGGTACAAGATACCTGACTTGCTAATTAATTTTTCTCATGTTAACTGAAACGTTTTATCAAAGATTAGTAAAAACCACTTCACAACTGTAGACTGTTGTTGTGATATCATTAAAAGAAAGATCAAAAATAAGATACTTAACCGAAAGTGATAAGCCGGAAGTAATTTTATAAACTTTATGTACCTATGTTTCAACCAAATTAAACCACTCAGAAATGAGTGATATTGAAGTTTCAAATGAACAGTTGACCAAGTGATCAACTCACTAACCTCTGAACTTTTTGTCAAATTTTGAAAATAATTCAGATCTTCGATATTCAACTAATTACGTATACGTCTGCAACTCATTTACATACCAAAGTTTCATTTAGATATCATGCGTTTGCGTAACGAAAACAACACGTAGTTTTTTCACATTTTTTATTCTATTTTGTTAAACAGAAAGATTACATAAATGAATTAGGTTATATAAATATATAGGTTATATAACATGATCGCATATCGTAAAACAACAAAAAGTGGGATTCTCTTTATGACATTTCAAATAACAAAATTAAGTATAAACACAACATTACTTCAATCACTAACCCACCCATTTCTGTCGTAAAATAACGCAATCAAAATCCCAAATTTTTTAGATTAAGCTTTTCATGTAAGAAAATTTAAGCCTACGTAAATTGTAATCAACCATTCATATAGAGCCCCAAATACTTAATCATTTTAAATTAAAAACTTTCCTGATGACAGTCAACAAATTTACTGTTAAAAAAATAATCAACAGAATTTCCTCGCTCTCCTCAATTAAGCCCGCCCAACAGAAAAAACAGCAAAAATTAAAAACATTTAAATATCAAAATAATAAAAAAAATTTAAATAAATTTTATTAATTTCCTTTATTTTCTCTTTGTACATCCAATTTTCTTTTTTTTTTACTTTATTTCTCGAAAAATAAAAATTATTTTATTGTTTAATCCATTAAAAATTCATTTTCCATCGTTTAAAAAACAACAACAAAAAATAAAAGAAATGGAGCGTAAAGAAAATTTTTTTTTCTTTAATTCAAAAATTATTCTAATTTGTGTATCTCAATGAAAATTGTTATTTTTTGGAAAAATTAAGTTTTTCTTTTTTTATTTTGAAAGTTTATGATCGTTTTTATTATGTAACCTTTTCTGGTCGTTTTGAATAAAATCGTTTATTTTTTTTTGTTGGTTTTTAATGGAAAAATGAGATATTAGAAAAGTTTTTGTTCTTGTGTGTTCCGTGTGAAAAGAGGAAATCAATTTTATTCTAGTTTGTTAGAAATAGTTAATTAAAAAAAGTTGTACTGCAGGACGTGCAGGAAGGAATAAAATGAATAACAAATTTATGTTCTTCATGAATCTATAAAATTTTATACACGATGATGACATAATTTTTTTCATTTTAATAAACATAACATAAGAAAATATTACAATCAATATGGCGATATTGTTAAGATATGGTATACAAAAAATATTGAAAATTTTCTTATATTCATTGAATTTTCATAGTGGAACATCTGGATTCAACATTGAATAAAAGTAAAAGAAAATATATCTATAGAATTTTATCATACGTGTATTTGTTTATTCTTTGTTTGTTTTTGAATCAATAGATTTTCATTTGAACAAATTTTACCGTTATGCTTGTATATGTTGTTTATGTAGATGGATACGATCCAAGTTCATGCTATATTTGAATTCAATTTTTTGCTTTGATTGAAGGAACAAAATTGTTTGTTTTAAATTGAATTTGCACAAAGAGAAAAAAAAATTCATTTTTTGTATCGAATTTTTATTAGGTTGATTTGAAATTTGGTGATATGGTTGTTGAATGGATTTTATGGCTGATTTGGTTAAATAAAAATTTAGATTTTATTTTATTAAAATAGATACACTTTTTATTTAAAATATTTTGATTTTCGATTGATACTAAGTTGGATTGAAGAATGGTTGAGATGTAAATAATGATAGATAACAATACACACATACAGTTAACCCCCATACATATGGGATTCAGAAACTGATGGAGTTTTGCAGCACAAAAACGACGTAGTGGGTAGCTGTTGATGAGTAGTACTGTGATGATGATGGTCCAGATGGTTTTTCACAAAAGATAAACATTTCAAAAGATTGATAACAACAAAATCATGCCCAACTTTGCTTCTCCGTTCCGTGCTTTACATGAATCTCTTTTATTTTTTAGAGAATAACTAAATCTTTGTTTTGGTAAAATAATATCTGCAATCAAATTGGTTTTATGTCAAATATTGCTTGAGAAAAAGACAAAGGAAAAAATAAAAAACAGGTTGAATTTGATTGCCAAGCGATAATGGGTTATTTAAGCAGTTAACACAAAAGCTGTATATAAGTGTATAAGTGTTTCTCAACCGGTGGTCCGCGGACCGTTAGTGGTCCACAGAAAAAAATCCCAATCCGAAAAACGTATGAGAAAAATGGAGTTTTTCTCTGAGATAAATCCAAAATATGCTTTCGAATTGAAAAATTCAAAAATACTTAATTGCTTGAGTTTAAGTGCTCAAAAAATCTCTGATATATAATTCAAAATTCTCAATATTCAAATCTAGTGAATTAAAAATTATTAACCAGTTTAATGTACAGTAACATAGTCTTTCGTATAAAGTAAATATACATTAAAGTAACAAGAAAAGTCATCGTCGTTATGAAAACATTACTCCATTTTGAGTTGTTCAATCTCAATGAAGAAAAATATTGATATAAGTAAATTCAACAAATATAATAATAATGCTGTAATAATAATTAGTGCGGTAAAATAGGACCTTACGCAATTATTTCAAATGTCATAAAGTTTGACATTGAAAAGTTCAAAAATACTTAATTGCTTTAAGTACTCAAAAAATCTATAATATGTATATAATTCAAAATTTTCAATATTCAAATCTAGTGAATTAAAAATTATGACTTTTCTCTTTCAGACCTGCCAGCGAAATAGGCTAGCAAAATTCTCTCAGATACCTCCTTTATATTGTTTCCATTGCAAAAATCTTCAAATTTTTTACATTCCATTTCGTATCTCACTTTTGATTTTGCTGGTACCAGTAGTGATTTTATTATATAATAATATTATTTATTTTATTTTATTAGTTTTATTTCTTAAATTAATATAAAAGTGGATAGTAGATAAAAATTTGTACAATATTCATTTCGTAACATCATATTATGATCCTCCATGGGTTCTCAGCCTACGGCCTCTTTTCCATCTCGTATCGTAATGTGATTCGTTACGAAATTCAAATCGTAAGTAACTATTAAAATTCATTGGTAAAACAAGCAAAACAAACAATAATAGTAGTTTAATCAATGAGTGAATAATGAAGTAGTTTATTCTCAAGCAAAAGTTTAAAATTTGAGCGAGGCACGAGCGAGAATTTTAATTTGCGAGAGAATAAAATTCATTATTCACGAATCGATTACAATACTTTATTCTCTGACAAAGATTTTATTACAAAAAAGAATTGTGTATTATAAAAAATAAAAACATTTTCTTCAATGAAAACAATAAATCTTTATTGTTTTAATTGATAAATCAAATTTCTTAATAAAAAAACCCTGATGATAAAAAACGCCCTTCTCATACAATCAACCAAGTTCAACTAAACGAAATAAGAGAATTTAAATTAAAATTTGATTTTTGAACAAAACGTATCAAAGCAATTGTGATTATAATTTGAAAATAATTTTAATGAAATCAAAACAATTTGACCAATTGGAATCATACCAATTGAATAAAATTTTCATTAGGCAATAGGTTAAGTTCATTAGGCTATAGGTTAGAAAACAATACAATAATACATACTATTATTATCGAAAAAACATACAAATAAAGCTGATATAATTAAATGGAAGAGAATAAATATTATCTTATTGTTTGGTATTTTGAAAATGATTGTTTGGTATTTTGAAAATTATTGTTTTGTATTTTAAAAATAAGATTACCTAAATGAAAGAATTAAATTTTATACTAATGAGAATTAAGAAACCAAAAAACAATCATAAAGAAAACTAATTTTTTCACAATGGAAATTCAATTTTATTTAATCGTAGTAGTCTTTGACTTTTTTAATATTCAAGATAGAGACATGCGCATTAGTTTAAATTTGTTTTTTTATATTATCAGAGCGAAAATGTTTTTTTTGGGTTTTTTATAAAATACAATCAAATTATTTATAACTTGCAATTAAAAAATTTATTTCAGAGTTCAATAAAATCAAATGAATTGTTTTATTGTGTTCCGCCACATTCACGCAACAGAATAAAATTGAAAGCTGTTTATTTTATTTTAGTAATACTAATAAAACACACAATTATGATTTTAAAAAAATCAAAAATAATCTATATTTGCAGAAGTTTTAGCCGGAAGAATACAACAATTTATTTGATTGTATTGAACTCTAAATAAATTTTGTTGATTGCATATTAAAAACAATTTGATTGTAATTTAACAAGAAATATACAAAAAAATTTTCGTTCTGATTATATAAAAAACAATAAATTAAAACTAATGCGCATGCCCCTCTCTCAAATATTGAAAAAAGCTGAGGCTACTATGATTAAATTAAATAAAATTTGCATTGTGAAAAAATTAGTATTTTTTATGATGGTTTGATTGTTTCTCAATTCTCATTAGTAATAGTAGTTAGAACTGTGATGCCTTTCTTTTTAAGGCGTTTTATATTGAAAGTACTGAACAATTAAATAGGTATTGAAGTTGAATAAAATTTATTTAATTATTTGATAAGCTTTTGCTCGAAAAATAAAATATAGAATTAAACACTTACGCAAAAAGTATTATATTTTTTAAAGTAAAACTTCTTTAGGTGCGATATGACAAGTAGCTCAAATATTTTTCGGATGGATGTATCGTTTTCATGCGGAAATGGCGTTCAGTAAAATAAATTATTATGAAACCATATATTTATTCATCTCTATTATTAGGCCAGTACAAATAGTATTTGAACAACAAAAAATTCGTTGCAGCTATCTGACCGAGGGATATTGTAGAACAATATATTGTAAAAGAGGGTAAAATAAATCGAACCGACAGCTGCTATTCAAGGTGGAATGAGGTGTGATTTTAGGGGTTGAAAACAGTTTTACGTGATTTTTGGCTAAACCATATCCCATCTTTGGAACAAATCGCTGGAAAACCATGGTGAAACATTCAGTATTTCACTTGACATTTCTAAAGCATTTGATAAAATGTGGCATAAAAATCTCATAGCGAAATTAAAATCTTATGGCATAGACCATCTTACTGTCTCATGGATTCATCGTTTTCTTACAGGTCGCCAATTTCATTTTAGTTTAGATGGTATCACATCCAATATTTTTACAACCAATGCTGGGGTTCCTCAAGGTTCGGCACTCTCACCAACCTTGTTTCTTCTGTACATTAATGACTTACTTATTTCCACAGTGCACCCAACCCATAGTTTTGATGATGACAGCACATTGCATGCATCACATGCATCTCCTAAATTTCGATCTCATACTGCAGTTATCACTGATAGAGAGCTGCTAATTGATTGTATCAACAACGACCTGGCTCGTATAATGGAATGGGGTGATCGTAATCTTGTTTCATTTAATCCAACCAAAACAAAACTATGCCGAATAGAACGACATAAAAATTTTCCTATTAAGATAAACCACGAGGAATTGCGTGAGGTTGAATTCAAAAATTATTCTAATTTGTGTATCTCAATGAAAATTGTTATTTTTTGGAAAAATTAAGTTTTTCTTTTTTTATTTTGAAAGTTTATGATCGTTTTTATTATGTAACCTTTTCTGGTCGTTTTGAATAAAATCGTTTATTTTTTTTTGTTGGTTTTTAATGGAAAAATGAGATATTAGAAAAGTTTTTGTTCTTGTGTGTTCCGTGTGAAAAGAGGAAATCAATTTTATTCTAGTTTGTTAGAAATAGTTAATTAAAAAAAGTTGTACTGCAGGACGTGCAGGAAGGAATAAAATGAATAACAAATTTATGTTCTTCATGAATCTATAAAATTTTATACACGATGATGACATAATTTTTTTCATTTTAATAAACATAACATAAGAAAATATTACAATCAATATGGCGATATTGTTAAGATATGGTATACAAAAAATATTGAAAATTTTCTTATATTCATTGAATTTTCATAGTGGAACATCTGGATTCAACATTGAATAAAAGTAAACGAAAATATATCTATAGAATTTTATCATACGTGTATTTGTTTATTCTTTGTTTGTTTTTGAATCAATAGATTTTCATTTGAACAAATTTTACCGTTATGCTTGTATATGTTGTTTATGTAGATGGATACGATCCAAGTTCATGCTATATTTGAATTCAATTTTTTGCTTTGATTGAAGGAACAAAATTGTTTGTTTTAAATTGAATTTGCACAAAGAGAAAAAAAAATTCATTTTTTGTATCGAATTTTTATTAGGTTGATTTGAAATTTGGTAATATGGTTGTTGAATGGATTTTATGGCTGATTTGGTTAAATAAAAATTTAGATTTTATTTTATTAAAATAGATACACTTTTTATTTAAAATATTTTGATTTTCGATTGATACTAAGTTGGATTGAAGAATGGTTGAGATGTAAATAATGATAGATAACAATACACACATACAGTTAACCCCCATACATATGGGATTCAGAAACTGATGGAGTTTTGCAGCACAAAAACGACGTAGTGGGTAGCTGTTGATGAGTAGTACTGTGATGATGATGGTCCAGATGGTTTTTCACAAAAGATAAACATTTCAAAAGATTGATAACAACAAAATCATGCCCAACTTTGCTTCTCCGTTCCGTGCTTTACATGAATCTCTTTTATTTTTTAGAGAATAACTAAATCTTTGTTTTGGTAAAATAATATCTGCAATCAAATTGGTTTTATGTCAAATATTGCTTGAGAAAAAGACAAAGGAAAAAATAAAAAACAGGTTGAATTTGATTGCCAAGCGATAATGGGTTATTTAAGCAGTTAACACAAAAGCTGTATATAAGTGTATAAGTGTTTCTCAACCGGTGGTCCGCGGACCGTTAGTGGTCCACAGAAAAAAATCCCAATCCGAAAAACGTATGAGAAAAATGGAGTTTTTCTCTGAGATAAATCCAAAATATGCTTTCGAATTGAAAAATTCAAAAATACTTAATTGCTTGAGTTTAAGTGCTCAAAAAATCTCTGATATATAATTCAAAATTCTCAATATTCAAATCTAGTGAATTAAAAATTATTAACCAGTTTAATGTACAGTAACATAGTCTTTCGTATAAAGTAAATATACATTAAAGTAACAAGAAAAGTCATCGTCGTTATGAAAACATTACTCCATTTTGAGTTGTTCAATCTCAATGAAGAAAAATATTGATATAAGTAAATTCAACAAATATAATAATAATGCTGTAATAATAATTAGTGCGGTAAAATAGGACCTTACGCAATTATTTCAAATGTCATAAAGTTTGACATTGAAAAGTTCAAAAATACTTAATTGCTTTAAGTACTCAAAAAATCTATAATATGTATATAATTCAAAATTTTCAATATTCAAATCTAGTGAATTAAAAATTATGACTTTTCTCTTTCAGACCTGCCAGCGAAATAGGCTAGCAAAATTCTCTCAGATACCTCCTTTATATTGTTTCCATTGCAAAAATCTTCAAATTTTTTACATTCCATTTCGTATCTCACTTTTGATTTTGCTGGTACCAGTAGTGATTTTATTATATAATAATATTATTTATTTTATTTTATTAGTTTTATTTCTTAAATTAATATAAAAGTGGATAGTAGATAAAAATTTGTACAATATTCATTTCGTAACATCATATTATGATCCTCTATGGGTTCTCAGCCTACGGCCTCTTTTCCATCTCGTATCGTAATGTGATTCGTTACGAAATTCAAATCGTAAGTAACTATTAAAATTCATTGGTAAAACAAGCAAAACAAACAATAATAGTAGTTTAATCAATGAGTGAATAATGAAGTAGTTTATTCTCAAGCAAAAGTTTAAAATTTGAGCGAGGCACGAGCGAGAATTTTAATTTGCGAGAGAATAAAATTCATTATTCACGAATCGATTACAATACTTTATTCTCTGACAAAGATTTTATTACAAAAAAGAATTGTGTATTATAAAAAATAAAAACATTTTCTTCAATGAAAACAATAAATCTTTATTGTTTTAATTGATAAATCAAATTTCTTAATAAAAAAACCCTGATGATAAAAAACGCCCTTCTCATACAATCAACCAAGTTCAACTAAACGAAATAAGAGAATTTAAATTAAAATTTGATTTTTGAACAAAACGTATCAAAGCAATTGTGATTATAATTTGAAAATAATTTTAATGAAATCAAAACAATTTGACCAATTGGAATCATACCAATTGAATAAAATTTTCATTAGGCAATAGGTTAAGTTCATTAGGCTATAGGTTAGAAAACAATACAATAATACATACTATTATTATCGAAAAAACATACAAATAAAGCTGATATAATTAAATGGAAGAGAATAAATATTATCTTATTGTTTGGTATTTTGAAAATGATTGTTTGGTATTTTGAAAATTATTGTTTTGTATTTTAAAAATAAGATTACCTAAATGAAAGAATTAAATTTTATACTAATGAGAATTAAGAAACCAAAAAACAATCATAAAGAAAACTAATTTTTTCACAATGGAAATTCAATTTTATTTAATCGTAGTAGTCTTTGACTTTTTTAATATTCAAGATAGAGACATGCGCATTAGTTTAAATTTGTTTTTTTATATTATCAGAGCGAAAATGTTTTTTTTGGGTTTTTTAT
Organism: Diogma glabrata; assembly: GCA_963693315.1. NCBI lineage: Eukaryota > Metazoa > Arthropoda > Insecta > Diptera > Cylindrotomidae > Diogma > Diogma glabrata. Next base: position 183,988,183 of record OY856186.1, read on the forward strand.
AAAATACAATCAAATTATTTATAACTTGCAATTAAAAAATTTATTTCAGAGTTCAATAAAACCAAATGAATTGTTTTATTGTGTTCCGCCACATTCACGCAACAGAATAAAATTGAAAGCTGTTTATTTTATTTTAGTAATACTAATAAAACACACAATTATGATTTTAAAAAAATCAAAAATAATCTATATTTGCAGAAGTTTTAGCCGGAAGAATACAACAATTTATTTGATTGTATTGAACTCTAAATAAATTTTGTTGATTGCATATTAAAAACAATTTGATTGTAATTTAACAAGAAATATACAAAAAAATTTTCGTTCTGATTATATAAAAAACAATAAATTAAAACTAATGCGCATGCCCTCTCTCAAATATTGAAAAAAGCTGAGGCTACTATGATTAAATTAAATAAAATTTGCATTGTGAAAAAATTAGTATTTTTTATGATGGTTTGATTGTTTCTCAATTCTCATTAGTAATAGTAGTTAGAACTGTGATGCCTTTCTTTTTAAGGCGTTTTATATTGAAAGTACTGAACAATTAAATAGGTATTGAAGTTGAATAAAATTTATTTAATTATTTGATAAGCTTTTGCTCGAAAAATAAAATATAGAATTAAGCACTTACGCAAAAAGTATTATATTTTTTAAAGTAAAACTTCTTTAGGTGCGATATGACAAGTAGCTCAAATATTTTTCGGATGGATGTATCGTTTTCATGCGGAAATGGCGTTCAGTAAAATAAATTATTATGAAACCATATATTTATTCATCTCTATTATTAGGCCAGTACAAATAGTATTTGAACAACAAAAAATTCGTTGCAGCTATCTGACCGAGGGATATTGTAGAACAATATATTGTAAAAGAGGGTAAAATAAATCGAACCGACAGCTGCTATTCAAGGTGGAATGAGGTGTGATTTTAGGGGTTGAAAACAGTTTTACGTGATTTTTGGCTAAACCGTATCCCATCTTTGGAACAAATCGCTGGAAAACCATGGTGAAACATTCAGTATTTCACTTGACATTTCTAAAGCATTTGATAAAATGTGGCATAAAAATCTCATAGCGAAATTAAAATCTTATGGCATAGACCATCTTACTGTCTCATGGATTCATCGTTTTCTTACAGGTCGCCAATTTCATTTTAGTTTAGATGGTATCACATCGAATATTTTTACAACCAATGCTGGGGTTCCTCAAGGTTCGGCACTCTCACCAACCTTGTTTCTTCTATACATTAATGACTTACTTATTTCCACAGTGCACCCAATCCATAGTTTTGATGATGACAGCACATTGCATGCATCACATGCATCTCCTAAATTTCGATCTCATACTGCAGTTATCACTGATAGAGAGCTGCTAATTGATTGTATCAACAACGACCTGGCTCGTATAATGGAATGGGGTGATCGTAATCTTGTTTCATTTAATCCAACCAAAACAAAACTATGCCGAATAGAACGACATAAAAATTTTCCTATTAAGATAAACCACGAGGAATTGCGTGAGGTTGAATCAGTTAGACTTCTTGGAGTGGATATTTAAAGTAACCTGAAATGGAATAAACATATGTTCAATCTCGCTAAATCTGCAATGCAAACATTAGGATTCTTGAGTCGATGTAAAATGTATTTCAATCCCGAGCAAATTTTGCTAATCTTCAAGTCATTTATTCGTCCATGTATGGAGTACTGCTGTCATGTTTGGGGAGGTGCTTGTCAGTCAACAATAAAATGCCTAGCCTCTGTACAGAGAAACGGTTGATTGGTACAATACGGTTGATTGGTAATACCGAACTAACGGATCAGCTTGATTCACTCCAGCACAGAAGAAATGTGGCTTTATTGTCAAACTACTATAAATATAACTTTAGCGAATTTTCCTCTAAGGAAATTCAAAACATCCTTCCATTGTGTGCGCAGTTTATTCGGCGAACAAGAACTTCAGAGTTATCTCACCCATTTGCTGTCCAAATACCTCGTTGTAGAACTATGTCCTTCCAGAACGATTATTTTAATAGAGTGGTCAAATTATGGAACACAACGCCCGGCTCCGTATTTCCCGATGAATATTCTCCTCAGATGTTTAAAGAAAATGTCCATCGTCATTTAAAAGAATCAGTATAGATATTCCTATATCCTCATTCCTTCCATTTTCCTCATCTCCTTCCTTTATAGTTGACATGTCCGTCCATCCGTCTTCGGATATTCAAAGAGTCTAAATAATGAATATTCATATTTAGTGTGCTAAACATCTCTAACTAATTAATAAAAAAAAAAATTATAATTTTATAGTTTTCTATTGACATTATAGTTTTCTATTCAACAAAATTTCTTCTTAATTAAAAGATGGAAAAATAACAGTTTTCGCCATTCAAAGAACAAAATTTCTTCTTAATTAAAAGATGGAAAAAATAATTAAATCTTTGTCTGTAAAAACATTTATGTCTGATGATAAATTTCTCTAACAACTTTTTTCGATAATCCTTTCTCAAAAATTTATTTATCAACAATATTAGTTTTAATTATTTTATAAATTTTATTATTTAAAATATTTGAATTTCTATATGTATTTTCAGAAGTAATTTCCCAAGGACGGTGATAATTCGAAATAATATTTTGCGAAAATTTCGAAAGCAAGTACGCTATTATCAATACCACTTGCTTGAGTAATTTTCTAAAAAATTACGAGAATTTATCAACGAACAAGGGGAATTCGTTTAGAAAATTTTTTGCCATTTTTCATTTCTTTATATATTTTTTATGAATTATACGTTGGCCTACTGTGATATCAGCTAATTATTTCAAAATTAGACTGATAATTTTTAATATCCCAGTAGGCCAGACGTATAAATATATGTTATTAGTATAATTCAAATTTTATTGGTGAAATTGAATGATATCATTACATTTTAGAGAATTTCATTGGGTTAAATTAAAACAAAACTGAGGCAAAATTTTCATTTTAAAAAAATGTCAAAATCATCCATTTTCATATGAGTTTTCAAATAGTTTTTTTACTGTGGTAGCTCTACGCAGCGAAATTAGAATTAGAGATACCTTGCAGAATTTACGTGTAAGTGCTCGCATATAACAACACATGTTCTGATTTCGCCGAATGCAGAATTCTGCCATGTATTTGAATTTCCAACATTTATCAAAATTTATGATATTGGCAAACGTGTTATTATGTTGACAGTTAGGTTGAAATTCCTATATGAAACGTGTCCAAACATCTGGTGTTAATATGCTGGGAATAATTGCTTGCGGAAGTTAAGGATCAATCATTCTAAAATAGTGTTAAAATAAATCGTTTCGGTCAAGGATCATTTATTGCGAAAGAAAAAGATAAAACATCAATCGAAGTTGAACATATAGTTTAAGAAATGGAAATGCTGACGTATTATGAGTGATAAAATGGACAGAGTTTTATTGAAAGTCCAATGTAAAACTAACTCGTGTGAGTGGAGTTATTTTTGTTGAGTTGAGTTCACACGAGTTTTTAAAAAGGTTAATAAATTTGGGGTTATTGATACTAGGTAGTCAGGTCAACTAAATAACTACGACAATGATTAAACAGAGAGAAAAATGATTTGTGAACATAATATATCAATAATAATGAACAGGCGACTGCCGATGTTTAAAATGTGATTAATACTAACGATTCGAAAAATCTAGAAATTTATATTAATAAAATTGAAGTAACTGATAGCGAAACCCTAAAGCAGGACATTAAAGTTAATGAATTCCTAACTGATTACGAACGCGAGAATGTTTTAAATATGATTAAAAGATGAAGAGATTGTTTTGCATGTACAAAACCTATCGGAATAAGGAAGAACAAAAACTGCACAAATAGAAATAAAATTATTTTATAATAATCATGTAGTTTATAATCCATACCGTTTCATCAATGTAAAAACGTAAAGAATATGATTGATGAGCTTTTGGAAAATGGTCTAAATCAAAATTCATATACGCCGTTCTCAGATCGCAGTGACAAAGAAATCTGCTGAGGGGAGAATCTGCGTGGACTATGAACGGCTAAACGAAAAATCAATTTAAAAATCAGTTTTTGTTACCGATCATCGAAGACCAGTTGCAAAGGTTAGACGGTTGTAATTATTATACTATCTTTGATTAAAACTTTAGGTACTATTAAATTCCAATAGCAAAAGAATTATACCGTTGACAGTCTTCATAACGCCATTTGGGCACTATGAATTTTTGCGGTTGCCAATATGCCAATGCTCCATCGGTATGAACGGTAATGAACGAAATCGTAAAAGATCAAAGATGATATAATTTTACCTAATCAAAATATCGAAGATGGTATATTAAAGTTAGACAAAGTAGTAATTCTTCAGCGACATGGTTTGAAATTGAAATTGAAACAAAACGGAAAATTTTTAAAAGAAACGGTCAATTTTTTTGGTCATGAGATCTCATTGGGATCTATTAAACTGGGCATTTTAAAATTGAACGCGATCCTTAACTATTGAATAAAGAAAATTGAAAATTGAATAAAGGAAAAAAAGGGACAACATCTCTTATCCTTTTCTATTTTTGTGATATCTCCTTATAATTAGTGATAGTATTTCTCGTAACTTTTAATGGTTTTGTATCTCGAGCTTACACATTTTTTTGTTTTCAGTTTCTGTCAAAATGTGCTAATTAAGTTGTTAGAAACTTAATTGCTAGTTCTAGTCCAATAAATCCAAATTTTATTTCCCAAAATATAAAATAAATCAATAATTACGAACCATTTAATTAAGAAGATTAATTTTGTTTGTCTTCTTTCACGATATAAAAAGAGTTTGAAGTTTTGTTGGTTTAATAAGTTTTTGTAACACCGATAGTCTATTTAATCAAAAAATTATAACACCAATCCCTTTCATTCATAATATATACACAAAACATCTCTGGTTTTGCTGGTTTATAAAAACAGAGATCAATGTAATAACTCACATGTGACATGACTACTTTTTTTGCTTTTTGTATCTTATATATTTTCTCTTCCTTATCCATGCACACCATCGACTTATAAAACCTCGACTTCATTCTCATCTTATCTACACGAAACATGATTATTTTATTAAATAAAATACATATTTATATTAAGAATGTCATGTTACACTTATTTATTTTCTTGAAAATCAACGAAGGTGAACAAAGGAAATCTTATTGGTTTTCCAGGTTGAAACAAATTTAGTGACATTATATTTGAGTCTTGAGATATTCTTTTATATTTGTTTAATCAAAGTAATTCTTATTCAATTCAATTCAACCAATCTCTTTACATAGAAAGTAAAATCAGCAATTTCAAATTTTTGTTGACTAAATCAAAATAGCTTCATCACAAAACATATAAAAAAAATAAATGGCACGTTCACAAAATTACACAGTACTGAAAAAGGAAAAGGAAATTTTTGGAAAAGTACAGATAAATAATTTTCAAACAACTTATTTGGTTTAACATAAATAGTAATAAAAATGTCGACACAAGTGTAAACTGGATAGCATTCCTTCACTTAAAAAAAAGTAATTCAAACATGACATTGTGGTCATACACACATATTTCCATTTTTTTATCAGACACAAGCAGTCAGAGTCACACAAAAAATGAATAAATAGAATAGAAAAAATACGAGAAAATTTAATTTTAATAACAGGATAGGACATAATGAATATGGAAATATAACAAGATGATAAGAAGACACAAGACTTGACAAAATGGATAAAAAACATTGGATAAGTCTTTCTAATTAACTTTCAAAGTAACATGTTGTAACACAGATAGTAATATATATGTCTTGAGTATGGACTGTAATAACACACTTATATTACTGATATGTGCCGTGTTGATACATGAGGGTGCAGCTCAAATAACTTCTTATATTTTGCTTCACATATTAAGTCTTTATTGATTCATGAGTCTAGTGATACTCGTTAAGAGTTGCTCAATTATTTTTATATTTATTATTATGTTGATAAATTTTAAATGTGAAAAAAGCACAAATTTAACAATTCATCACATTTCAATGGTTATTTTTCATTTTTGGATATTAGATCAATCATGACCCTTTCTTATGTTCACTTACGAAAAACTTGTTACGACTTTTATTTCCTTTACGTAAAGAACATCGGTCAACTTTTTTGAAACTACCACAACTTAGTTATTTATCACAGTGATCGATCACCTCTGAGGATTTCACTAACATATTCAATTGGTAGTACCGACGAGCGGAATTTGCAAAGGACTCGTAATTATTGCGGTCCTATGACTTACTTACCCGAGCAGAAATTTGTCAGGGCTCAAACAGGGGGGCCCTGATCAATTTTGCACTAGTTCGATTGGGCCCTGATTATGATTGTGGCCTTGATTGGGATATTTGGTGACTGAATTTATCTTCAGTAACTAAATATCCAAATCAAGGCCACAATCATGATCAGGGCCCAATGCCAATGATGATATTAAAGACCTGTTCTTCCTAGAACTCGAAAAAGTCATCAATAACATCCCGCGGCACGATATAAAAATCGTGGTAGGTAACTTTAATGCTCAAATTAATGGGATTGCAGAACTTAAACACATATCGGCCCTAACAGCTTGCATCATACCAGCAATAATAACGATTTTAACCGAAAATCTAGTAATTTCCAGCACTTTCTTCCCTCACAAGAGAATTCACAAGGCAACGTGGAAATCAAATGACAGAAGAACGGAAAATCAAATCGATCACGTCATGATCTAAGAGACACTCTACAAGTATAACTGACGTTCGATCATACAGAGGTGCTGATATGGACACCGATCATATGCGTCATCTTTAAGTACAAGTGCAAATTATCATCTACATTTAACAGACAAGCAAAACAGACCGTGCGCTGGAATTTCGAAGCATTTAAACATACGGAAACGCTGAATAGATATCAGGAAATAATAACACAAAACATAAAAGAGCATGACATGTCTTCTGAGATGCCATTAAACATACAAGAAGAATGGCCAACGCTTCAATCAGCCATTAAAGCCACAGCACAAACTACAATCGGAATCACAAACTACAAACTACAAAACGACTACCGAAATCAAACAACGAATGGTTTGACGACGAGTGCCACCAATCCGTTGAACATAAACAAAACTGCGAGAAAAATTGTTGACAAAGAACACCCGAAGCTCCCCAGCTGATTATCTGTGCACCAGAGAAGCCTCAGCAAACTTCTACTTCTCCAATGCATGGAGTCTGACAAAAGATTTCCACCCAAGATCTACCTACAGCCATCAAAAATAAAAATAATGAACTTACAACAAGTAAACGTGATGTGCTGGCAGTGTGGCGATCCCACTTTCAAGTCCTACTGAATAGGGCGAATGAGGTTCATCCTATTCGAGCAATTGCTCCATCAACTGAGAAGATTTTTGTCCCTTATCCAGCAGAAGAAGAAGTAGAAGCTGTCATTAAAAAACTGAAAAATGGCAAATCACCAGGTTTCGATGGAATTCCTGCAGAACTTTTGAAAAATAGAGGAGTCGCTCTGTTCTCACGTATATGCGATCTGATTCTTGCAATCTTGGACCAAGAAGAACTGCCCGCTGAATGGGAAACAGCTCTCATAGTTCCGCTACATAAGAAAGGTGACCGTCTAAAGTGTGCAAATTATCGTGACATCGCACTGTTGAACACTGCATATAAAATACTAGCTAATGTCGTATACTTGCTTGACTCATCCCGTTCGCCAAATCTATCATCGGTGACTATCAGTGTGGTTTTCGTCTCAACCGCTCAACCACAGATCAATGTTTTACATTAAGGATGATTATGGAAAAATGTTGGGAGTACAACATCAGCATTCACCAGCTCTACGTTGATTTCAAGCAAGCATATGATAGTATCATCCGCGAAAACCTTTGGTTCGCACTCATATGCCTTGATATCCCATAGAAACTTGTTTCTCTGTGTAAGCTCACAATATCAGGATCAAATTGTAGGATAGTAATCGAAAGGACAGTTTCTGATCCTTTCGATATAACATCAGGTGTTCGACAATTGATTTGGCGCTGGAGTACGCGATAAGAAAAAGCCGAATTGAGACACAAACTGCATATATAACAAATCTAGTCAAGTTCTTGGCTACGCAGACGATATTGTGCTTCTTGGACGTATAGAACAAGCGATATTAAGGATAGTCTCTCTCTGCTTGAAAGAAATGCTAAACGACTTGGATTATGCATCAACACCGACAAAACTAAAGTGTTAACAACATCTAAGAACATACCTCCCGGAAATCTGGATACTGGCGACTATGAAGTAGAACGCGTGGAAAACTTCAAATATCTCGGGTCTGTAATAACATCGTCAAATGACATGCAAACAGATATCGAAGCCCGTGTGTCTGCCACATACAGAGTTTTCTACGCATACTCAAACTTCTGCGATCAAAACATTTTCCGCGGTCGTGTAAACTCACACTTTACAAAGCATTAATCCGACCTGTGCTTACATTTGGAAGTGAAAGCTGGACACTGACTTCCTCCGATTGTAGAATTTTATCAACATTCGAGAGGAAGGTCATACGAACAATTTATGGTCCATGCAAAGTTGCTGAAAATCAGTATAGAATCCGAATGAATCATGAAATCAGACAGCTTATTGGAGGCTGCGATGTAATCGGATTCATTAAATTCTACCGGATTATATGGTTTGGTCATATAGAAAGGGCTCCATTTGATAGAATGATAAAAAAAGCGTCCCAACAACAACCAGCTGGTGTTCGTCGAAGAGGATGACCTAGACAACGCTGGCGTGATGACATCATCAAAGATCTTCGTGATATAGGATGTCGAAACTGGGGTCATGGAACGAGATGATTGGAAGCTGTTTGCACAGACGGCAAAATCCCTCCATGGGCTGAAAACGCCAGAGAGAGAGGGAGAGTTTCGGTGCAATATCCGAATCACGAAGGTGGTTCACTGGTTTATGAAATATTTGAAAGCTAGGAAGACACTTTGATATATTCATTGCAAAACACGTCGAGTTGGGCTTCAGGAATTTTCCGCCAGAACTTTTCGAGAAATTCTCTAGAATTTTCATACAAAAACTAGAGAATTAAACTTTTTAACATTTCGAATAATACCGAATCTCGAGAATGTCTCAAAGTTTTTCGATAATTCCATTTTTTTTATCAAATATTAATTTAAACCCCGATTTTTTTTTAAAATTAAATGAAACTTTTTTTGACATAAATAAGTATAAATTGCATTATCTAAAAAAAATTTGAGTTGTAGTGTGCGATTGTGCAACCGTTTCAATACAAAATTAAAATAAATGAAATTTCGGTTTTATAATTTTCGCTTTTGACATTTTTTACTTTTAGTTAATATTCAAGAGGGATTTTCACATCAACAAAACAAAACACCTGTGCGGAACATGTTTTGAGTAAAATCTTTCAAAAACCAAACAAAAAAGATACTTTTGGCGTCAAAATGCGAACTTCCTTGCTGTGGACGTCTTAAATTTTTGTTCACAAAATTGTAGAATCGGCACACTGCGGCATTAGGCAACGAGTGCTTATCCAGTCTAAAAAGAAAACTGCATCTGTTACAGTATATGTTATCGACCCTTTATTATCTAGTTTTAAATACCTGCACGATCTGGCAAACAGCTTTTGTCACAAATCTGAATTTTGCCAGACAATTTTTTAAAGAAGCCAGAACATACCTGGCTCGTATTTTTTCTACAAATAATCAAGAAAACCAAGTAGTCTCTGACTCTGACGATGATGGCATACCAAACCAAGTTTTTTTGTCGTGTAGAAACGAACTACACTAGAAAAGAATTTGAAAAAACTAGATAAAAACCATAAAAGCTCAAAAACTGTTTGAGACACTTAACACAATTAACCCAACATCAGCTCAAAATTAGAGCAGCTATTGAGAGTTTGTGGTTTTTGAAATTCTAGTACTTTATTCCGTTTTTCTAAATTTTCTCGATCTCGAAAATACTTGGAATTTTTTTCTGGCAAATACCGAATCTCGAGAATCGACATTTTCCGTGTTTCAAGCCATGCCCAGTTTTAGGGACACTAATCCTAGATCATTCACAACCCTTACTGTCTGTTATTTCCCAAACTCACTATTGTATTTTTTAAACAACTATCCTTCGATTTTTACGAGCCACCATATTTTTTTATACACACATAGAATAAAGACAAATCTTTCTAAACGCAATATGCTGTTGTTGTATTATTATTTTCTCGGTTTTTATATATTTTGATGTTTTTCCTTTATTTATTATGATCTCATTGGAGCATAGATAAATTAATTAGAAACAGTTTACTTTGCCAATCTATGACAGAATGTTGTTATTCTATTTATGGTTATATTAACCTCATGCAGGAAAGGACAATGAGACATTCGAAATTGATAATGTAGTTGTCAGGACAAATTTTGTCAATTTCAATTTTTTTTGTTTTGTGGTTCATTGTTGCAATAACAAGAGGCAATTATTTTATCCTTGTTCATATTGTATAGAAAAGAAAATGAATGAGTTATTATGATAACAGAAATATAAAAACAGAGAAATTTGTTAGAAACATCTATGTAGGTTGTTTTGTTATAACGATAACGTTTTGAATTTCCAAAACGATGGGAATTTAGAAGATATGTACAGATTTTTAAAATTATTTACTACGACGAAGTTAGTATTAATTAAGCTTGGAAATAAACTTAAACGTCATTTTTTAACGTTTGTGATAAATCCAATTTTTGAATTACTATTTCTTTAAAAAAGAAGGGGGCAAACTTATGCATTTGTGGACTTTACCACCAATTTTTCTTTTGAAAAAACCTTTAATCTTCTTATACATTAATACGCTAACGCAAAATTTTGTGGAGCCTAAGGCTTTTTTATTCGAATTTTGATTGATTTCAAATTTCCAGTGCTAACTGATATTACTGTAACCTAGGTCTGGGATTGGGATTGGGATTTTTCGGATCATAAATAAAAAAGTTATTATATACGAAAAACTTTTTATATACAAATGCATTATAAGTTTACATACATACAAAAACGAAATTAAATTTAAAACTTAAAAATTTATTTTATTTTTTATATTTTCTTTTTTATATATTCTTTGGTAGATGCAATTTAATTTTAGTCTTCTTATGTCTTCGTACATGGAAGGTTAGATCGAGTCGTCGGAATAAAAGAGATTTTATGCGTAATAATGTTGATTTTATGAATGATGAAATTTATTTTTGTATATTTTCTTTTTTATATATTCTTTGGTAGTGGGTAGTAATAAACGTATCGTATGCGTAGTATATTAGTAAAATAGATATTCTAAACAAATTTCAGTGTATTTACAAGTTGTATTTTATTTTTTAGTTTTCTTATGTACACTGACGTGAATGCATATGAATAATTTTGTCCTGTTCTTCATTTTAATTTTTAGAAATGCCAATGTATGTGAAGTTTTTCTTATGCGTGAGATTTGTTCTTTCTTTTAAATCAATGCATGAATTTTGTGAAAGACCTGAGAATGTTACTGCTGATGTGTTTGTTAAATTTGTCAGATGATGCAATGCTGGTTGTATTTTATTTTTTAGTTTTCTTATGTACACTGACGTGAATGCATGTGAATAATTTTGTTCTGTTCTTCATTTTAATTTTTAGAAATGCCAATGTATGTGAAGTTTTTCTTATGCGTGAGATTTGTTCGTTCTTTTAAATCAATGCATGAATTTTGTGAAAGACCTGAGAATGTTACTGCTGATGTGTTTGTTAAATTTGTCAGATGATGCAATGCTGGTTGTATTTTATTTTTTAGTTTTCTTATGTACACTGACGTAAATGCATGTGAATAATTTTGTTCTGTTCTTTATTTTAATTTTTAAAAATGCCAATGCATGTGAAGTTTTTCTTATACGTGAGATTTGTTCGTTCTTTTAAATCAATGCATGAATTTTGTGAAAGACCTGAGAATGTTACTGCTGATGTGTTTGTTAAATTGGTCAGATGAAGATAGAATTGATGGAAATGAAATGATTCATAAATTTGTATGTACTGAAATCTGTGATCCCATTATTTTTCCTAAATTACATGAATATGTGAAACGTCATATGATGCTTGGACCATGTGGTGCTCTAAATCCTGTTAGTATGAGAGATGGTAAATGTAGTAAGAATTGTCCAAAACCTTTTTCTGAAAATACTAAAGAATCTGTGAATGGTTATCCTTTGTATCGTCGACGTGATAATGGTATGAGTATTGATGTACGTGGTGCATCTCTTGATAATAGATACTAGGAGGGGCCGGCGTGCTTCGCTACGCTTATAAATAAAGTTTTTGCGTGTACATTTTGTTGACGTAGAAGCAATGATTTCAAAAAGGGGTAATGAGAAATGCTAGCATATAATTTTTAATTTTTCTTTTTAAATATATGAATGAAAAATAATCAGAACTCTAGCTGATCATTTCAGATATATGAAAAATTAGCGATCAAATAAGTTTTCAAGTAAGCTTAGGGATCAAAGTAAGTTAGAGATCAAACTTATTTGATCGCTAATTTTTCATATATCCGAACTGATCAGCTAGAGTTCTGATTATTTTTCATTCATATATTTAAAAAGAAAAATTAAAAATTATATGCTAGCATTTCTCATTACCCCTTTTTGAAATCATTGCTTCTACGTTAACAAAATGTCTACGCAAAAACTTTATTTATAAGCGTAGCGAAGCACGCCGGGCCCTCCTAGTCTAAAAATAAAAGTGTTTGTGTTCATTAAAAACTTCATTTCATCGCGCCTCTAACAAAATAAGTTAAAACATAAGAAAATATTGCAAAATTTTTTTTAAAATTTTTAAGAAAAAGTTTTTTACCGGAATTGACAAACCTGAAGTTGGTATGCAGAAATATTGGAAACAATACTAAAACCTTATATATCAAATTTCCATAAGAACATAAGCCGGGATTAGAAGTTATTGAAGATTTAAACTTAGAGGTGTTCGCGAGAACGCCCGCCATTTTGTCCAAATTTTAAATGAATTCAGATCTTCCATTTCCATGTGAACCTGGATCATTTGCCAAAGTTTTATGAAGATCCACCCACCAACCCACACACAGACGTACACCAAAATTTTTAATTGCTATTTAGATAGAGGATGGTCCTCAACAAAAGATAAAAAATTAAATTTGGGGTGTATAAGAATTTTTTTTCTCGATAGATTGCATTACTTCACACAATTTAAAATTTTGGTGAAGTAAAAATTAATTTTACAGAAAGCAATATTCCAGTTCGCAGTTTGAATATTGTGATGTGATATATAAAAACGGAACCCTTAAAATGCAAACAAAATTTGTCAAACATTGATATTGATTTAGCATTCTTTGTAAACAAGACATAATAATAAGTAACGGATTGACAGACTCCTAACCACTAACACATAAATCGCTACAAAACTGATCAATTTCTTACAACTGATTTCTTTCTATCAATTCAAATATTGTATCAAAGATCCATTTAAAGTACTTAATACACGAAGGTTTTAGAGTGCAATCAAAGAAAAATAACAGTAGTCTGGAAAATTTCTCGCATCGTTAGGCAAAACACTCCAAAAACTTGAGGCAAATTATAATTAACTTCTTAACTGGATGTTGGTTAGATAAGAAAATACGAGTATCATCAATTAGTATAAATCAGGAACTGAAGTTATTAAAAATTTTAAATACTGGACAACCGTTTCTGCATACCTTTAAAATAATAAAGAACAGAAGTATGAACACCTGCATTTTAAGGGAAATTAGTGGATAAATAGAAAAACAAAAAGATAGAAGGTTTTATTTGTTGAAAACAGAAATAAAAAATGTAGGTTTTTCACAGTCTAGGGAGACCTGATTTTCCTTTGGCAAAAACCAGAGTAAAGCCAAGCAGGATAAGATGAACTTGTCATTTTAAGGAGTCTGTGGTCATCAACGTTTAATGGAGTTAATTCGTGGTAAAAGTAAAATACAAGACTGTATGGTTGAAAAATATAACAAACATCGTAAAAATATGAAAATAAATGGCGACTTTTTCTGCTGCCGTAAAAATATGAAATAACTTCACTGTCGCCGTAAAATAATTAAAATAGTGTAACTTTACAGTCGCTTTGATTATACGTCAAAAAAGTAAGATTTTAACCTTCTACCTTGCGGCAGTAAAGTCTAACTTTATAACCATTTACCAAAAAGTTTTATTTTACTTTTATATATTATTATTTGAAGTTCCTAGTTTTGTAAAAGAAATATCTGATCACATATGTCGTTCCGTTTTGATCAGTCAGCCAACTTTTGAGGACATAACTTTTATGGAAGCAAAAAAAAACATTCTTTAGTTTTCTTTGAATAAATTATTGCAATTCAAAATTTTACTAAGATTTTTACCTATACGATACAGCGTTGGTTAAAAACACTGGTTTTTAAAAAAAAACAAAAAAAACTGTTTTTTTTGTTTAAAACGCGTTTGTTATTGTTTAAAACAGTTTTTTTTGTTTTTTTTGTGTTTTTTTGTTTTTTTTTGTGTTTTTTTTGTTTTGAATATGTTTTATGCTACGAATATTCGTTTTTGTTGGTTTTAAATGCAAATATGTAATTGGAGTGAATAAACTCCAAAGAAATTAAGTATCCTAAATATTCTTAGATTATTAAAGATTTTCAAGATTTCCATGATTCTCTAGATTATCTGAAAATTTTTTAAAATTTTAATGACGTTTAAGGTGCTAAAAGGTTTCTTAAGATTATCAAATGTATTAAAAACGGTAAAACACGACATTGCACAACAGTTATATTGAATAGCCAATAAGCAGCATTGCAATATTTAAAAAAAAACAAATTTTTGTTTAAAACATTGTTTTTTTTAAAAAAAACAATTTGTTTTAAACACTGTTTTAAACAGTGTTTAAAACAAAAGTGTTTAAAACAAACCAACTCTGACGATAGCAATGGATCTAACCAGATTAGAATTATAAGATACTAGAAATGAATATATTCAATTGAATAGAATGAAAAATTGCTTTGAAAAACGAATGATCCGTAACAAAAGTTTTATCTCTATTCCGGTCGGTTCGGGAATCGAACCGGCGTCCTTCTGATCAGAGTTTATTATTAACCATTTAACCAACTCGACCAGGGACGAGATAAAATTTGTTTTTTTATTAATTTTGACAAAAGTCAAATTATCAAAATTTTGAAATTCTGACATTTTTTAGAAATAAAAAATGATAGTTAGCGAATTACGTGTTGAGTACGCGAACTAAAATACAATTCTGACTTTTTAAAACGCAACTATTTTGTCAGATTTGGATTTGGATACATGAAATTGTTAGTGTAATTTGGCAAATAAAATACGGCTCAGTGAAATGGAAAAAAGATTAATTTGTTTGTAAATATTTAAAAAAAAATTTTGAATCCATGAAAAATGTAGTAAATTTGAAATTTTTTGTTTTACTATGAATAGAATCATCACTGATTGGTTGAATCCATTTATTATATAAAATAAATTGTTTCCTGCAATTAAAAGGATTTTAATGTGTTAGTTTGTGACATTTTGAATATGTATATTTTGAGTGAAAGTCGATTAAGTGCTGATTTGTAACGGTTGTTTTAGGTTGTAACATACATACAACACAAAAAGCAGTGAATATTTTTACCTAGCTGTGAATCATGATCAACATGAGAAACTAGTGAATACCGTTGGATTAGTAATAATAATAATAATCTTTATTTCAATAAAAAACAAATAAAAATAATATACAGTAATTTACAAAAAATTTTTATAAACATACAATAATTAAATAAACAAATGCCAGATAATAATTAAATTTGTAATAGAAATGAAATAAGTAGGAGCATTTTGAAGTGTAACAAACGAACACTTGTAGTAAAAGCTCCATAAAAAATAGTAAAAAACATGAAAAAACATAATTTAAAAATGTGAAAAACAAGCTAAACAACTAATATGTACAGTAAGTACACGAAAAATACCACACACGAAAATAATTGAAAAATATTAAAAGTAAAGTTCAATACTATTAACAGAGAATAGCCAAAGAGTAGCCAAAGTTTTTCAAAAAAATATTTGTAGGATGAAAAGACTTGATAGATACAGGTAGACGTATAAATAGGGGTAGAGAGCCATGAAAACAAAAAAACGCCTACAATACTCCTTTCCTGTAAAATTCACTACACAACAATTATTGGTACTTAAATTATATTTAACAATTGTTTTGATTTTTTTATACCCACCCACATCTAGAATAAAATAACTTTAAAACTTTATAAACATAAAGATAGCGGAACGGAAGAATATTAGACTTTTTAAAAAGTGGAAGTGAAGGATCAGTTCGAAATTTGAAGTGTATGACGCAAACTTTTGGGTAGTCAACAAAGATTTAATATTACTAAAATAGACACCACCCCAGCAAGTAATAGCATATTCTAAGCGAGAATTAAATAGAGAACAGTAAATTTGTTTCAGCAAATGACGGGACATATTTCACTTAAAATGTACAACTTCTGTATAGTTCCATATAACTCATTACGTATTTTCTCAATATGAGTGATAAAATTTAGTTTATTATCCAGAATTAACCTCAACTATTTGAAATAGTTTACTTTTTTAATAACAATACAACTGCTATCACATTGAATAAATGAACATTTTATTGAATGACATATAAAACCATCAGAAAGAGAGTTACTCTCATCAAAGAAATCAAACGTCATGTAACGTGTTTTAGAATTTAGAACCATGGAGTGAATATTAAACCATTTTCTTAAATTAATCAAATCATGTTCAATACAAAGTTTGACATTCACCCACGAATCATAACAATATACCAGAGCAGTATCATCAGCAAAGGCAATTAAAGAACATTCAAAATTAAATTTACATAGGGAGTTAATATAGATGAGAAATAAAATTGGCACAAGAACAGAACATTGAGGAACACCAGCAGATATAGTTTTATTTTGACTAAAAGTACCATTAGTTTTCACACATTGAACATGATTAGATAAAAAAGTTGTTTGAAAAATAAATGGTTTTGTTAAATTATTAAACTTAATAATTGATAAACGATTAGGTAAATATGACCACAACCAATCTAGCACAATTCCTCTGAAACCAGCAGACCTTAATTTTTGAAATAATAAAATATAATCGACAGTATCAAAAGCTTTAGTAATATCAATAAATGATGCAGCTGCCCTCTTACCTATATTAAATCCATCATATAGCGGGGACAAAAAGTCAATCAGAGCAGACTCAGAGCTTAGACCCTCACGATACCCATACTGTAAGTTACTTAGAAATTTAGTTTTGATTAAAAATGATAAAATTCTAAACTTCATTAACTTTTCAAGCAATTTAGAGAAAACCGATAAGAGCGAAATTGGCCTATAATTAGAAATATTCGTTGAGTCACCACTTTTGAACAGAGGAACTATCACTGCTTTTTCCTTTTCAGAAGGAAAAATCACTGAGCGAAAGCTTATATTAAATATAAAGGAAAGCGTAAGCGGAAAGAGTTTGAAATATTATCATGACCAGTAGAATAAGAGGAATCTAAGCTATTTATGATAGTTTCAATTTCAGAAGTAGAAATCGGAGATAAAAAGCAAGTAGAAGATTCATAGTTATATGAATAAACCATATTGTCAATTGTAGCTTGAGAATTATGGACTGATGTAATATTTTCTTTTTTGAGTTTATCAGGTATATCAATAAAATTAAATAAATTATTAAATTATTAAATAAGTCACATACAACGGGTATATCCTTACAAAGGCTGCCATTACTATCCAAAATATTATACGATTTGGGTTGCGTTACTTTTTCCTTAATTACACAATTAACTGCCTGCCACTGTTTTTAGGATTATTCCTGTATTTATTAAACAGATTGTTGTAATAAAATGACTTTTCATTTTTAATTAAAAGTTCAGCCAAAGTCGAAGATTTCAAAATCCCCATCAACAATATGACTAGGTGACCAATGCAGAATGCAATTGATAAAAAGGAGCGAAGATATGTCCAACCCAAAAGATATGTCCGAAGATATGTCCGAAGATATGTTACAATCCAAAAGAATTACAAAATCGCTGCAGTTTAATGTGTGGTAAATATTGCTGCATCTGCTTCCGGCATAGATTTGGAAAATCAATGAAAAATATTTTGAACGGATAATATTTTGAACGGATAATATTTTGAACCGATATCCCTACTAGCATTTTAACTTCTTTTAAAACACTAAACAGTCTTACCGAAACTAACTTCCCCACCTTCATAGTTTCTTTAAAATTTCAAAGCAGTTTCGATAAAGGCCATTTGGAGAACTTTCCCCGATTTTAACGAAGCTATAATTTCTAAAAGACTTCCGAAATAACTTCGGTAAGGTCCTTTGTAAGCAGCTATGCAAGCTGAATAGAATTTATGGTTTCACAAGTTATAGCTTCGGTAAAGTGCGTTTAATAGCTTGTTTTAAGCAATCTTTAGAAGTCTAATAGAAACTATCAAAAAATGTGACAAAAAAAATATTACAATGTTTTTTTATATATCTACAATTTTTAACGTAATTATTGTTATTGCTATGTTATTAAATAGTGTTTAAATTCAAGTTTTTGTTTACGGTCGCATCAAGTTTCGAACCCTGGTCCTTCGATCATTTGTCCTGCATGTTATTCAATCAGTTTTTTAAATATAAAGAAACAATGAGAAACAATAAATAAAAGTTACAATAACAATAGCTTCTATAAGACTTCCATAGAATTTTGTTTTTTAATTTAGATGCCAAGAATTGATAGTTTAATGAGCATCGTATGGTTCAGCAATCAACAGGAACTTTCAGTTTTTGATGCCACTATTAAAACAACTGTCGTTTTAATTTTTGGGTGCCACTATTGTTGTTATTTTGTCTGATATAGACGTGTCACGATTAAAATGTATACCACAAGCACATTATTGAACAACCAACCGTAATTTTCATCTTGATGTCACTATTGTAATTGTTGTTTTATATAGATCAACATGGATGCACCTATAATTGTAGGCTAGGTTTACGAAGGCAAGAAAAATTGGATTCAGGACAAATCATGAGGTGATTGACTTATTTTTTATATTTTTTAATGAATTAATTGTATTAGTATTGGTTATAGTGTGATGATCTCGGCTTCTTCGCCTTTTGTGGATCGATAGATTTCCTTTATTGGTTCCATTTTTTAAAATTCCGTTTACGCTGTCTTTTTCGCGTGCATATCTGTTCATTTGTGCTGGACAAGGGGAAAATTCCGACTTGACCACACGACACTGAAACTTTTTAAATTATAACTTATCATGGCACGCAGCATCCCCGTTTGCTTCCTGATAGTGGTTCACTTGCAGGTTCAATATGTTTGTGGTGGACCAGTAACCAGGCTGATCCACCCCATTGATACAAACACCCAAACAATCCCACAATACTCCCATTTCGATAACAATTATCCAAAATCATTCCAAACAATTGACCCATTGATCGATTCAGTGGTCAAAATAACAAGTCTAGACATAATAAACCACAGCTGCAACATAATCCTACTTCCGTCAATTGATAAATCTTTAATTGATCAAACTCAATTTAAATTAATATATATACAAAACTAAACCACATAAAAAATCTTCCAATCTAAAAAGGTCTCATAAAAAACACACAATGTATTTTTTATGTCTTTTTTCCAATTATTGAAACAATCCAAACAATTTGCTAACATTGCAGCTGTAGAATAAATATCTATAATTCAAAGTCCAAATGATTACAAAGTCCAATTAACAATCCATGCATTCTTTTAATTCAAACGACAAATTTCTATAACTCAAAGTCCAACTGGTTACAATTCAAAGTCCATACATTCTTTTCAACCCAAATAACTTTTCCATTTATTAAATTAAAATATCAACTAAATTAATTACAACAATAGTTCCATTATAAATCCGAAACATAAAACCCTACACGAGTTAAAACTAAAATATTTCCATACTACCGGAAAGTATTAAAACCCTTCAATAATTGAATCGGTCATTTCAAAAACCTCATAAGTCACTCAATTAGAATTTTTCAGAAATCAATAAAAACTGTTTCATACACAAACAAATGAGTTTTAAAGGACTTTTTTATGTTCAATTTAGAGTGGTGAAAAATTAAAATAGCGAATTACCTATGCAATTTACTAGGTCATTCAATAAGTCCGTAGGATGACACATAGATGGCGTTACTAGAATTTTTTCCATATGATTTTTATTTAGTACTAACCTTCAAACGATACGTGTATAAATTTGACAGCAATCTGACTATTGATTCGTGAGTTATAGCATTTTGTGTGAAGCAACTTTTGTTTTTGAAAAAAAAATGGAAAAAAGTGAATTTCGAATTTTAATAAAGCATTGCTTTTTGATGAAAAAAAATACAGTGGAAACCAAACAATGGCTTGATAAACATTATCCAAACTCTGCTCCATCGAGACAAATGGTAGAGAAGTGGATTGCTGAATTTAAATGTGGTCGTACCAGCACAAAAGATGCAGAGCGCAGTGGACGCCCAAATGAGGCTGTTATTCCAGAAAACATAAAAAAAATCCACAAATTGGTTATGAACGATCGCAAATTGAAGGTGCACGAAATAGCTGACATTGTAAAGGTAGCAGATGGTAGTGTTTTTACCATTTTACATGAACATTTGGGTATGCGAAAGCTCTGTGCAAATTGGGTGCCGCGTGAGCTCACAGTCGACCAAAAACAACAACGAATCGATGCTTCGGAGGAGTCTATGGCACTGTTAAACCGCAATAAAATGGAATTCTATCGTAGATATATGACAATGGATGAGACATGGCTTCATAATTACATATCCCTACTAGCATTTTAACTTCTTTTAAAACACTAAACAGTCTTACCGAAACTAACTTCCCCACCTTCATAGTTTCTTTAAAATTTCTAAGCAGTTTCGATAAAGGCCATTTGGAGAACTTTCCCCGATTTTAACGAAGCTATAATTTCTAAAAGACTTCCGAAATAACTTCGGTAAGGTCCTTTGTAAGCAGCTATGCAAGCTGAATAGAATTTATGGTTTCACAAGTTATAGCTTCGGTAAAGTGCGTTTAATAGCTTGTTTTAAGCAATCTTTAGAAGTCTAATAGAAACTATCAAAAAATGTGACAAAAAAAATATTACAATGTTTTTTTATATATCTACAATTTTTAACGTAATTATTGTTATTGCTATGTTATTAAATAGTGTTTAAATTCAAGTTTTTGTTTACGGTCGCATCAAGTTTCAAACCCTGGTCCTTCGATCATTTGTCCTGCATGTTATTCAATCAGTTTTTTAAATATAAAGAAACAATGAGAAACAATAAATAAAAGTTACAATAACAATAGCTTCTATAAGACTTCCATAGAATTTTGTTTTTTAATTTAGATGCCAAGAATTGATAGTTTAATGAGCATCGTATGGTTCAGCAATCAACAGGAACTTTCAGTTTTTGATGCCACTATTAAAACAACTGTCG
Source organism: Diogma glabrata (assembly GCA_963693315.1). NCBI lineage: Eukaryota > Metazoa > Arthropoda > Insecta > Diptera > Cylindrotomidae > Diogma > Diogma glabrata. Next base: position 184,009,776 of record OY856186.1, read on the forward strand.
TTTTAATTTTTGGGTGCCACTATTGTTGTTATTTTGTCTGATATAGACGTGTCACGATTAAAATGTATACCACAAGCACATTATTGAACAACCAACCGTAATTTTCATCTTGATGTCACTATTGTAATTGTTGTTTTATATAGATCAACATGGATGCACCTATAATTGTAGGCTAGGTTTACGAAGGCAAGAAAAATTGGATTCAGGACAAATCATGAGGTGATTGACTTATTTTTTATATTTTTTAATGAATTAATTGTATTAGTATTGGTTATAGTGTGATGATCTCGGCTTCTTCGCCTTTTGTGGATCGATAGATTTCCTTTATTGGTTCCATTTTTTAAAATTCCGTTTACGCTGTCTTTTTCGCGTGCATATCTGTTCATTTGTGCTGGACAAGGGGAAAATTCCGACTTGACCACACGACACTGAAACTTTTTAAATTATAACTTATCATGGCACGCAGCATCCCCGTTTGCTTCCTGATAGTGGTTCACTTGCAGGTTCAATATGTTTGTGGTGGACCAGTAACCAGGCTGATCCACCCCATTGATACAAACACCCAAACAATCCCACAATACTCCCATTTCGATAACAATTATCCAAAATCATTCCAAACAATTGACCCATTGATCGATTCAGTGGTCATAATAACAAGTCTAGACATAATAAACCACAGCTGCAACATAATCCTACTTCCGTCAATTGATAAATCTTTAATTGATCAAACTCAATTTAAATTAATATATATACAAAACTAAACCACATAAAAAATCTTCCAATCTAAAAAGGTCTCATAAAAAACACACAATGTATTTTTTATGTCTTTTTTCCAATTATTGAAACAATCCAAACAATTTGCTAACATTGCAGCTGTAGAATAAATATCTATAATTCAAAGTCCAAATGATTACAAAGTCCAATTAACAATCCATGCATTCTTTTAATTCAAACGACAAATTTCTATAACTCAAAGTCCAACTGGTTACAATTCAAAGTCCATACATTCTTTTCAACCCAAATAACTTTTCCATTTATTAAATTAAAATATCAACTAAATTAATTACAACAATAGTTCCATTATAAATCCGAAACATAAAACCCTACACGAGTTAAAACTAAAATATTTCCATACTACCGGAAAGTATTAAAACCCTTCAATAATTGAATCGGTCATTTCAAAAACCTCATAAGTCACTCAATTAGAATTTTTCAGAAATCAATAAAAACTGTTTCATACACAAACAAATGAGTTTTAAAGGACTTTTTTATGTTCAATTTAGAGTGGTGAAAAATTAAAATAGCGAATTACCTATGCAATTTACTAGGTCATTCAATAAGTCCGTAGGATGACACATAGATGGCGTTACTAGAATTTTTTCCATATGATTTTTATTTAGTACTAACCTTCAAACGATACGTGTATAAACTTGACAGCAATCTGACTATTGATTCGTGAGTTATAGCATTTTGTGTGAAGCAACTTTTGTTTTTGAAAAAAAAATGGAAAAAAGTGAATTTCGAATTTTAATAAAGCATTGCTTTTTGATGAAAAAAAATACAGTGGAAACCAAACAATGGCTTGATAAACATTATCCAAACTCTGCTCCATCGAGACAAATGGTAGAGAAGTGGACTGCTGAATTTAAATGTGGTCGTACCAGCACAAAAGATGCAGAGCGCAGTGGACGCCCAAATGAGGCTGTTATTCCAGAAAACATAAAAAAAATCCACAAATTGGTTATGAACGATCGCAAATTGAAGGTGCACGAAATAGCTGACATTGTAAAGGTAGCAGATGGTAGTGTTTTTACCATTTTACATGAACATTTGGGTATGCGAAAGCTCTGTGCAAATTGGGTGCCGCGTGAGCTCACAGTCGACCAAAAACAACAACGAATCGATGCTTCGGAGGAGTCTATGGCACTGTTAAACCGCAATAAAATGGAATTCTATCGTAGATATATGACAATGGATGAGACATGGCTTCATAATTACACACCAGAATCCAAAAGACAGTCAGCTGAGTGGACAGCAGTCGACGAACCGAATCCAAAGCGAGCAAAGACGCAACAGTCGGCCGGTAAGGTGATGGCGTCTGTATTTTGGATAGGAACGGAATAATATTCATCGACTATCTCCAAAAAGGAACCACCATCAACAGCGACTATTACTGTGAACTTTTGGATCGATTGAAGGCTGAAAGAAACGGCCACAATTGCAAAAGAAAAAAGTGTTGTTTCACCAATATAATGCACCGTGTCACAGATCGATGAAAACGATGGCAAAATTGAATGAATTGGGCTTTGAATTGCTTACCCACCCACCATATTCTCCAGATTTAGCCCCTAGCGACTTTTTCCTGTTTTCAGATCTCAAGAGAATGCTTGCTGGAAAGAAATTTAAGTCCAATGATGAAGTAATCGCTGAAACTGAGGCCTATTTTGACGAGAAAGAGAAATCATACTATAAAAGTGGTATAGAAAAGTTGGAAAATCGCTATACTCGTTGTATCGCCCTCGAAGGTAACTATGTTGAATAAAAAAATCGAGTTTTGTCAAAATGTTGTTTTTTTCTTACTTATCCTACGGACTTATTGAATGACCTGTTATTAATAGAAATAATGAAAAAAACCTGAAAAACAGTTCTTGGCTTATGTTGTTTTAGCAAGAAATAGGATTAGTGGTATAAAGTTTAATCAAAAAAATCGTAGTAATCATATTTTTTATTGCTCATTATTGAGAATTACACTTAAAAATAATCTTATTAACATTTTACATGTATTAATTTGTCATGTTTTAATATCTTTATAGTACATAGTCATATTCTCCATCATTCTTAATTATGAGTTAATTCATATTTAATAGTATAATACGTATATAATTCATATATAATTCATATATAATACGAATCCTCGAAAAGAGGACGAGTGTCACGGGTCCGTACCTGCGGTTCCTATCGTCCTACGCAGGGATGCAGGACTGCTATCGCTATCGACTTACGTGGTTTTCACCTAGAATACGCATCTCCCTTTAAGGAACCATTTTCTGCAAAAAAAGCATGTTGGTAAAAAATGTGACTTATGAGGTTTTTGAAATGACCGATTCAATTAATTTTTCTATAAAAAACGACAAAAAAAAGTAATAAAGAATGTTAAAAATGAAAATTCGATTACTACGATATTTAAATTTTATTTTATTTTATTTTTTTTGAAACAACGCTTTTCGATTGGTCAACCGATTTATGCCCAAGCGAAAACCGTTGGAATAAATAATACTGATTTTTGGTTAAACAAATCAGTTCTCGAGTAGTACGCGTTTGACCGACACAAAACTTTCTAAACTCGCGGGAAAATCGAATCCCAAAAATTGAAACTAAAAGTTTACGTGTGTGAAACATTAAAGTGCTGGAACAGTAGTTCCAAATTAAATTAAGTTAAATAATTAACAAGTATAAATTGTAAATCTAAAGTGTTTAAATAAATCAAATCCTTTAACAGTGAAAACAGTCAGTGTGAGTTTTTCCATTTAAACGATATTGAGAAGCCTTACCCGGAAACAAATAGTAAGTACTTCTTTCAAGTAACCTTTACACCAACAAATATCTGTGGTGAGTAGATATCCCTGACGGGACCACCACATATTGACGAAGCCGGTTCTCGAAGTTAGAACCAAATAAAAAGAACATTAAAATATTTGTGGTAAACAAGCATCCCACTGGGGAAGCACCACATATTGGGGCAGCCGGTACCCAGAAGTACCACATATTGGTGTAGTCGGTACCCAGAGGTACTACATGTTCATTAAAGTTTGAAAATATTGGGTATAGAGTGAATTAAAATGAAGCATCTGCTTTTACTAGCGTTTTAGAACATTTTTGAATAAAATCTGTAGTTCTTTAATTTTTGTGAATAAAACCTAGAATGTACTCAATTTTACAAGAACATGCTGAACATTTTTTAAGTATGATCTGAAGCATCTTAAATTCTACATGACCTAAGAAAGTAAAGAAATGGCAGAATTTATCAAAATAAATAAAAGAAAATTATATTGTGAAAGACGAGAAAATAGTATTAACGACTGCTGTTGTGCTACATATTAAACTATGTAGCAAATAATTCAAAACTTCAAAATTGTTACGTATTCATTTAAATTAAAGACTTACTTATTACTTCATATTTTGAAATTCAAAATTATTCACACGAGCAAAATTATTTCGAAATAGTAAAAATAATACCTTAATTTACTTAAAACATTTAAAGTAAAGAAATGATTACTATTGCTATTTTGACAAATTTTAAATTGTAATAATTAATTTACTGTTTATTGTAATAATTCATCAACAAATTTGTCAACTTAACAAAAAACAAACAAATATCCAATCAATTAATTTTATATAGTTAGAGTTAGTTTTTCCAGAAAAGTAGACAGTCAACCGTTAAACAGTCCGTTAGTATATTTTTAGAGTAAGTCAATCAGTTAGTGTAGTCAGTCGAATTAATTATTTTTACAGTCAGAGCAGATTCTCATATAAGTTCTGATAAAAGTTATCAAATTATTTAATTATAAACTTAAAAATTAAATCAGTTATTAAACTAATAAAATAAAATCATGTGTACGTTTTTTTGTGTGTAATAATAAAGTGTAATTTCAACATCAAGCTCCTCCAGGTCATAACACTGGCGCAGTTGATAGTCCTCTTGTATTTCAAGAGATAAAAGCAATAAATACAAGAAACCTGTGAGCAAAAAAGAAATTTAGAAAATTTCTTGAAGTTGTTTTAAATCTTCACACACTTCGACACATAAAATAGCTCAGAGCAAAACAAACATTCAGATAGCTAAACAGAACAGTGCTGTGTTAAAAAACAATTCAGTGAACACTAATAGTTATCGCAAAACTGTGTATGTAGTGCTTAAAAACAAGTCATTATAAAATTAAGATTCATACCAACAGTGAAATTTATTTATTAAAAATACAGTACAAACAGTAAATCCATATAGTTTGTTGCTATTTAAACAAAAAACATTTAATTCGATATCGAAAGTTATCATTTCATATAATGAAAATTGTGTATAATATTATATAATTTCAAAACACCGGGAAAGAGCCTTTAAACTGCACATAGTTTAGTTGTATGTCTTACAAACATTGTTACTTATTACAAATTACAAGTTCCTGAATGAGTACATCAAGCGATTCAGATTCAGCATTTTACAACCTCCGAAGCAGAACAGATATTACAAGATCAGCTACACGAGGAAGATGAAGAAAGTCTAAACCAACATCATCTCAAGGTTCTACAGGTACTGTTTTAAATTTAAGTAATAATAGTGATATTGAAGATCTCATAGATTTAGCTAGTAAAACACAAATAATTTTAAATAATATAGAAATAGACACCAAATTAAATTCCGAATGAACAAGTATAGGTAATGTGTTTGTTTTAAGTTATACTCATAGCTAATTTTCGTTAGTTTTTAATTATTGTTATCAAGATAGCATTATAATTTTTTTCTTTATAATATATATATACAAAATATAGTTTAAGCCGAGATTTTTAAAAAAATATATTAAAATGAAAGGTTCTGAAATCCATTTATTAGTCCAATCAATTCCCATCTTCAATGGAGAAAAAACTAACGAAACCGTTGAAAATTTACAATTATTTTTACGCATAAGTGAAATGATTTACGACATGTTTGACGAAAACCACAAATTATTATGCATGCAGTACATATACAGTAGAATTCGCGGCGAAGCTTTCGTGCTCTTAAATAGATATAAGACTTTTGAAAAATTTTTAGAATTCAAAACATTTCTTTGTGATAGATATTTACCCACTCCAGTAATACCAGAATATCATGAAAATTCCCAAGACAGTTTACCCTCTTACCCGTCTTTACAGTCACAAGTAACAACTACATTAGCTTCGCCTAGTTCTTATAGAACAACTCACAGTAACTCTAAAAATTCATCACACATCCCCCCATATATTACGAATCAACATTTCTCATGTCCCTCACATTCACCTTCCAAAATACCTTGCAACCAATCAGAAAACATCAATAATAGAAATTTTCAAACAGAACGACCTGATTCAAATACAAATATTACATCAAAACCAAACTTCAATATTAACTCGGCAGCCCCGATAACGTCTTCAAATTTTTTACAGAATACAAAATCAAGTTTAACAAACAATTCTGAAGTAAATACTACATCATCAACACCAGAAAATATAGCGTCAAATCTACATTCAACTTTTTCATATGGATCTGCTGATAATTCTTCATGTTCGCAAAATTCAAATTTAAAAGAAAAACATGAAACGTTAAATGCTAACAAATTTGCTAAAATAGCAAACAACACATATGAAGTAAAGCCAAATTCAACCCCTTTTATAAGCAATTTTACAGAAAATGCTCTATTATCTAAATCAGTTACACAAGGTATCGAAAAATCTCCGACTAACAAAACTAGGTCAAATACGCCCGACAATAACCCAGACAAACCACAAATTATATCAGACATTATTTCAACGCCATTTTTGTATTCCGAAGTTCTAAAACAAAATATTTCCCAAGATTCGAAGCAGATTTCTTTAAAAATTCCGAAAACAACGCAAATTTCACCAAAATCAACAAAATTTAAAACTAACAGTTATACGTCCCACAAAATGCAAACGACCACATTGAAATGCCATAAAAATTTTATTCGTCACAAAAATAAAATCCAGAAACAGAAACCAACAATCAGATCTAAGAAAAATCAATATCTGCCTTCAACGATTCTATCGGAAAATAAACTACCAAACAATAAAACTCACCTTAAAATACTCCCAAATCCAAACTATAAACCAAAACCCCGAAATACGACAGCAAATACGGACAAACTGACGAAAATCAAGAAGACAGCGATCATTAAAATTCAAAAACTAGCACGTCCAAATAAAATTTATACCTTCCATACTGACAATCATAAAATAAATACAAATTCTACTAAAACAAACTATACTAACGATAAAAATAAAACTAAGCCAAAAATCAATTATAAAAGTAATCAGAATACCCAAAAATTGCCTCCAATAAAGAAGTTCACATCAATGTACAGTATTCAGATGCAAGCTAAGCAAGTAATGACCTTTAAGACAAATCTCGTTCAATGGCTGTTTTCCCTTCTATCTTATATTTTCATAATCAATTTTCGAATGTGTAACCATACCAGATACGATCAATTGCAAGAAATGACAAAACAAAAAAGTAATCAGTTTTGCTCAATTGAATGGCTGTTTACGAGGTACAAAATTTTATCAATGGTCTATGCCAATTCAAAATGGAAACACTTCCCAAATATATTAATAGCCAAATATACCAACCAAATTCGAAATAATTTTTCTACAAAATTACTTGCTAGAGACAAAATTTTCACTCTTTTTAAAAACTACTACTTTTCGATATTATTATATCCCGTCTAAACCTAACACTGACCTAAACCACAAGTTTATCAAACAAATCTATCCTAAACCTAATGTTTACTAACCCATCAAAGCACCAAAATTCAATCCACGAAACATTGACCTACTCAATAGTGGTTTTTATTCTAGTTTTTATAATTTTAACCCTAGGAACCTGTTGTGTACTTGAAAAGATGAAAAGTAAATTCGTGACGTTTTCAAATCACGCACCAAAAGGTTACATTTCTGAAAACAAACAAATCGAAACAATTCCTTTTAAAACCAAGGGCTAAACCTTCTATCCTCACAGAGTCCGAAACAACCGTTTTAAACCCAACACCTAACAAAATAAAAGAGCCGCCTTTTAGATTAATTTAATACTACCAATCAACTTCCTAATTTATTGGAGTAGACGATTAACTTATTAGATTAGATTAACTTATTGCTTCTAGTAAACAAAGAAGTAATAAGTTAATTTTTCGGTACTAAGATTAATTTATGTAATTAATTTAAGGTCAAAGTTTGTTCCTATTCTTTTCTTTCTATTTCTATATCAATATAGGTAGGCTAATTGTAATTAAAGTAGAAAAGTCTTTTATATTTAATAAAATCAATAGAATTAATGCAATCAATAGAATCAATCATACTCTAATTTAATTTTTTACTTAATCCAATAATAAGTTAATCGTAAAATCAGTTTCTTTTTACCTTAAAATTTCTTTTCTGTTTCGTATATTTTAAATCTTTCCAATGCATATTAAGTTTGTTTTCATTTAAATTATAAATTAAAAGACAAAATGCAACGCAAACAAAAATATTTTTATTTACCATATACTTGCAGTCAGTATAGGAATTGAATTACATTTCAATTTTTATTAATTAATTAATTTCAAGTTCATAATAAATAAGTAAGTAGGTTATTGTTAAGATAGGTCAGTAAAATAAAACAGAAATTAACATAAAAATTATTTACCAGTCCAAAACTGAATTATATTTTTTTTCTTTAATAAGGTTTAGGTATTATTAATTTAACTTAATTAATTGAATTCTTAATTTAATTTAACGTTTAGGCTTAATTAATAATTATTGTAATATTCTATTTTTATGAAACTCGTTAAAATTCTTATCTGATAGTTATTAAACAAAAATTGAATTTGGAAAATAGAGTAATAAGTACATTTTTTCAAAATATTATATTGAATAAAACAAAAATTTACTTTTTCTATCGCAATCGGAAATTTAAAAAAAAAGAGGGGAAGTGTTGTGCTACATATTAAACTATGTAGCAAATAACTCAAAACTTCAAAATTGTTACGTATTAATTTAAATTAAAGACTTACTTATTACTTCATATTTTTAAATTCAAAATTATTCACACGAGCAAAATTATTTCGAAATAGTAAAAATAATACCTTAATTTACTTAAAACATTTAAAGTAAAGAAATGATTACTATTGCTATTTTGACAAATTTTAAATTGTAATAAATTTAAGCATCAACAAATTTATCAACTTAACAAAAAACAAATAAATATCCAATCAATTAATTTTAAGGGTGAGAGTTAGTTTTTCCAGTAAAGTAGACAGTCAACAGTTAAACAGTCCGTTAGTATATTTTTAGAGTAAGTCAATCAGTTAGTGTAGTCAGTCGAATTAATTATTTTTACAGTCAAAACAGATTTTCATATTGATAAAAGTTCTGATAAAAGTTATAAAATTATTTAGTTATAAATTTAAAAATTAAATCAGTTATTAAACTAATAAAATAAAATCATGTGTACGTTTTTTGTGTGTAATAATAAAGTGTAATTTCAACATCAAGCTCCTCCAGGTCACAACACTGGCGCAGTTGATAGTTCTCTTGTATTTCAAGAGAGAATAATAAAAACAATAAATATAAGAAACCTGTGAGCAAAAAGAAATTTAGAAAATTTCTTGAAGTTGTTTTAAATCTTCACACACTTCGACACATAAAATAGCTCAGAGAAAAACAAACATTCAGATAGCTAAAGAGTGCTGTATTAAAAAACAATTCAGTGAACACTCATAGTTATCGCAAAACTGTGTATGTAGTGCTTAAAAACAAGTCGTTATAAAATTAAGATTCATACCAACAGTGAAATTTATTTATTAAAAATACAGTACAAACAGTAAATCCATATAGTTTATTGCTATTTAAACAAAAAACATTTAATTCGATATCGAAAGTTATCATTTCATATAATGAAAATTGTATATAATATTATATAATTTCAAAACACCGGGAAAGAGCCTTTAAACTGCATATAGTTTAGTTGTATGTTTTAAAAACATTGTTACTCATTACAAATTACAAGTTCCTGAATGAGTACATCCAGCGATTCAGATTCAGCATTTTACAACCTCCGAAGCAGAACAGATATTACAAGATCAGCTACACGAGGAAGATGAAGAAAGTCTAAACCAACATCATCTCAAGGTTCTACAGGTACTGTTTTAAATTTAAGTAATAATAGTGATATTGAAGATCTCATAGATTTAGCTAGTCAAACACAAATAATTTTAAATAATATAGAAATAGAAACAAAATTAAATTCCGAAATGACAAACGTAGATACTTTTAAGCAGGTTCAAACCATTCCCACCTTCAGTGGAGAACGAACACCTACGTTAGGGGAGAACCTACAAATTTTTTTGTATAATTCTAGTATCATATACAACAATCTAAGCAATGACCAAAAACCTGTTTTTATGACTTATATTTACAGTCGTTTTCGCGGGGATGCTTTTATGCTTTTGAATAATTTAAAACCGTTTAAGGAATTTTCAGCATTAAAAAAATTTTTAAGTGATCATTTTTATCCAACAAAAACCACGATTGATCTAACTAGAGACTTAATAAACTGCCGACAGCTTCCACATGAAACGGTATTAACATACTCCGAAAGAATTCAGACCTTACTAAATCAAACAGTGAATGCAGTGAGAGGTAAATACTCGGAAAGTAATGACGCATTTGTTAAAGAAATAGAATCATACGCAATAAACGCCTTTAAAGTTGGACTATCGCACCCTACCATACGACAGACTATAATAGGTTCTAGTGAAACACAACTGGAAAATTTAATAAAACAGGCATTACAAACAGAACTGTTATTAAATTATTCCAGAAACAACACCATGTACGAACTGACTGGTTTTCCTTTTCCCACACCAGAAGCGAGCATAGAAAATGATCTGAATAATTTAAATAAAGAATTTAATAACTTTTCTTTAAATAACTCTCCATTAAACTACCCTCTGATAAAGCCAAGCTCACCACCATCTCAATATTACGCTCACCAACAGCCAACCTATCTTTTGCCAAATAATGATTTTAATAAATTTTCTTTAAATAACCCTCCATTACATTACCCTTTGATAAACCCGAACTCACCACCATCTCAATACTACTCTCACCAACAGCCAAACTATCATTTGCCACCTGCACCCGCATACCCCAGTGCAGTTAAAACTGAACCTGGTATTCTGCCTCAGGTATATCACTACCAACAACAGCCATTTAGGGAATATCAAAACTTTACATGTTATTCCTGTAATAGACCCGGCCATATTGCAATGGAATGCAACTATAGACAGCCACCAATCCAGCAAAGATTTAACAACTCTGATTCAGGACGACATCTACAAAAACACAATACCGCACATTATTATAATCAACGCCACCAGGTAATAAATAACGGTTACCCAAATAACGGTAAAACAACAAAATGTGACTTCTGTGGCAGAACAAGTCATACGGTGGAAGAGTGCTTTCAAAAGAAAAAGTGGGAACATCAAAACTCAAACTCGGGAAACTCCCAGGGCTCGACTTGCAACCCACAAGTCGAAGCCAGACATTTACAAGGTTAATAACGGGTACGGACTCCAGTCAAACAGCTCAAACAAATACACAAGCACCAATGCAAATTCTTTCAAATCTACACTCAACAGATTATAAATATTTAGGTCCCATTTCAAATAATGCAGAAATACAAATTCCTCTGTATATAACTTCTTATAATACTATAAATATGATAGTCGACACTGGTGCGGATATATCTATAATTAAAGTAAGCAAACTGAAACCTGAAACCATCATAGATACCTCAACAAGCATCAACTTCAAGGGAATACAGGGTACGAAAACTGAAACGTTAGGGACTACACAGGGATTCTTCTTCAACAATCCAAATCTGGGATGCACATTGCATGTGGTAAGAGATCACATACTCGATATAAACGCAGACGGAATCCTCGGTAGGGATTTCATTATGAACAAGGTTAAACTCGATTGTATAAACAATACTTTTGAAATCTCTAAAAAAGATTATAAGCCTGATTCGATAGAAATTTCATCAAAAGATAAATTATTTAGTAAAAAGTCGGAAGATGAATTTTCGAATGAGTCGAGCTTACATTGTTATACAAGAGACACTGACGGAATTCATAAAAACTACTGTAGGTCTGAATCCGTTGACTCTTCATCTATAGGGAAAATATTGAGTAAAAAGCCCAATGATGAAATTTTAGGAGAATCGGAATCAGCGTCTTCTACAAATATTATTGTACAAGTCCAAGAATGTTATTTTACCTCTGACTCCAGTGATTTTACATTTGTAGATAAATTGTTTAAAACAAAATTTGAAGATGAAATATTAAAAGAATTAACACCGCCAACTCCAAAAATGTACCTTGCAGATATAATTATAAGCTCAACAATACCCCATAGAAAAACTAAACTGGTCGAATTATCTGTTTCCAAAGATTTAACTGGTCAATTCCTACGCGTGAATAAAGAAATTTTACCACGTGTTTTTGCTACCAACTCTCTCAGCAAAGTGAAAAGCGGAAGAATCTGCACTGCAATAACAAACACACAACCTAATGATGCAAACATCAAAAACTTTATACCTACACTCACACTCCTCCAAAATTATGATAGAATTAATAAGACAAACGATGCAAACATCGAACATTTTCAACAAATTTCAAAGTCTTCGAACGAACTTCCTCTAAACCCAAAACCTAACAAGACAATCCAAAACACCGAAATTTATATTGATCCACCGTAGAGTAATAAGTTAATCTATTATATAAGACAAGTCAATAAGTTAATCTTTTCCAATTTTTTAATTTTAAAACAATAATGCATTTGTCATTTCTGAATGTAGTTTCGTTAAAAATTTACTCAAGGCTAAGTTTGTTTTCAATTTCTTATTTTCAAAAACTAAACAAAAACAAACATTTATATAATATTAAGATAGGTAGGCTAATTGTAATTAAAGTAGAAAAGTCTTTTATATTTAATAAAATCAATAGAATTAATGCAATCAATAGAATCAATCATACTCTAATTTAATTTTTTACTTAATCCAATCATAAGTTAATCATAAAATCAGTTTTCTTTTTGCCTTAAAATTTCTTTTCTGTTTCGTATATTTTAAATCTTTCCAATGCATATTAAGTTTGTTTTCATTTAAATTATAAATTAAAAGACAAAATGCAACGCAAACAAAAATATTTTTATTTACCATATACTTGCAGTCAGTATAGGAATTGAATTACATTTCAATTTTTATTAATTAATTAATTTCAAGTTCATAATAAATAAGTAAGTAGGTTATTGTTAAGATAGGTCAGTAAAATAAAACAGAAATTAACATAAGAATTATTTACCAGTTCAAAACTGAATTATATTTTTTTTCTTTAATAAGGTTTAGGTATTATTAATTTAACTTAATTAATTGAATTCTTAATTTAATTTAACGTTTAGGTTTAATTAATAATTATTGTAATATTCTATTTTTATGAAACTCGTTAAAATTCTTATCTGATAGTTATTAAACAAAAACTGAATTTGGAAAATAAAGTAATAAGTACATTTTTTCAAAATATTATATTGAATAAAACAAAAATTTACTTTTTCTATCGCAATCGCAAATTTAAAAAAAAAAGAGGGGAAGTGTTGTGCTACATATTAAACTATGTAGCAAATAATTCAAAACTTCAAAATTGTTACGTATTCATTTAAATTAAAGACTTACTTATTACTTCATATTTTGAAATTCAAAATTATTCACACGAGCAAAATTATTTCGAAATAGTAAAAAAAATACCTTAATTTACTTAAAACATTTAAAGTAAAGAAATGATTACTATTGCTATTTTGACAAATTTTAAATTGTAATAATTAATTTACTGTTTATTGTAATAATTCATCAACAAATTTGTCAACTTAACAAAAAACAAACAAATATCCAATCAATTAATTTTATATAGTTAGAGTTAGTTTTTCCAGAAAAGTAGACAGTCAACCGTTAAACAGTCCGTTAGTATATTTTTAGAGTAAGTCAATCAGTTAGTGTAGTCAGTCGAATTAATTATTTTTACAGTCAGAGCAGATTCTCATATAAGTTCTGATAAAAGTTATCAAATTATTTAATTATAAACTTAAAAATTAAATCAGTTATTAAACTAATAAAATAAAATCATGTGTACGTTTTTTTGTGTGTAATAATAAAGTGTAATTTCAACATCAAGCTCCTCCAGGTCATAACACTGCAAAAATTGCACCGATCTACCGAGGCGAATGTTGAAAAATTATCCAAGATGTTTTTGAATACAAACGTTGAAACCAGGGGTGGAGCATTTACATTAAAACAAAGAATGGAAAAATTGTTGAGGTACATGGCAGATCCTGGATTTTAAATTGGTGTAGGAGTGACGGATAGTGGCGTACATCAGACGACCGTCTGCAAACCATTAAATTTGTAATGGACAAAATAATGATGAAGATCGAGAAGTTTATTTAGTTCCCAAAAACAGCAGAGGACATAAGGATATTTTATATATGTATTTGAACTGAATTAAAATAAAAAACTGTAAATCTTTTTTATTGGAGGGTGTAATGTTATCTTACTTATAAACAGTATGTGTAATTAAAACACTTATTATTACTACTTATATATTTATACTTTAACTTATATTATAATTTTCATTTATTGCATAGTTAGGACTTAGGATAGTTAGGAGATTTATGATACTGGATATAAAATCTTCTTGAATTAACTTATTAATAAACTTAAAACCAACTCTAACTAACTTAACTTTCACTAAAAACTAAAAATCGACTGTTGTTTCTTAAAATTGGAACTAAACTTCTTTCTTTTTAACTAAATCCAATTATTTTTATTACTTCAATGATCCAAAATCAACAAAAACAATTTAGTCTAATTTTAATTTACAAATCGAAATATTAAAATCAATTTTATTGGAGCAGGTCAAATAAAATTATTTCAATATTTCGATTTATGCAGTTTTAGCATAATTAGCAGTTTAATTTATTTCATAATTTACAACTTACAATTTACATTAATTTATAAATTTTGTTTTATAAAATATGTTGTGTAGTAGGAATTACAATATGTGTCACAACTACACATAAAAACCTTTTAAGACCAAGGTCCCACAACAACATGAGTAAATCTAAGGTGTTGATGGACGCAAATTAGTTTTTTTTGTATTTTTTTATAGAAAGAATAACTAAACAATTTATTTATTTATTTATTGATCCCTGTTGTGATAATAGTGATTAAAATGAATTTGTTGAGATTAGTTAATTTTCTAACTTTACAGCAACCAAATTAACTAAACAATAAATTCTATTAGAACAGGGCTTGTTTATTCTGTTATAGTTGTCAAAAAATCGTTAGGTTTGTCAAAAGAATGATTTTCATATATTTTGCTACCCAATTTTTTTAACAAACGTATTATGGGAAACATTTTCGACTAGAAACGTGTAAAACTTATATAAAAGTAATTATTGTATGACATGAAATGTAGTTGAACATTCAATTTGACATCAAATATGGTTCGAAGTCTTGATATTTTCATATTGTATTATTATGTTAATTTATGATGAGTTATAATTTGCCGACAACGCACGCATTCATTCTAGTTTTAATTTTTAATACTTTTCTAGACAGAAATATAATGCTTGTTTCACTTCAAATTGCAAAGAGTTTTGGTTTAGAGTTTTGTTTAAGAAACATTCGAACAGACCAACGCTTAGATATATCAGGGCCTTGATGTTTCGTCTTTATATTTTTGGAGTGAGTTATATCCTAATTTGGATTTGTATTTTCAGTTTCTAGACTTCTCGACATGTCATCGAAAATATACATGCTGTTTTGATTGATTATTGTAACTGCACTCAGAGAATTCTGTTATTAAAAACTATCAAAATAGCCATTAGATTAATAATTTGGTGATTATTATACAGCTAATCACAACTTGTGATTATTTTCACTAATTTCGTAATAACAGGCATTATTAAACTAATATTATTTGCTTGTAATATTTACTAACAAAAAAAAATTAAATTTTAAATCTAAAAACGATAGCTTTTATATTTATAAAAATTCTTATTGAAATAATAACATAATGGATTACATTTATATTAGGTATCCCTTGGATAAATGACATATATTATTATAATAATAAAGTTATTTTTAAAATAATATACAATAGAATAATAATACAATCTAATTAGATTAATAATAGGTTCTTATTAAATCAATAATAAGATGTTATTAAATTAATAATGAAACTTATTAAATTAATAATGGAACTTATATTTTACACTTTTTAAATAAAAGAGAGCATAAATTTTTTATTAACGATTTTATTTATTTCAATTATTTTCATTTAATCTTAAAGTATTTATTTTTCACAGTTTTAATTCTACAATAATTCATAATTTTGCTTTAAAGTATTTTTAAATTTATATGTGACAAAAATTAAAAGAACAAAAGGAGTCTATGTGCGTATATAAAATAAAAAATATAGTAATATTTATTATATTTTTCTATATTTTTTATTAATTAAAAAATAAATTTACATAGCTAAACTAATAATATATATTATTGATTTGAATTTAACAAATCAATCAACAAATTGACCGAATAATATGCTCTTTCTTTATCGCCTTTCAATGTATAAAAATACTTTTGGATAAAATTCCAAAATTGGTTGCCGGTTGCGGATATTTTAAGTTGAATAAATAATAGTATATTTTCCTACAAGAGATGAAAACATTGTTTTTTGAGTAAACATATGTTCACGAGACGCGCTAGCGTCGAGTGAGACATATTTACGAACGAAAAACGTTTTTATCTCGCGTAGGAAATGCAATTTTTTCTATGATAGTATATATATAATCGATATTTACTATAAATTATAAAGTTATAAATTGACAACAAAACATTCAAAAATCATATTCTTTTTTTTCATGGTTACGTTGTTTAAAATACTTTATAAAATTATATGAAAAACAATAGAAACTATAATTTGTTATTCTTTTTCACTAGTGAATTGACTTTTCGCTTAGAAAAGAATCTACTATTCCATGTTGTATAAACTTCATACCGTACATTATCAAAGCATACTAGTTGGCTTTATTATAGACCCACTAATTAACAAAAGAGGCTGAATTGGTAATTTTTTATCGAAATGCTTTTGTAACATCTCTTCATCATTTTGAACAGTTTCGTCTATAATGGCAAAACTGTTTTAAGAATATCGAACAGTGTATTTCTTATAAATTTTATGCTATAAAGTTTTGTTGGTTTGACGGAGTATCCTGTGCAGTAAATACATAGTTGATAGGAGAATATCATCTAAATAATATAAAACAGAAAAATATTATATTATTACAGAATCTAACATTGAATAGGTTTAATTGTTTTCACTCAAAAAAATTACAAATGACATGTCCAAAAACAACGTTTTAGCTTATAGCCGGGTATTCAAATACATCAGAAACAGAAACAGAATTTCATACAAATTTGACAGCAAAAAATTCTGTTGCTGTAAAATTTGAATGGAATTCTGCTTCTATTGTATGTGATTTTCAAGTTTTTGGAGCCAAAAAACAAATTTAAAAACTTACTTTCTGTCATATTCTCTGTATTGCGAAGTTCTTCAACCATCTCTCTTAACTTTTCATCCTTAATTTGTTCTTCAAAAATGGGCTGAGTTTTCTGAATAAATGGTTGGTAATTTACAACCAAAATCGCTGGCTTTCGGAAACATTGCTTTAAAATAAATGTCTATCTGAAAATTTTAAAAGCAATATTATTATAATTAATTATAATTATTATATACATATATTATTATAATTATAATTAAAATGTTATTGAAATATACTAATATTGAATTATTAATTACCAGTTTATAACCAAGCGGTAATTTAAATTGCTTCCATTTGGTTAAAATTTCCGAAGTTGATTTTAATTTTGAAATGTCGCTGAGTCTCAGTTGTTTAGTCCTGTCCCATGCAGACTCAATTTTAGCCTAACTACTCTGTTCATCGAACAAAATTTCAACATGTTCTGTCTGATGAATCTGCTTCAGGAACTGAAAAACCAATTTTTTTACCACACCATAGACAGTACAAAAATTTACAAAGTTTCACATACCAAACGTTATCGTTTAATAAAATAATCTTACTTTTTCAATTTTCTTAACACTTTTAACTTTTCACAAAACTTTTAAATATTTTTTAAAGTTGTTTATTCAGCGTCTGGATATAAACTGAGATTCTTACCAATATTTTATTGATCGTTATTAAAAATAATAACCTTAAGTAAGATTAATGTATACTATTATTGATTTAATAACCTACGTTTTGAAAGTAAAAACGTCGATGATTAATCTAATAAAATGGTTATTAAAATTAACTACAAAAATAATAATTTATGTTTTTATTTTAATAGCTTTACGTTAATCACATGATTTTTTTTTGACTGTCCGAATTCATTATTTTAATAAAAATTGGTTATTAGTTTAATCAACCGTTGTGATTTTTTTAATAATATTGACCGTGTTTTTATTTTGATAAACATTTTTATTAAAATAATAACAAAAAGTATTAGTCGAACGAATGTGGCAATTACTTTAATAAAAATCGTTATTAGATTGATAAAATAACTTATTACACATTTTTAAAACGGGCGGTTATTAAATTTACTAACAAAATTCTCTGAGTGTGGTAATCGTTTTTAAAATTAAAAAACCCAAACATCATATGAAACACATGCCAACCCGAACAAACATTCTATCTATTGAACAAATTCCTTCTATTCATGCATCAAACATAATAAAAACAAGCCTTCAGGGAAGTAAAGGTAATTTGAAATAAAAGAAAATTAGAATTATTTCATTTTCTTTTATTTCCTTTGAAACTACATCCCTTATTCAAGTCGTTTGTTTTCCACTTTATTATCTCTACTTTCCTTGTTGTTGTAATCTTAAACTTTTTTTCTTTTAAAAAACTGATGATTGCGGACTTTCAAAGCTATTTTTATCTTTATATTTTTGTTTCGATCTATTATTTAACTTGAATATGTGAATTTTATATTTTCTTTTTTAGTTTGCTTTTTACTATTTTTCTTTAAATTTTCACTCAGAAAATGAGTTATTGAGTTGAAGGTTGTCTTTTACAATCGTAGTGCTAGTAATGTGTGATGGAAAATTGTAATAAAAAATGAAAATGGAAACGAATAAGTTATATGTTCGATAGGGTTAAATGAAGGATATTTAAATTGGATTTTTTTTATTGTGAAATATCGTGAAAGTGCAAAAATTATTGAAAATTATTAATGCCCAGGTCGTGGATCGAATCGAAATGTGATTATTTGTTTCTAACTTTTTTATATTTGATTTATGGATTATAAAAACTTATATATACGAAAAAAGATGATATTATTCTTTTTTGTATTTCAGTCAAGCGAAACTGATTCTAATTAATTGTCAACTAAGTCGCACATGTATGCGACATAATAACTAATTTATTAAACCAAAAGACATAAATCTTTCCATCAAAATACAAAATAACTCGTACAAAAACTCACAGTAGAATATCACACTCATTGTAACATGTGAACAACAAATGTTGAAATATTTCCTAAACTTTTATGTTAACGTTTTCGTTCATCTATTTAATGACAGCAATAATGTTTTTGACGAAAACACAATAGACTGATATTTATTTTTCCGTTTAATGGTTTCTTTCTTTTAAATAGCAAAAAAAGGAAAAGAAGCTTGAAGAAAGTAAACTTCCGTTATAGCAAGTTAATTTGTCAATTTTCTACAAAAAAAAAGTTGGATTTCGTTTTTGGTGTGTTTTCACTTTTCATGTTTTTATATATTATATACCGGATTTGTTTATTGGGTTGAAGTTAGAATGTTGATGAATTGAGAGGAGATAAATAAATGATTGTATAAACAGGATGTGCAGGAACAATTTTCTAAATAAGAAATGATTATTGTTTTGAAATTTTGATTGGTTGTTAGTAGTTACTTAGTTAGATTACATAATCAGAATTATATTGATTAAATTTAATGGTTTTAGGGATTTTAATTTTAAACCATGAATAACAGAACTGTTGTACACTTTGTATTTATATGATTAAACGATATTTGCTAATTCATATACAATTATTTATTATTATTTAATATATTATTTAATTAATGGTTATAATTTACAAATTAATTTAGTTATAATTAATGGGTATTTCATGAAACGTTATGGTAATTATAAATAACAATGATGTGATATAGATAGCTTATACTAAGCTGATGTACACGTTAGTACTGAATCATGTTGTTGGTTCTGGTTTTCGAAAAGATGTAATTTTTGAAAAATTGCACGCATAAAGCTAAGGCAGGGTTGCGAATAAACCAGTAAGTGAAAATAGATAATGTGACACATGGCCTCCTTCAATGATCAAAGCCCAAATTTACAGTTATAAATAGACTTAGTTTTAGCACAAGCAATAACGTGGCATCACTAAGCAATTCACATTTATACAATTCACTTTCAACGGTATTAAGTTTATCCACGGAAACATAAACGGATAGATTATGCTGAAGTAACATATTTTTTAAAAAAGGGCTTGTAAGTATGGTATGGATTAGGATTAAATAAAAATATTTCCTTAAATTAAAAATAAAGTAAGCCTTAACAAAACCCTGTTGATACCACAACCATTGAACATTTTCCTTTATCATACTTTACAATTTATACGAGGCTACAGTCAAAACACAATCAACAAATAATAGCATAGCAGCAAGGAAAAAGGGTTGATAATTTTTCCACCACTGAATTTTATGACGTTCGTTGTTACAAGTTCTGACATTGATTGTTTTTGTTTTTATTTTAAATATTTGTATGTATTTTGTCTCTACGCTTCCCTTAAATAATTTAGTTATTCACAGAACAAAAGATATACTAAAAGGTTTTTCACAATGGCAACATGTTAAAGGTTGTTTTAGTCGTCATTTTCTATATTTAACGAAACATAATAAAAGTAAATACCCTAAAGAATAATTCTGTTTGTCATGATTATGTAAGAGGTGGTAAGTAAGAGGTGGTTTATAGTTTGTATACGAAAAAATAACAAATTTGTTATATATAAATAAAAAAGTTGACAAAGAATTTTAAACTATACAAGACTGAATTTTGAAAAATATTTCAAATTCAGGCTATCTATCTTCCAACCATTCCATACTTTTATAAACACAATGCGAAGCTATAAACATAATTAAGTTGGTTTTGAAATCTCATGGTATTTGTTTTTATGATTTCTTGGGAGAATATCGTGAATTTAAAGGCAGTGATTATATTTATCTTTTATGTAGGTTAGGAGTTTATGTGAATTTAACATAAAAATATATTTGTATGGTACGATAAAGAATAATGTAGATAAAATTTTTCGCTTTTGATTTTTTGTTCATATGTAAATTTATTTACATTACATCAACATTCAATTGTAAAAGCAAATATCCCGTTTCGTTGAAAAAACGTTTCGTTAATCTGTTTTGCTTTTGAAATTTAACTAAGGACTTAGTAATTTGTGGATGTTTAGTTGTAGAGATAATAGAAATGAAGCCCAATGTTCTCTTTCTTTTCTCTCCCGTCGTAATGCGAAGTATTATTGAGTGGGTTTTACGTTCAATTATACTTCGGTACGAATATTGTTGTGGACTCTAGGTCTTAAAAGGTTTTTGTGTGTTGTAGTGACACGTGAAATTTTTAATTGCTAGATTAAACCAAGTCTGGCAATTGAATTATATTGCTCTAATTTTTGGAAAATTCGATTCGAATCTATAAAAACTTCAAAATGAAATATTTATTAGGAAGAAAACCAAACAAGTTGTTTTACTGTTTATTCAATATACTAATGGAATTAATTTTTATATGAATTCTGTGAAGATTAATTTTTAAGGCAACGGGAATGGATTGAAATTTTGATTACTGATAAATCTATTATTATTATTATTAATGACCCATAAAAAATTTCAGACACATCTGGACTTACCTAGAATTAAAAAACAAAAAATTAAAGTAAGGTTTTAATTTATCCTTAATCACAATCGCTAATAATTATTCATTCATATTCTAACCACACACCAACTATAAACAAAAAATAAAAACCAAACTAGATTATTCATATAGAAAAGTAGGATTATCAACTTTACTAACTAATGTTCAATAAAAACATTTCTTCAACTACATTATCCTCAAATTCCCATAATGTATCAATCAAAATGCAAAACAGAATCAAATAGGAGTAACATGTTCAAGTTAAAGTTTTTTAGTGGCTTTATTTTTCTTGTACACATCACATCGATATTTATGTATGTGATTTTTTTTGACAATCTAAAATACATATTCAACAAACGACCCATCAAAATATTCGGTGACGTGATCAAAATAGAAATAGCAAATAAAATATTGACTATAACAAGCTAAACAACTGAAATGCATCACTTAAAAAACAAAAAGCAGAGAAAAAACAAATAGGATATTTGGGTGGTAATACTTGACATAACATTCCTTTTGTCGTCAAGAATAATTTTAAATATTTTAGTACGTTTTTATGCTTTTAAAGCTGCATATACGAACGTAGACTGTTCTCAAATCTTTCTTGTTGGTATTAATTAACCGACTCTATTAAATTTTATGATTATTAAATTTATTATTTTTATTTTATGGATGATTTATTGGATTGGGCATTTAATACTTGTTATTAACCTGTGTTCTCGAAGCTCAATTCTAACCGCCGCCGCACTAGTGGCCCACCCAAACTGGCTATTCAGACCTCAGTAGTCATGGTGTGAACTGTGGTACTGGTTTAGCTTCCCCGAAGTTAGAGCTCTGGGCTCTATTTATGTCCGGCTACCATGTTAGGCGTGTTAGATCCCACGTTCCTCCAATTCCGTTTCCTAATTATTAATCCTATCCAACAAGTTTATTTTCAAATCTATATATCCAAACTCGTCACGATGCGACGCGATTATTTTGGCTTAGTCTCCTAGGCCGCGGGCCGATGCTACCTTACCAGGATTACCAATCCAATACGTAGTATCGGTACGCAACGGAGAATGGTTATAATAAGGTTAAACTAGGCAAGGTTGCCTGCCTCTGCGTCTGTGTCACCGCCAAGTGTACAAATAAAGATTACAAAGAGGTAGGAAGAAGGCTTGTTGGTGATTTTCATTTCCTTTTGACTCGTAGGAACAACACGACAACAAATTTAAGTATTTTTGACGGGTTTTACAAAATCAATTTTCACAAGTTTTGTCCTGTCATGTTTTATTATGTGATAGGATTTATTGTATTGTTTAGATATACATTTGTACTTTTTAATCATAGTTCAAAAAACATTGCATATTTGATACAAGATATAACTTTCAAATCTAAACTATTTGTGGATTGAATGCTCACCGTCATCATCTGCATGAAAATCACATAGTATTTTTCTTACAGAAACAGAAGTTTCTGAAAACTTACCCACAGACGCAGACGCATCACTAAATTCCAAATATATGCTTAAATCAGCTTTTGAACTTCATCAAGAAAGATGTATATATGTTTTTTTTACAATATGTGTTGTGTAGAAGGAGAGTTACAAAATGTGTCAATTAATAAAACCTTTAATGACCTAGGTCGTACAACAGCATGCGTTCTGAGGCGTTGATGATTTTTTTTTTACTTTTCTTAAGAAGGGATTGCTAAACAATAAATCGTATCATATATAAATATGACATAGGCCAATATTTTCTACTAGAAATATATATAGGATAAAGAAAAGAAAATTAGTATAAAATAACCGGGTAAAATAGTATATTATTTAACTAGGCGCTTAAGTGCTACTTTTTGTGTTGACCCTACAGTTTGGCAACTGACCGTAGGGAGCCCGACAATAATAGACGAAACACAAAACCATTTAAAGAAGAGTACATATAGAAAAAGGATAACAACCAACAATTCATTAGTTAGTTATCATTATAATTAATTTTTATTTTCTAAATGAGCATCAAATCCGCAATATCGATTTATTTTATTTACCATAGAATAATCTAACTAAAACTACCAATTTCATTTATATTCGATTCATGAAGTTTTTAAAACTTTAAAATTCAAACCAAAACATTTTGAACAATAGTTACATAAAAAACCTACACAAACTGCATACCTGGTTAGAATTATTCTTGTTTATTTAATTTTCAAACACTAACAAAATAGAGTTTTTCACTTTTGTTACGGTTTCAATATAAAAAAGTCCGAGCGGCAGGTATATCCGCTAGAAATAGGTAGATTTCGGGATCAGACAGTTATGTGTGCAATTAGAATCGGATTTATCAGATTACTTTATAAAAAACACTAATTAAAAACAGAAGTATTAAACAAACTTTAAAAATAAACATTATTTTATACAGTTTTTGGGCTCTAAGCACTTAACCTGTACCCCGATATGGCCAATTGTCAAACATATTCAGGAAACTGTTTGCCGCAACATACCCAGAAAATATTTTTAGCGTAAGTGAAAAAATGCGGCCGTGAAAGTGCAGCAAAATGCCGTTGTACTTCACACAGTTTATTGCAGATAGCTAAAGAACCTTTTATTGCAGATATCTGGCTTTTTAAAAAATGATAGAAATATGTTCAAATAATTAATATTTATAAATTTTTTTACATAATTTGCCCCAAAGGGCCGTTATAACGCTTTGTTTTTGACAGTTTCAAGGCTCTAGACTCTTAACCTGTACCCGGATATGGCCAGTTGTCGAACTTATCCAAGAAATTGTTTGCCGCAATACGCTCAGAAAAAATTTTTTTTCTAGGTCGAAAAATGCGACCGTGAGAGTGCCGCTAAATTCCGTTATACCTCATATCGTTATATATATATATATTAGACTGGTCGTTAAAAACTAAATTTTGCGAGACGCCCCCTAGAAAAATTCTTTGTGGCCAAAAAACCACAACGGCATTATTTTTTTTTTTTTTAAATCAAAAGAACACGTGCCGCAAAATCGTTGAAGTTGATTTTTTGAAAAATTCGTAGATTTTTTCAAATATCTCATAAAATATGCAGATGTCAAAAAAAACCTCTTGACCATTTTTGTAGGAAATTTAATTTTCTACAAAAAAGGTCTATATAATTTTTTCCCAAAAACGTATAGTTCTCTTGATATTTTGAAAATGAACTTGTAAGTTTTCGTAATTTTTAAAAAACATTAAAAATAAAGATGACGAAAAAGTCCTAATTTTCTTCTTATGCTATAGAATGAAATGTATAAAAAAATATTCGTGACAAAAAAAATCAAAATTAGTACTTTTTCGTCGAAATTTTCATCATTTGGTTTTACGAGTTTGGAAGAATTTCAAGTTTTATTTCAAAATATCATCAGAAATATAGGTTTTAGGAAAAAAATGACTATGACCTTTTTTGTAGGGAATTAAATTTCCTACAAAAATGGTTATGTGATTTTTTTTGACATCTGCATATTTTATGAGATATTAACAATTTGATCAAAAACTAAACTTCGATGATTTTGCGGCACGTGTTCTTTTGACTTAAAAAAAAAAAAAATAATGCCGTTGTGGTTTTTTGACCACAAAGAATTTTTCTAGGGGGCGTCTCGCAAAATTTAGTTTTTAACGACCAGTCTAATATATATATATATATATATATATATATATATATATATATATATATATATATATATATATATATATATATATATATATATATATATATATATATATATATATATATATATATATATATATATATATATATATATATATATATATATATGTATATATATATATATATATGTATATTTTTTTTTTGTTTTTCCGTCTCCGCTTTACATATATAGTCGTTTGGCATATATGAAATCTACCTAATATATGAAATCTACGTAAAACAAAACAAAATTCCTAATAACATATGTAATTGGTTCTATATGCAATTTGAATACAAAACAAAAATTCAAAATAAAAACAATACAAATAAATTGAAAAATTGCATACAAATGCAATCTTCGCAATTATACATCTAACGCAACGCCATACATATATACATATTAAAATTTTCATCACCTATTAAACATTTTCCATACGCGCATTGTTTTATTTAGTTATCTATTGTTATACAATACCAAGATCGTTTCCGAAATACATATAAAATAGTTTCCCAAATCACCCACATAATCGTTTAATTTTTCAAAAACAAAACAAAATTCCTAATAACATATGTAATTGGTTCTATATGCAATTTGAATACAAAACAAAAATTCAAAATAAAAACAATACAAATAAATTGAAAAATTGCATACAAATGCAATCTTCGCAATTTTTCTTTTATATATACAATATCTAAATAACCATGAAGAACAAAAATTTGGTTAATTAGATTTGGGGGTGATCATTATGGTTTTATGTTATTAAATATGAATTTTTTTAAAGGTTGTGTGATATTAACACATGTTTTATTAAAGTTTATACATATCTGTTATTTTTATAGGAATTTACATGCTTAATTTTACTGTTTAATTAACACTAACTAATTATTCGGTTGGTAAATTATATAATAGCTCCCTAAAATGTTTTTCATATATAGATCCTTTTGAACGCCTATCGCACAAAGATCTATCAATTTGTTCGAATAGTATTTGCAAGTAAATGTCAACAAAACTAAAACAAAATTCAATATTAATTTTATATAAATTTTCATTTTTTTAATTTTCACATATATTAGGCTTTGTAAGATATGTAAAAGGTTTTTTGTTTAAGCTTATAAAATTGGAGCCTCTAGGGATAGAAAGCTGAAAATTTCTGAGATTATAGTTGAAAAGTTAATCTAAAAGAAAATATGAGTTTAAGCAAAAGAAACTCAAAAATGATGAAGACATGGACGTTTGCGTTTGTTTTTGTTTTAACCGACCCAGGGTCTCAACCTCTGAACTTAAACAATTTATTTTTTAAGTTTTGGATAGATTTATCTACGTATTTATGTTTTGGAAGGTTTTCATTTGTAAGCTTGGTTATTTTCATCTATATCGAGGACAACAAAGTTCAGTACATTTTTAAAACAGCTGATTTTTCAGGAACCTTTTCGCTGAGGTTTTCATTTTGCAAAAAATGATAAAAAATAGTTTAAATATTCAATATTTATCAATTTTATTTAACCATTATGATTCAAACGGAAGTTATAACGTCTTAGATTATTCGACTTTTAAGGCTCTAGCCGCTTAAATGGTACCCCGATATGGCCAGTTCACGAACTTGTCCAAGAGATTGTTTGCCGTAATATACACACATAATATTTTTGGTGTAGGTCGAAAAGTGCGACCGTGAGAGTGCCGGATAATTCTGTTATACCTCATATCGTTATATATATATATATATATATATATATATATATATATATATATATATATATATATATATATATATATATATATATATATATATATATATATATATATATATATATATATATATATATATATATATATAAATTTTTTTTTCATTTTGATTTTCCGTCTCCGCTTATCATATATAGTCGTTTGGCACCAAAATTTTTCCGAAATTCCGAGATGAAGCACGTTACAATAGGTAGATTTTTATATGAAATCTACCTAAAAAACTAACATAAACCAAAGACTGAATTGAATGAATATATAAATAAATAATAAATGCTACTAAGAATAGTAGATTGTATTACTAGTGCGAATGCGTTTTCCAAACAAGAGTTAGTTTGCCGGCAAATAACTCGCGTTTGGAAAACGCATTCGCACTAGTAATACACACTATTTTTTGTAACAAGTGCGTAAAATTTATAAATATTTATTTAATTGTTCATTTAATCATTTATTGAACGAAGTTATAAACAAATTTAAGTTTTTTAAATAATTTAAGTGCGCCATCTTCGTTGTAATATTTGTAAATTATTTGAGCTCAAAAATATAAACCTAATATTCCAACTAAAACAACATATAGTAGCTCAATTTTAGAACTATAGTAAAAAACTTTAGAACTAATCTGTCAAAATTATAAACTTTCAAAAGCTTAAATATATTGTTTTTTCTTACAATTCAAATGATGCAATGTGTTTAAGTTGTTTTTACTATATAATAAGTTATTTAAATTCTTATTTTGATATTTTAGTGCTATAAAAATATTAAATATAGATAGATATATGGATAGATTTAACTACAAATCTCACATGCAGGCGGCGATACGGTCCAGGCATACAAAATATTTTGTAGTCATGTGTGGCGAAAAGTAGTTTTTTCTTGTATTCTATTCTAGTACAAAATTGAATATTTTGTACGCATGTGTTACAAAAAATATATTTTTCTTGTTAGTTAGTTGGTAACACAGTAAAATATGCTGGAAAACAAACTAGCGATTGTTTTGTTTGCTTAAGAAAAAATGCGGAACTAGTTTTGTTATGGTTTTTGTATATATTGAACTACGGTTTTATGCAATTATTTGGTTTTGCTACATACATCTTCTAAAATAGGATTTGACAACTAAAATGTGAATAAACTTTATCTTAAGTCCAAATAATATACATTTTTGTATCTCATATATTTTCAAGCATGTAATAACACCAATAAATAACTTTTATCCCACACTTGATTAAAATAAAAATTCCTTATTCTATGAAAGATCGGTGAAAAGATTGAAATCAGAAACACAATTGCACACTGTCCACGAATAAAACAATCTTCAAAATAATATTCAAATATAAAACAACTATGATGGAAATATAAAAGCATGGAAAGATCAGTGAATACAAAAATATAACCAGCAAAGAATGAAAAGCATGAATTGTAGAAGACAATTTAACACAATTGAACTTAAACATTTCAGCCATCGTTATATTGTAATAAATTTCATATTCTCCTAAGAAAAACCAAAACTAATTCAACATCAACAAGATATTCGAAAACGTACAAAACTTAAAAGAGTGTTACGAAGCAGTTGTATCAGAAATTGCTCCACCCCCATTTACCGATTCGATATTGTCGATACTCGATATGATTTCTTATCGATTTGTCTCTCCATGATACACAATTAATTTAATAGTTTGTAGAGAAATTGAACTCTATACGAAATATAATATTCAAAAATATGTACGGGAAAACTGAATCTACTTTAAACGAATTATATTTAGCAATCTCTTATCCATCACAAAAAATTACACAAACTTAATATTCAAAGAAAAGGAATAGGAATATAAAAATCCCCCAGGCTTAATCCCCTGTGAAAATGGGTTCTTTTTCACTAGTGTAAAAAGAATAACAAATTGTAGTTGCTATGGGATCTTCAAATAATTTTACAATTTTTTTAAAACAAAGCAGTTATTAAAAAATAGAATGTGAATTTTGAATGTTATTTTGTCGATGTAGTAGAGTAGTAGTAGTAGAGTAATTTATAATAAATATCGTTTATATATTAACTATATCATAGAAAAAATTGCATTTCTTACGCGAGATAAATAGTACATTGTGTATCGAAGTGCACAAAGTTGATTTTTTCCGCACGCGTCGTAATTTCAAATATACGACAAGTGCGGAAAAAAATCAATGTAAGCAACGAGTTGCACACAACGTTTTTTGCAATTCCGAATCAAAATTAAACAAAATTATTCTGCAATCAAATTTTTCACAATCTACATTCATAATAAAATATAAGTAAACATTTCTATTATCCACTTAGCATTGAGAAAATTTTCCATACGTTCTTATTTTTCACTTCTACAAAACAAAACAAAAAGTTAAAACAGTGCGAAAAAAAATCAAAAAAAACAGTGCGGAAAAATAAAACAGTGCGAAAAAATCTCACTTGTGACAGTGTTGACAATATCGAAAAACGTTGAAATTTGTATGGATTATTGATTCAGAAAATTGTTTAATTGAAGAAAAGACTCAGAAAATTATTTATTACAGACTCAGAAAATTGTTGCTAGTTAAACTTATTAAAGTTCACTCAAAAATTTAATAGAAGGTAACGAAAATTTAACACTGTTAGGATAAAAACGCCAATTTGAAAAACAAATAAATTTAATAAATTTATTAAATGAACAATCAAGAAATTAAAAAGAATATACATTTTCCATTTTACAATAATAACACTACTTTAACAATGTTTACTTTTTGATTTCAATTTACATAATCTCCCGATCAAATGAATTTTTTCACTTATATACACAGAACTCTGTTTTCTGTTTCCATCTCCATTCTCTTAATAAGCAATTTTCTTCAAAACAGACAACAATTCTACCTGTTATAAATTAAACAATCATTTATGTAAAACATGTATTATTAATTGACCAACAAAAAAATGTTTAATTGCATAGTAGTACAAAAAAATGTCCCTACGCTTATTACAATTACAATTAGAAATGAAGAGAAATAAATTAATAAATTATTAGCGAATTTCTTTTTTTCTTAGTTTTTATACATATTACTTCGGTCTGAAAGGCCTAAGTATTACATTCATGAGCCAAAAGTGAAATTCTTACCCCCACTTTTTTGGCATTCTCGACGTTTTAGGAACTACTGATTCTAAAAAAGCAAAAAAAATGTATGTCTGTCTGCCAGCCGGTCATTACCTACGAAATCTAGGAAACCGCTGGAGGGATTTCAAATTTTTTTTTCTAAAATAGGTATACTCAAGGGACAGGCCCGAAAGGACGCTGTGTTCGATAACTCTACCGGAAGTGTGTCAAAAAATCATTAAGTGTGTAAAAAATAGCAAATTTTCATATTTTTGCCTAAAAAACGTTCATTTAAAGTGATAATGAGGAGGAACAAAGAATGTGGAGAAATCTTGATGGTTTGGATTGGTATGTGAGATCAAAAACTAGATTATTGTATTATAAGTTTGTCAAAAAACTGATGTCAAGTGTGTCAAAAATAAGATTTTTATTTATTTTTTTACCCAATTTTTTGGAAAAAAATAAATTTAATTATCTGTATGACATGAAATTTTATTATTATTATAGAGAATTATGGCATTATAAGTTTGTCAAAAAAATAATGTAAACTGCGTGTCAAAAGAATGATGTTCATTTATTTTTTTAGAAAAAAATAAAATTAGTTATTTGAATGAAATAAAATGTAATGAACATGAAATTATTATTATTGAGATTTTTATTGCATTATAAGTTTGTCAAAAAAATAATGTCAATCGTGTCAAAAATATGATTTCATTAATTTTTTAGTCAATTTTTTGGAAAATAAAACTTAGTTGATTTTATGACGTAAATGTAATTGAACATGAAATTGGACATGGACATTTTTGAATTTGTTATAGTTTTTGAAATATTTTTGGAATTTTGTAAAAAGTTTGTATTTTTGATTTTGAAATAATTTTTGCAATATTTTTAGAATTCCGGACAAAGTTTTAATTTTTGCAATATTTTTAGAATTTTGAAAAAAAAAATAGAATTATTGAATTTGTGAATTTTATACATATATTTTTAGAATTCTGAAAAAAGTTTCAGTTTTTGATTTTGTAAGAATTTTTGGGATATTTTTAGAATTTTGAAAAATTTTAAATTATTGATTTTATTATAATTTTTGGAATTTGAAAAAAGTTTCAATTTTTGATATTGTTATAATTTTTGCAAAAATTTTGGAAAAAGTTTTAATTTTTGAATTTTTAAGAATTTTTAGAATATTATTAGAATATAGAAAAAGTTTAAATATTTGATTTTATTCTAATTTTTGCAATATTTTTGGAATTTTGAAAAAAGTTTCAATATTTTATTTTATTTTATATTTTGCATTATGTTTAGAATTTTTGAAAATATTTGATTTTGTAATGATTTTTGGAATATTGATTTTAGATAATAAATAAGTTTGATTTTATTTAATTTTTACAACATTTTTGGAATTTTGATAATATTTTCGTTAGTTTTGTAATATTTTCTCGAACCGTTAAATGGAGAGGTTTTTGAGTATTTTGCTGATTCTATAATCTCTTCACTAAATTACGTTAATATATGATCTGTTATGGTTTTCCGACGACGCGACGTATGTTTCGTGTTAGTTTGGTAATAAATTTCTAAACATAGATAAAAAAATACATATACTGAATTGAAATTGATGAAAAATGTATTAGTCAGTAGTCAGGCGGCTGGTGAAAATCAAACACTCAAGTGAATATAAAACAAAATTATTATTTGTTTGTTTCATACAAGTTAGTTCCTGAATAATCAAAAGACATTATAAGTTGCTTATTTTTATTTTTGTTTTAAAAATTCCAACAAAGTTTAAATTTACAGTGCATGTGCAATGAAATTACTTTTACTCATGAGATTTGAGCAACTTTTTATCATTATTTTTTAATAGTATCTCAATGCTTTAAAATGTAGCTCGGTTCATTCTCTATCAATCATGAGGAAAAAGTTAAGAAATCTTTAACTTTTTCATTGAGAAAAATATATTTCAAAAATAATTTTTTCTATTCGACTACATATTAAAGTGCGCTACTTTATTTACTGTGATTTGCGGCTTTGTCACTTTTTAACCATATATTTTGTTGACATAGTAAAAGTAAAAAACATTTGTATTTGTTTGAATTCTATAAAAAATAGAAATTTTTATCAAAGCAACCTTTTGATTTCAAATTTCCTAATCCAATTAAAATATTTGTTATTTTTTGTTGTCATAGTAATACGATTTGTTTGAAAAAAAATAACAAATATATCTGTCAAAGACTTGTTCAACATATTTTGATTTCAAAATTTATAAAATTTTCAATTTGATTTAGATTAATAGTACATTATTTAATTAGGAGCTAAAGTCATACTTTGTGTTAAGTCTATAGTTTGACAATTATGTATAGACAAAACACAAAAAGTCACTTTAGCTCCGAATTAAATACACTATTTTTTCGGCAAACATTTAAATTTTTTATAAACACGAAATTATTACATCAAAATTTTTATAAAAATGATTTTTAATTTTTCGGCAAACATTTAAATTTTTTATAAACATGAAATTAATACATCAAAATTTTTATAAATATGATTTTTTATCGTCATAGTTACTTCCAAAAAAGAGAAAAAAACATTTAAATTTGTATGCATAAAATTTTTTTATCAAAGCAGCATTTTCAAAATTTCATAATCCAATTGAAATAGTTGTTATTTTGTTGTCATAGTTATACAATAATTTCAAATTTCATTATCCAATGAAACTGCTTGTTATGTATTGTTGTCATAGTAACATACAATAATTCAAAATATCTTAATCCAATGACAATGAGAATCAACTTATTTGTTGTTGTCATAGTTATACAATATGTTTGAAAAAATAACAAAATAACAAATAACAAATGCTACTTTACAGCCGCCAGCGCACAAAATAAAAATGGCGGTACTTTTGCAGCCGCAGGCAAACTATTTTTTAACGAAAAACAATTTTTTTAAAATATTTAAAAAATAAAATAAAAAATAAGGCGCGAATAAAAAATAGTATATATGATGCACGACGTAAGCATTTTTAAACTTAATGTGGGTGCCAATCTTGGCTGGCGCCTCGATTTGCAAACTCCATATACGTCCAAAAACGTATTGAGACGTATTAAGAAAAATTTTTCCTAAAATAAATTTTCATACAAACTTGGATCTCATGAGTAAAACTAATTTCATTTGCATGCACTGTTATTAGAAAAAATTAGTACAATTGAGTTTTTTTTAAATTTAATTATTATAAATTTAATTCGAAACTATATTATAAAGATTGTGTGTGCGCACGGGATGGGCACAATAATTTGTTGTGCGTTTCGAACAATGAACTATTACTCACTTATATTGTTAATTTATTTGTTATGAAATATTAAATTTATATTTATATTTATTTGTTATAAAATATTAAATTTATATTTATATTTATTTGTTATAAAATATTAAATATTTAAGCTATTTGTGATAAGATATTTGTTTTAAATTACAAGAAAAAATAGGCATTTCTTAAAACTATCTTATTTTGTGATTCTATATGTTGATATTTTTGTTTTGTTAACGACTTTTTTTTACATATTAGAGTCGGCAAAATTTAACTCAATTTTTGTTTGAGTAATATTTCATAACAAAGGGCATCCAATATGGTGTAGTTATTGAGTAACAGATAGAGCGTGTAGTAAAACAGCAGCTTATGGAATATATTGACACAAATAAAATACTGCCAGAACAACAATCGAGCTTTCTGAAACATCGTTCCTGTTAAATAGCATTAAAATTTTTGATTCTCAACTTGAAGTACTCGCTAGATTCAGAGAATGTAATTTCTAGACTTTAAAAGGGTATTTGAAAGTATTGCTCGTAACCGTTTGATCGTAAAACTTTCTATGTATAGAATAACAGGAGTAGAATTGAAATGGTTTAAATCTTACTTTTCAAGGTAAGATTTAAACCATTTCAATTCAATTCTACTTAACAGCAATGCGTAAAAATAGAAAAACAGTCTTCAAATGCTAAAGCTGTCTCATTTGGTGTACCACAAGAATCAGTGTTAAGTCCAAATCTATTCATTTTATATATTAATGACATCACCTAAGCAATAACTCACAGTAAAATAAAACTGTTTGCAGATGATACACTCTTAATGGTATCAGCAAGTATGAACAAGCTATTTATAAAATTAATCAAGATCTGCAAAGTCTTTATAATTGATTAAAATTACATAAGCTAGCTTTAAATGTCTCGAAAACTAAATATATAGTAATTACTTTAAAAAGAAATTTAATGGTGATGCACAACATTGTTATAATCGATGACGAACAAATTGAAAAAGTGGAACAGCATAAATATCTAGGGGTAATGATAGACGAGTGTTTAAAATTTAAAGATGCTGGTTTTATTAAAGCTAATAAGTGAAAATCTAAACACTGATAGTAAACTAATATTTTATAAATTTTTGGTATCGCCTCATATCGACTACTACTCTTCTTACTATTCATTTTAAATTACACCCAAATTTCAAAATTGCAAAAAAATACACAATAAATACATGCGGTTAATGTTAAAAGCTTATAAGAGAACACATGTCGTTGATATGTTGGACAAGTTAAAATGGCAATCCATCAATCAAATATTACATTTCCAAACTCTAAAATTGATTTTCCGTCTGATCAAAGGTGAATCACCATCGTACCTTGATAATATTCTTATATCCAACAGAAATACACACGGCTATAGTATGAGAAATGACCATTATTGATAGCCACATACAGTAAATCATGTTCACAGCAATCATTAGGTTTTGAAGGAATAAAATTATTTAACGAAGTATTTATTAAACATTAGACATTAAACTGTATAGAATTTTCGAAGCCAGTCATTTTAAGTACTATATAGGCTACTCAGTATAATTGACTAGGAAGGAAGAGGGGGAGGAGTGAGATCAAACATGAACTAATGAAGAGAGCAAAATATTACAATTTTTGGTTTAACATGTAGTGAATATATATATTAAAGTAGTGTGTGTGTGTGACGCTCTTGGCTCCTTCGCCTTTAGGGGTCATTAGAGTCCATAGTTTACTTATTTAAATCCTTTTTCTGGTTAATGTTGTTTGCGTAAAATTCTGTATTTGTACTGAGCTGGGAAAATACCTTCACGAATCCGCAAGATTCAGGCTAGTCCGAATTAAACCTCGCCAGACACACAGTTCCCTTAATGTTTCTGACAGTGATCAGGATCAGTGTTCATTACAAGAGTTTCAATCGTCAACATAAAAGATTTTTTATTTCCTTTGCATAACGTGAAATGACATCTTAATGACAAAGAACAAAATAATTGTATGGGGAATATATTTTACAAGATTTGTCATGTTCATTAGAATATTTATGATTTGAATGACGTAAAACATTTTTTATTCTTTTTTCAATAGAAAACTTATGTGTTATGTTTTGAATACTGTTTTATGATACTTTATTAACAATATTCTCAATCCGGAATATTGCTATTGTAAACTTATTTATTTAGGTAATCTTCTCGTTTGCTAAGGTTTCAGTAAAATTTCACTTATGATCTAGTGATTGAATGAGAGCTAGATTTAGAAATTACGTATGCCGTATTGTGATATAACCCAATCGAGGGTTGATTCGTAACAATATATACATACTAGTGTATATGGTATGGTGTAGGCTCTATTTGATTTGAAATATGATTTGAAACATTTGATTTGAAATATGTTTTTCATATGTTAATGACTGCCTATAACGTATTCAATCATTATCACTCATTTACAATATTCAATCATTTACAGTTGAACTGTTTATATTTCTGTTTGGCTAAATATTTTCGTAATTTAAATCTGTTGGCTTTTCTCTTGTAAATTAAAGTAAGTAAAGAAGAAAATTTCATTACTTATATTTTCCACTTTCTATCTCTTAAGAATTTTACTATTTTAATTAATTTCCACCGATCCATCTTTTACCCCATTGAATTTTAATAATTTAAAAAAAAATCATAAGAACCCCACAGCTTTTATCAAATTCCTGAAAACTTTCGATTACTATAGCAATAAATTTATTAATTTGTAATATAAGCAGTATATATAGCTAATCTCTGACTTTATAAAAAATACTATAAACCAACCTCAAAAGCAAAGGTTAAACCATAACAAAAATTTCTTAATCCAAAAGAATAAATGTTTGTATAACATAAATCCCAGAAAACAATATTTTCTCATTTTCATCTCCATTTTTATGAAAAGTCTTAAAATAGAAAATTTAGGTTTTTACTATGAGTTATTGTGAAGAAATAATCTAATCGGCATTTTTATTAATGGAGTTTTTTTTATTTTGGATGAAATTTCTTTCAAAATTGTAATCTGGAAGTTAATTAACTTTGTCACAAAAATGACTAAAAATATATAAACAAATTGATTGATTATATCAGTAGGTGGTATTTTGCGATAACTTTAAGATACATCAATTCAGACAAATTTAAAACTTTGAACACTTCAAAACAGCCCCTGTGATGCAAGTTTCACAAAGCTTACCCCAATCTAGGTAGTAAATACACTATTTAAACTGATCCGGTTTTGAACCGCCGGCCTGAGCATGTCTAAATAGTATGAGGCGTTATTTTCCTCACAAGAGCCCGATTTAGCTGACTGACACAAGCTCTTCAATAATAGGGAAAACCCAACTCGTAGCAGATTTGAGCCGCATATTATAATGCTAAATGTTCCACAAAAGCTAATTTCGCTCCAAAGAAACGAAGGTATTATTTTTATAAAAAATTAAAATTATCAACTATTAAAAATTGTAAATCTTATATATTAATACGCTAACGAAAAATTTTGTGGAGCCCAAAGCTTTTTTATTCGCAGATGGATTCATTTCAAAATTTCACTGCTAATTGATATTAGTGTAACTTAGATTCGGATTCGGATGCACACAAATCGGATCATAAATAAAAAAGCTATAGACGAATTAAATTTATTTTTGAATTTAAGCGAACTCCCCCATACAATATGAAATGGACTTGCCCAAGCCATATATTTTTTTTCACAAAAACGCAAAACTTTGTTACTTTGTTATTTCAATTAATTATTTGATATAAATAAATTTTGTTCTGTTTTTGCTTCATTTTAATTTTTCGCCTTTTTTTCGATTGATACTGCTGCTAATATGAGAATGAATAGAAATGCCAATGTATGTGAAGTTTTTCCTATGCGTGAGATAGGTTTTGAGTTAGATCGTGTGAATCCTTTTGTTCGTTCTTTTAAATCAATGCATGAATTTTGTTAAAGACCTGAGAATGTTACTGCTGATGTGTCAATGGTTATAAAAGTTAACAGAGAATGTGATATTCGTCGTTTTAATGATGCTGTTCAAACTGATGTGGCTGCTATTTTTAAAAATGATGATGGTGAACCACCTTTTGAAAGAAATATGATTGTTTTTTCAAAAAATGTAAATGAAATTCGTTCTGCTTCTGTCCTTGATTCTTCTTTGGATCCTTTAGCTTATCCTTTGTTGTTTCCAAATGGTGATACTGGGTGGCACGTTAATATTCCACATAATTTAGCTTCAACTTCACGTGCTAATGTGCTACGTACAAAAGTTACAATGTTGCAATATGCATCTTATCGCCTTACTATAGGTGATGATTTTAGTCTTTTGCATCGTTCTCAAAAATTATTTCTCCAATGGATTGTTGATATGTATGTTCGTATCGAAGGTACACGGCTTCATTACATTCGTTCAAATCAATCTGCTCTTCGTGCTGATTTGTACAACAATTTAACAGATGTCTTGCATCAAAATCGCAATGGCGATGATAATATGCAAGTAGTTGGTCGTAAAGTAATTTTGCCATCTTCTTTCACCGGTTCACCACGGAACCTGTATCAAAATTACTTGGATGCAATGTCTATTGTACAACATTTTGGTAAACCTTTTTTATTTATAACATTGAAATGTAATCCTCAATGGCCAGAAATTATTGATAATTTAAGTAATTATGAGTCTTCGAATTTTCGTCCTGATATTGTTGTGCGTGTGTTTAAAGTGAAACTTAAAGAGCTCATAGATTGTTTAATGAAAAAAAAGATTTTCGGTTCTGTCAAAGCACTTATATATACCATTGAATTTCAAAAACGTGGTCTTCCGCATGCTCATATTTTGTTAAATTTGTCAGATGAAGATAGAATTGATGGAAATTAAATGATTAATAAATTTGTATGTACTGAAATCCCTGATCCTATTCTTTTTCCTAAATTACATGAATATGTGAAACGTCATATGATGCATGGACCCTGTGGTGTTCTAAATCCCAATTCTGTTTGTATGAGAGATGCTAAATGTAGTAAGAATTTTCCTTTTTCTAAAAATACTATTCCTCTTTTTTCTGAAAATACCTTTTTCTGAAAATACTAAAGAATCTGTGAATGGTTATCCTTTGTATCGTCGACGTGATAATGGTATGAGTGTTGATGTACGTGGTGCATCTCTTGATAATAGATATGTTGTTCCATATAATCCTTATCTTCTTGCAAAATTCAATTGTCATATTAACGTGGAAATATGTACGACTGTTAAAAGTGTGAAATATGTTTACAAGTATGTATATAAAGGGTATGATTCTGCCAATGTTGAATTGAGAGTGAATGGAGAGAATGCAGTGAATAATGATGATGCGATTGTGGGAAATGAAATTCAAGATATTTTGAATGGACGGTATGTTGGTTCGACTGAAGCTGCTTGTCGCATATTTGATTCCATGCATTCCAATACATTTTCAATCTCATACAATTATTCGACTTGATTGTCATTTGCCTAATAGACAAAATGTTTATATCGGGAATGGTAATGTGGCTGGTGCAGTCATAAATGTATCAAGAACAAAATTGTTAGAATTTTTCCATTTGAATTTCATTGATAATTTAGCTAATGAGTTTTAGTATACAGAATTACCATTACATTATGTTTGGCATGATCAAAGTAAATCGTGGAAAAGAAGACAACGTGGGGCCGATAAAGTTGTTGCTCGATTATATATGGTTACTCCAAAAGATATAGAATTGTTTCATATGCGTTTACTTCTTTTGCATGTTCGTGGTCCAAAATCTTTTACTGATCTACGTATGTATGAAGGTGTTGAGCACCCTACTTTTGTTGCAGCATGTGCAACTCGAGGTATTGTAATAAATGATAATGAATAGCGTGAATGTTTACTTGAAGCTCCAGAAATTCAATTACCAAAACAGTTACGTCAATTATTTGCATTTATCTGTGGTTTGAATGTTCCCCCGAATGCTTTAGCTCTATGGATTGAATTTAGAAATAGTATGATTGAAGACTTTTTACGAAATTACGATGAAGATGTGTCAATTAATCGAGTCTTGATTGAAATTAATAAAATTCTTCTTACACATAATACTTCATGTGGTGATCTTGGTCTTCCGATTCCACAATATAACTTACAGATTGGCGATGTAGGTCATTTTGATATTGAAGAAGAAGCTATAGTTTTCGATAGAATGTATGAATATGCAAATAATGAGCAACGTAGTGTGATTGATATTGTTTTGCGTGAAGCTCAATTCCATGATACTGGAAGTAATATTTTTTTCTTGACAGCTCATGCAGGTTGTGGCAAAACTTTTGTTCAAACGGCAATCATTCATAAATTTAATTCATTAAATTTTTCGTGTATTGTAACTGCCTTCAGTGGTATTGCATCAACTCTTTTGACTGGGGGACGAACTTTGCATAATGTTTTCAAATTACCAATTCCATTATTAGAGAATTCAATGCCAAATATAACTTCAAACAGTGTACATGGCACATATATTAATAATGCATCAATTATTATTATAGATGAAATTTCAATGTGTTCTATTCATGCTTTAAAATTAATTGATCGTTTGTTAAGAGATTTGACTCCAAACGAAGAAAATAAAAATAAACTGTTTGCAGGTAAAACTCTTTTACTGAGCGGTGACTTGCGCCAAATTCTTCCAGTTATACCGCATGGCTCACGTTCTATTTTGTATTACATCTTGGCAAGAATGTATTAACTTTAAAATTTTGAAATTAAATCAAAACATGAGAGCTCCCCCTCATGAAATTGAATTTGTAGAATTTCTTAGAAGACTCGGTAATGGTGATATGCAAAGTTTTCCACAGTTTGGTTCAGATATCATTAAAAATCCTCATAATTTGATTGGCAATCCAGACAATATTATTGAAGACATTTTTGGAAATATTTCTTCTATTTTATCTGATGACATTTTGAGTTCCGTCATTTTAGCCCCCAAAAATAATGATTGCAATGAAATCAATTCCAAAATCTTGAGTATTATGCCAGGAGAGGAGAAAGCATATTTTAGTTTTGATAAAGTTGTTTGTGGTAACATTCGTGAGCAGAACAATTTTCCAATAGAATTTTTAAATAAATTGAGTGTAGCAGGTTTGCCACCTCATAAATTAGTTTTGAAAGTGAATTGCATTGTTCTCCTCATACGTAATTTAAATACAGGTCAAGCATTAGTAAATGGAACACGAATGCGTGTAAAAGTTATGCACCGAAATTCAATAGATTGTGAAGTTTTGACTGGTGTCATGCGAGGTGTACGCATTCTAATTCCACGCATTCATTTGATTTATTCTGGAACTCTTCTTCCATTTAAATTTCAAACAACTCAATTCCCTATTATTCCTGCTTTTGCTATGACTATTAAAAAAATCTCAAGGTCAGACATTCAACAGAGCTGTCATCTTACTTAAAGAACCTGTATTCACACATGGCCAATTGTATGTTGCTGCAAGTAGAGTGCGTGCGTTTGAGTGTTTGAAATTTTATATTTATGATACATCTGACCAAGGTCATTTGTTCAACGATGATAGAGTTTTAACAAAAAATATCGTCTTCCCAGAAGTCATTGTTGCTTGATTTATTCTCACTTTTCTCAAAAGCCTTTTCCTCTTTTATGAGTATGAGTGTCTGTGCGTTTGCTTTTGCCTCAATATGCGTATTTTTTAATTTCATATTGAGGCTGAAGTTGCCATTCAGTTTTATCATTTTCATCGTTAAACATATTTGAATATTTATTTTTGATAATAATTGCTGTTTCAATTGTCTATTAATATATAAAATAAAATATGAAATTTTCATGTATGACCGAATTTCGGTCACGGGATTTCCTATATTTTTAAAATAAAAATTGAAAATTATGCTATCATTTCTCACTACCACTTTTGAAATCATTGCTTCTACGTCAACAAAATGTCTACGCAAAAACTTTATTTACATAAGCGTAGCGAAGCACGCCGGGCCCTCCTAGTTATTATCAATACAACTAAATGAATAATTTCTTATACTCCACGTATGCTGCAACATAAATATAACAAAAATAAATAAACAAAAAATTAATACCAAAATTTTAAATCTTGCATATATATTCTTCACTAAAGAAGTTAAAATTAGTTAAAATGTCAATTTTTCTAAAGATATGTGTTTTTCTTTTTAATATCGACATCTTATCACCGTATCCTAAACTTCTCTTGCTTCACTTTGTCCTTTTATTTCTTTTATCCAAGCAAATCTCTATTTCCATAATAAATTTGATTCAAATATCTTTTAAAACCATGAAAAGCTTTTATTGCCCAAACCAACAATACGTAATAATAATTAACAAAAAACCATGAAAATATCCCACTGTGTTAAATCGTCTATAGCATGCAAAATTTAACTACAAATCTGAAGCTATATTTACTTTTATTGTAAAAACC
Source organism: Diogma glabrata (assembly GCA_963693315.1). NCBI lineage: Eukaryota > Metazoa > Arthropoda > Insecta > Diptera > Cylindrotomidae > Diogma > Diogma glabrata. The sequence continues at coordinate 184,051,876 of OY856186.1, forward strand.
CTACATATGTATGTGATTTTCTTAGTTATTCCTTACAAGGAAAACATAAATCAACAAGATAACATAAAAAGAAATTAAAAAAAAATACCAATTTAAAGTAGAAGATTAGACAAAAAAAACGCAAGACACGACACAATAATAACAACAAAAATACAAACAGTTAAAGTGGAAAATTGCTTTTATTTGTATCATAAAGTTTTCCACAAAACTACTTACTTACTCACATGCATTGTTACAATAATAACAATAAAATTCTATTATTATTCTATTATTACAATTTTATATTTAATTTAACATCTTAAAACTGCATTAGTTTTTCTTGTGTTCCATTTCTACACCAAATTCTTTACGAGTTTTATTGTCTTGTTGTTGTTGGTGATGGTATGTTTTTCGTTTATTTTACAACATCGTTGAAAAGTATAAAAATGGTGGGATTGGGGATGGATAGTTTTCTTTTTGTTTATATTCATGCTGCATGGAAAAAATTGTTAATACTAATATGTTTAATGAGATTACATGCTTTTTCTATTTATTTCTCTATTATGTAAATATTTAATATAAATCGTTGAGTTGTACAAGGTTTGATTGATAAGTTGTAAGATTGAGTTAAAATTAATAAAACATTTGAGTAAAGATATTTTATGCCCGAAATACATTCAAAATTATTTACATGAAAAAAACATATATTTACATAAATAAGTTTAGAATCATATTTTTGGAGAAAATTAATACAAGCAGTTTATATTATGTTTTTCTAAATTTCTAAGCAACCAATTTATTTAAATTTATTTGTACATATATTCATTTACTAAGTAACCAAAAAATGTTTTTATAACAATTCACAAAACATATGTTTTTAAATAGATTTAAATACACAAACAAATACATTTAAATACATATATGTTTTCTGTAAAAAATAGTGTTAAATTATCTTTTTTCTTTTGAGTCTACAGTAAATTGCCTTGTGGCGATAATTCCCAGTTCCAACAAATAAAAATGTGCAAACATTTTCTTACTCATTGTAATTCCTCTAATAAAAATAGTTAAAATATTTCGCGTCCTGGTGGAAAAAGAGAAAAGTTGCCGTTTTTTTATAATGGAATGTACAAAAATTTAAAGTTAAGTCATTCTCCAATATTATTAATTTTTGCATTCCACTCTACATTTTTAAAACTATATATAAATTTTCTATTTCGATTAAAGTTTCAATTTAAGTAAATTAAATAAACTAATAACGTATCTTGTTTTATTTTTATATATTAATTTTTAATTGTAAGCATTTGTGTATAATACTGTTAGGGTAAACAGGGTAAATTTAAAGTTAGATTACTTGTGAACAACAATTGGAAAGAAGAAAACTAGATTATACACCAAGGAAAAGAACTGCATGTTTTTCACTCGAGGTGTGTTGGAAGCCAGAGGGCGAAGTCTGAGTCACTGAGGGAGATGATATGCTTTCTCCCAAGGTGAATATATTATTTTTTGCACGACCATAATTTATTTATGATCTTATAAACTAAAATCTAAATTTATTGAATTTATTGTAATTGTTTCTGTTTCCAAGAAAACTATCATTTTTAGTTATTTTACCCTAAAGAGTAACACTTGGCATCCGCTCCCGCAAATGAGGGAGCGGAATTAAACTCTTTATATACAACAAGTGCAAAAAGATGTTTCTTTGTTGCATTCACTGTATTATATTTAGTAGAGAAAAGGATAATTTATTACCAGAAAGCTAATATATTTTACATGTTGGTTGCTGATGTCATTAATGGAAACGACGATATCATAGAGGAAACTACATTTCCATTGTTTTCAAACGAAAGCATATTGCATTTCTTAGATAAGGTAAGTGTACAATATTACGGGCTAGTACATTATTCCGTGCTATTTCATAAAAAGCTTTAAAATAAGATTAATTTAAGCTTTTGTTAAAACATGATACACGCCCTGAATTGCTGAGAATCATTTATTTTGAGTTTCTTGCCGGCATTTTTGATTTAAAGTTCGTAAATCATACCTTGATTGATTGGTTGACGAAAACTTGCTGTTTGAGACAATTTTCTTATGGAAATGGTTAAGGCATTATTAACATTTTTTTAAGACCATAAAAATTTATCCGTATGTATTTTCAGCAGCAAAAAATTGTTTTTTGTGGATTAACTAGGATTATATTAAACGACTAACTTTAATAGAATACAGATTTTGTACATTTTACCTATTAAAACAAGCGAGTTTTCGACGAACGTTTACGTTCATAATTTATTTGAAATGTCCGTAATTCCGTTCTTAGCATGGAATTAGGAAATTGTTAAACAAATTTATTTTGTATTTCATATCAAAAGTAATTATCTATTAAATAAAAATGTTATTTTTAAAAATAAAGAACACTTTAAAAATGTGTCGGAGCTAATTACGGGTCTATGTTGTCTAAACCAAATTGCTAGAATTTGGATTAGTATATGTTAAATTTTCATTGATAAAAAGAAAATCTGGTCTTCTCAATAGTTTCGTTAAATCACCTTCTGTTTTAATTCAGTCGTGTGTTTTAAATTTTGTTATCATTAACTTAAAGTTCATGATTATTACAACACATTCCAAATAAAAATAATTCGCTTATTTTTATAATAGGCAGTATCTTGCTAACACGAAATTAGGGTCAACAAATTTTTAACTTCCCCAATAACGGGTTATTTTTATCAGTTTGACGACTTGAAACATTAATAGTCCAGATTTATCAGATTTAGCATTTTATAACAATTTATTTTTACAATAACTTGAAGCAGCAGTCTCAAAGAGCAAGTTTTCCTCGACCAATAAATCAAGGTATAATTTATGAATTTAAAATAAAATACAGGCTAGAAAATCAAAATAATATCAGCAATTCAGGACGTGTATCCTTGACATGATGGCATGTATGAAATTTTAGATTTTGATATATGTGCCCATAATTATGAAAGTGGTCTAAGTCAAAATTTGAAAAAAATGAGTTTATCCGTTATATCGCATCAAATTACCTCAAACTATATTAGTCCAATGTAATTTGTACGATATTGTCAAAACAGATCCGTTATAGGGTACTTATTATTTCAAAAAAAAGGCCCATAATAAAAATCTATTTCAAAAAAAAGGCCCATAGGCCCATAAAAATGAGCTGTTCCTCCTAAATGCCAAAATTGCTCTTTTTTAAGTGAAAGTTAATGATGACAAAATAATGAGTTCGGAAAATAATTAATAAATAACATTAGAATTTCGAAGTTTGCTTTTGCGTTAAGTCATTTATAGTTTATACGCCGTTCAGTTAATTTTGAAAATGGTCTAAGTCAATTCAAACTGTAAAAAGCATATTTCGGAATGAGATTTATACAAAATTTCACATGCATAATAAACTTTCATTATTGAAGACTAACTATGCCCTAAAATAAAATTTTTCATAATAGAGAAATGTTTCTTAATTTAATCATTTGCAAACCTTTAAATATCTCAAAACAAGAAATATATGACTTAGACCACTTTCATAATTATGGGCACATATGTACTTATATCAGCAGAAGTCTGTGCATAAAAGCCATTAAAAGCATAGATATAAGAAGGTTATAATAGAGCTGCAGTTGTTAAAGAAAGACTTCAGACAATATTTTGTATAAATTATTATTATAATTATTAAAAGTATTTTTATATTTTGTTATAGTTGTTTGTAAATTGGCTGGAATACTAATAAATAAAAATATCAAATGCACTTTTTCTCAGCCTGATTTTATTTGAATATTAATTTATATTCAATTAATTAGTTTTAAATTAACCACGATATTTCGCCAATTGTGAGGGTATCATAATTATTTTTCAAAAAATGACATTATGAAGTGTATCATAGCTATTTTTTTTAAAAATAATTATGATACCCTTCATAATGCCACAATGCCACAATAAAAATAATTAATCGAATAAAAATTAATATTCAAATAAAATCAGGCAGAGAAAAGAGGCAATTCAATTTTTTTTATGCAAACATCATTTTATAAATACTTAAAAACACCCTAAAGTAATCTACTGTATAAATTCAAGGAGACCTCTTCTGGATTATAAAAAGAAAATTGGAAAATTGAATCAAGAGGCCGAAGATGTGAATCCGACCATATACGATTGCCTTAAAACTTCCTCCCTGTTTATTGTTTTCACTAGCTTCGACACAGTGTGGCTCGAAATTTGTTAAAAATTTAAAAAACATGGCAAGCTTAAATAGTGCTCGAGCCGATTTACCGATTTGAATAATTTTATTTAAAAGATACTAAATAAGGCTGGTTAAGGCTACTGTTTCTGTTTGAAGCTGTTTTTTTTTCTCTTTTTTCATTTTCATTGCTTTTCCATTTTTGATATTCTGATACTTCTAAATGATGAAATAAATAAATAAATAAATAAATAAATAAATAAATAAATAAATAAATAAATAAATAAATAAATAAATAAATAAATAAATAAATAAATAAATAAATAAATAAATAAATAAATAAATAAATAAATAAATAAATAAATAAATAAGTAAATAAATAAATAAATAAATAAATAAATAAATAAATAAATAAATAAATAAATAAATAAATAAATAAATAAATAAATAAATAAATAAATAAATAAATAAATAAATAAATAAATAAATAAATAAATAAATAAATAAATAAATAAATAAATAAATAAATAAATAAATAAATAAATAAATAAATAAATAAATAAATAAATAAATAAATAAATAAATAAATAAATAAATAAATAAATAAATAAATAAATAAATAAATAAATAAATAAATAAATAAATAAATAAATAAATAAATAAATAAATAAATAAATAAATAAATAAATAAATAAATAAATAAATAAATAAATAAATAAATAAATAAATAAATAAATAAATAAATAAATAAATAAATAAATAAATAAATAAATAAATAAATAAATAAATAAATAAATAAATAAATAAATAAATAAATAAATAAATAAATAAATAAATAAATAAATAAATAAGTAAATAAATAAATAAATAAATAAATAAATAAATAAATAAATAAATAAATAAGTAAATAAATAAATAAATAAATAAATAAATAAATAAATAAATAAATAAATAAATAAATAAATAAATAAATAAATAAATAAATAAATAAATAAATAAATAAATAAATAAATAAATAAATAAATAAATAAATAAATAAATAAATAAATAAATAAATAAATAAATAAATAAATAAATAAATAAATAAATAAATAAATAAATAAATAAATAAATAAATAAATAAATAAATAAATAAATAAATAAATAAATAAATAAATAAATAAATAAATAAATAAATAAATAAATAAATAAATAAATAAATAAATAAATAAATAAATAAATAAATAAATAAATAAATAAATAAGTAAATAAATAAATAAATAAATAAATAAATAAATAAATAAATAAATAAATAAATAAGTAAATAAATAAATAAATAAATAAATAAATAAATAAATAAATAAATAAATAAATAAATAAATAAATTTAAATTTTAATTATTTAAATAAATAATTTTTTGGTAGTCTAATGGGCTCACCTGTTAGTCCATCTTGTGCTAATTTGATAATGGAATATGTTGAAGAAACTGTTTTAAATGATATGAACTTCAAACCACCCTTTTTCTTTAGGTATGTGGATGACATTCTAACTGCTTGTCCCAAAAACAAAGTACAAGAATTTCTCAATAAATTTAATAATTTTAACAACAATATCCAGCAATATCCATATCCAACAATGCACGCTTGAAACAGAAATTGATTGCTGTCTACAATATTTAGATTTGATGATACATCGGCAAAGTAATGGAAAATTAATAACTGATTTGTTCCAAAATAAACATGGTCTGGTAGATATTTGAACTTTGTTTCATGGCTACCACAATCTTATAAGAGAAACACCGTTACCCTAATGGTTAAACAAATTTTGAGCCTTTCTGATCCAAAACTTCATAACAAAAATTTTAATTTAGTTTTTGAAACTCTTCAAAAAAATAACTACCCAGAAAATTTTATACGTAAATTAGTATATCAACAAATTTATAGTAATGAAAACACTGTCTTGGAAAAATCAACATTGAAGAATAACAACAAAATTTACATGACTATACCTTATGTCAAAAGTCTTTTCGAACAAATAAAACACTTGTCGAAAAATTTTAACTTTGAAGTTGTAGGAAAAGCTCATAATAGTTTATATAATACTATTTTTTCAAAATTAAAAGATAAAATACCAATGAATATAGAATCCAATTTAGTGTATCAAGCCGATTGTGGATGTGGTAAATCTTACATAGGCCAAACACAGCAATATCTAGGAAAACGTATAAAGCAACATCTAATCGACGCAAAAAAACAAAATAATGAAAATATCAGTGCATTATCCAACCATAAGAAAAGCTGCAGTACAGATCTACCCCTTCAAAATTTTAAAATTTTGGATAAGGAAAAAAATTTAAACAAACGAAGAATTTTGGAAATGATTCGCATTAAACAAAATAAAAATTGTATATATATACAAACTGATACGAATTTTCTTCAAAATACTTATGATTTTGTTCTGCAAAATTAAAAAAAATTTTATTTTAAAAATTAAAGATCATAGAGCTTTTTCTACTTAACATTTTCTAATTTTTATCATTAATTCATACCTTCAGACACAGATAAATAGAACAATAATAAAGTAAACTCTATGTAATGACCGCGAGAATATTTTATTAAAAGGGAGCCACGACTGCCAAAAACTTATTTTAAGGGGGCCGCGAGTGCGAAAAGGTTAAGAACCACAGTGCTAGGGCATAAAGAATATAATATATCACAATATAACAATACATTTTAAGGCATGTTGTGAAATAAATTTAGCATTTATTGTAATAATATAAAATCATAACCATGAGCTCAACTGAATTCAGACTAGTGCTGTTTTTGTTGCTTTTACAACTCAATGATCTGATTCATAGTAAATGCATGCATAGCTTTGACTGTATTTCTGAACCAAAGTGGAAAAACGTAGCTGAAGATTTGGTTCGTAATGACACCAAATTTGTTAAACACAAAGTAGAATAATAATGCCATTTACTTAACTTGAAAATTTGAGTTTAATGTTTTATATTCAACTCATTGTTCCTTAAACTAAACTAAAAAAAACTAAATATGCCATGATTTTTGCTATGTTAATTTTCACTAACATAGGCCCTTTCCATACTTGTATTCAGTGCAACGCATCACTTCTTCAGTTTTTACTTCTTTGTCGAAATATTGCCTATATAAACTAAAATGTAGTTGCCATATTTGAATTTAGTTTATAAGCAATTTATAGGCAAAGATATAAAAAACGAAGAAGTGATGCATTGCACTGCATATACAAGTATAAAAGGCCATTTTTCATTCATTGTTGAAAGAAAACCACAAAGTACTGGTCTGTTGCTGGGTCATTTGTATTACCTGGCTTGGGTAATTATAGGTAGTATGAATATGAGACAAAGGTAGTATGGGACACCTTTGCACTAATTCAGATTTTGCAATTTAATTTGGCAAACAATTAATTATTTGTTTCTTTCCTAAAATAGAACCGATTGGGCATAAACATTACTACCACTGTTTACCAATATTTACCGAAAAGTATAGCAACACTTAGCAACAAGCCATGTCAGAGGAAATAGCAACAAGCCATGTCAGAGGAAATTCAACATCAACAGATTGAGCGACAAAAATACAAATAACATCTTCAAAGAGTCGCTCCAGCTCAATCTACCAAACAACGAAACCACCAGTATTGATGAAAAATGGGAACAAGTTAAAGAAGCTTACGTCAAAACTGCTACAGATGTGCTTGGATACCAAGACAAATCACGGAAACCATGGATTAGCGATGATACATGGAAGAAAATTGAAGAGCGTCGACAGCTCAAGTTGCAGTTGTGTCACCAGAACACAACCGAGATCCGCAACAAATATGAAAGTACAGCAAAACAAGTTAAAAAGATGGCAAGGAATGATCGCAGAAGATATACGGAAAGCATTCTCAAGACTGCAGAAACAGCAGCAGCTAATAGAAATATGCGCACACTACACAAATGCGTGAGAAAGGTCACCAACAAATATACAAACACTCCACCAATAAAGGATGAATCTGGTCAAACCCTCACAACACACGAACAACAGCTAAATAGATGGAAAGAATACTTCGAAGACAACTGCCACCAACAAGAAAATAACTTGCAGTCTCCGGATGACAACTATAACGAAACTATCAGCACCCATCCACCAACGGAACGGGAAGCTAGAGATGCCATACAGAAACTCAAGAACAACAAATCTGCTGGTACAGATAATATATCAGCAGAATTACTCAAAGCAGATGTAAACACAACAGCAGAAGCTCTAACACCACTATTAGCTGATGTATGGAACGAAGGTAAAATGCCAACCAAATGGAAAGAAGGTTTAACCATAACCATCCCAAAGAAAGGTGATCTAAGAGAATGCAAAAATTGGAGAGGTATATCTCTGCTCAACACAATAATGAAAATACTAGCGATGATCATTCTCGAAAGAATATCTCCATCAATTAACATGAAACTAAGAAATGAACAAGCCGGCTTTAGACCAGGAAGAAGCTGTACCGATCATATCAACACAATCCGTAACATCATTGAGCAATCAAATGAATGGAATTCACCATTGTATCTCCTCTTCGTGGACTTCGAACGCGCCTTCGACTCAATCAACAGAAGCGCGATATGGAAGACACTTTGTGAAATGGGCATCCCGAAGAAAATAGTTGATCTAATCAAAGAAATGTATCGGGATGCTGCAAACAGAATACAATACAAAGGACAGCAAAGTGATGAATACTACAACCACCGAGGAGTGAGACAAGGCTGTGTACTATCCCCGCTACTATTCCTAATAGTACTAGATAGTATCATGAGAAAGCTCGATGATGCAAGTCCAAATGGAATCCAATGGAATACAACAAGACGGCTCAATGATCTAGACTACGCAGATGACATCTGTCTACTTACACACACACATACGGACATGCAGCAGAAAATACAGAAGCTATCAACCCTTGCACATGAAGTCGGTCTCAACATTAATATCAGAAAAACAAAGGCTATGAGATTGAACACCAAAACGATAACACCAATTACCATCAACAATACACAAGTGGACGAAGTTGACAAATTTGTGTACCTTGGTTGTACTGTAGCAAAAACAGGCGGGACTGAAGAAGATATCAGTCAGCGTATTAACAAAGCCAGAAATACGTTCAATATGCTTCACAAGATCTGGAATGCATCCGTCCTGTCAAGAAAGACCAAGCTACGAATGTTCAATGCATGTGTCAAGTCAGTACTGCTGTATGGGTGTGAAACGTGGAAACAAACAAGAAAGATCACAAATAAACTACAGGTGTTTGTGAACAAATGCCTGAGAAGACTGATCAAATGCTTCTGGCCAAACACCATCAGTAACCAGGAACTTCTACGGCAGACAGAGCAGTTAGACATTGATACCGAGATAAAACAAAGAAAATGGAGATGGATAGGACATACACTGAGAAAATCAGTCGAAGATATAACAAGGATGTCCCTAGAGTGGAATCCACAAGGCAAAAGGAGAGTTGGAAGACCACCCATGACATGGAAGAAAACGGTGCTAGCTGAAGCAAAACAAATTGGCAAGACTTGGGGTGAACTGAAAGCGATTGCCCCCAACAGAGTTAGATGGTCCAGTCTAGTAGACGCCCTATGCTCCTAAATGGAGATAAAGGAAAAAAAAAAAAAAAAAAAAAAAAAAAAAAAAAAATAGCAACACTTTATTGGAGATAAGATGCAAATATGTAGAGTAGGAAAGCCAAGTACTCTGTAAAAGAGGTTATTGCAAGAAAGTCAACACTCATAAAAATTGAGCAGATCATCAAAAACGGATTTATTCAAGTTGACAAAATAACAAGGGAATGCAGAAAATACCACAAAATAATAACTGTAAGTGCTTTCATGAACATTAGAAGAGCCTATGTCAAAGGCATATGTAATGAACTAGAGACACTGAATGTTAATCTTGTTTACAAAGAGAACTATGGGAGTGAATCCAAAACCAATAAAACCACATTAGCATGGTCCAGCGAGGTGATCCACAGAAAAAAAGTTTATCACTTTTAATTTAGGAATTACGCTCCATAGATATCATGAACCAACAACATGATAACAATGGTGAGCAAAACTACGAAAGAGTTTGTGGTATGTATTGTAAAGACCTATGGTTACGACCTGACAATCGTAATGCAATTCCTCTAAACTAAAGATTCAGAAAAGGAAACAAAAGAATTTTTTCTTTTGTTTCCTTTTCTCCAAACCGCAAACAAAAAATAAAATAAGTGAAATCGGAAAAGGTCCAAAACGTTACACAAATTGGAAATATATTTTAAGCTTAAAATAAAATGAAAACTTATTTAAAATAGTTTATTTTTTTTAATCCTTTTCCTTCCGAATTATGTACAACAAAATTCAAAATTCAAGTTTTTCCACCAAAACATTTATTGCTTCGATAAAAATAATTTAAGAATATTTTCTTGGTATAGGTATACCGAAGGAAGAAAACTAAAAACTAAATTCAAACTGTTCTTCAACCTAGATTTTTACTGTACATGAAAATTATAAACAAAAAATAAAATAAAATATGTAGAACAAAGACGAAGAAAATAATAAGACAATAGGATTATTTTCTGGTCTAATTATATTTATAGCAACAGAATAGAAATTATTTTTCCAAAATTATACTTGTTTTCGTAAATGTATGTACGAGTATATACACATACCTCCTAAAAAGCATAAAATTAATATTATTTGGTTGTAAACCAGAAGAATTATGATATACATGTAATTATTTATGATTATGGATGAGTATATCCAATGATATATTTAGAAAGAAAATAAAGAAAATTCTTACAGATGTTTTAATAGATTATCTTCAACATATAATACTACTTTTGAAGATGGATTACATGGATTGGATTCTCTACTTAGTTGTTACGTATATTATGTAATTTTGATATCATTTTAGAAAATTAATGTTTTTGTTTGTTATTGCGTTTAAATGGATTGATTAATTAAGAGTAATCTGTACGGATAGTTTACTATGTTTTTGTTTTAAGGATAGCTAACTGGAATAATAAGATTAATCCCTGGGGAAACTGTAACTGACAGAACAAGTTTCTAAAAAAAATGATGGAAAAGTAATTACTAAATGATTTTAATTTTTTGATTTCAAGGTTATTAATGCATTTTAAGCTAAATACCTTTATACACATAGTCATGTAGAAAACAATGATCTCATTTATATCATTCTTCCAACATTGTTGTAATTATTTTTTCTCTCCACAAAATCACATAATTCAAAATGCATCATCGATAAAATTTATATGACCGTCACAAAAATAAACATGAAAGTTATGTTTTATGAATTTCATGTTTATGAAAAATTATTTTAATTTTTTTCAGAAACGCCATTAATAAATATTTTGAATTTCGTCACAATATTATAAATTATTTTTAAACATTTAAGTGGTGGTGATAGTTTGGAACTGTGTTGATTTAACTCTTGATTACACATCCATTTCAAAATTAAAATTTCTTTGAATGATGAAGCGCAAAGAAACTTTTTTCTTTTAAATATATTAAAAAAATTTTTAAAAATTTTTAAATTAAAATGAAAGTTTGATCCGGTTTATTTCCTACTTTTCCATTAATTTTCGTTTTTCCTATTTTGTTATCCCTTTATAATCATATCCAAATGAGTTTTTTTTTATCCTAATTTTCATGGTTTGGGAGGGATGGAAAATTCGTAATTTTTTCAACGGTTCTTCTTGGTTTAGGTAATGCAAATGATGATGATGATGAATATGAACGAAATTATATTCCAATTGGTCAGAGTGAAAACTGTTTGTTTTAACAATTTTTCCATTAGAATAATACGACTATTTATAAATTTTTGATGATAGTACCAAGTTAACGGAAATGGAAAATTTATATAAAATGAAGTGGGTTGGAAATTGTACGTATGAAGTGTGAAGTGTTAAGGATAAAATTAGGTCCATTAATATTGTATGTAAAAAGAACCAGTGAGATAACAATTGAAGGGTTAACAACCACGTAAGGTGTTAGTTTTCTTTTCCAAAGAAAACTAGCACCTTATGATCAAGTAATACTGAGCCAAATTAGACTAAGAAGAAAGAAGAATTATAAGCTTAATATAAATAGACCGCTAAAGTCTTTCATAGAGAGTTAACATCCATGTTTTTATTTTAAAGACAAAATCGTGACGTTGAGATCGTTGACGTTTTCATAACTAACTGGCTGTGGTATAAGGCTTTTAAGAAAATATATGCTTTTACCGAGTCAAGTAGGGTTATCTTATCATATGAGAGTGGTCTAATTCTGTATTTTTTAAAAATTTATTTTTGAATTTCACACCACCCAGTTTCATGTAAAATTTTGAATAATAGTAGATTATACACCAAGGGAGATAAGAGCATGTTTTCACCCGAGGTGTGTTTTAAATCACTGAGATAGATGACATGATTTCTCTCAAGGTGTATTTGCTATTTTTCCACGACCACAATATAATTATGACATTAAAACCCAACTCTAATCAGTTAAGGGAAACGAAAATTATAAAATTTAAGTTTCATCAGAGCAAGCGGTTTTTATATATATCAGTTTTTGCACGAGTTGTATATAAAGTTCAATTCCACTCCCTCATTTGCGGGGGTGGATTGAATCTTTTACTCCCTAGGGAGTAAAAAATAACAAACCATGAGAATAATGAAAGTTTTCATGGAAACAGAATTGTTTTGGAAACAAATTTCAATTTTATTTATTTTATTTAGCGTATGGTTTTTATGACACATTAAAAAATAAAAAAATCCAAGGGGCACGTTTATCCGGTAGAAATAGGTAGATTTCGGGACCAGACAGCTTTGTGTACAAATAGAATTGGATGTGTCAGATTATTTTAAATAAAAAATTAAAGTAGAATAGTCCAAGTCCCGAATAATCCAAAAAATTTATCAAACCAAACTAAATACATTAACGGAAACTACTTTATCAATGCGATTTCGGAACAGTTTTATTTAATTTGGTTAAAACTACTTTTAATAACATGTTAAATCCACCAAAGAGCAAATAAACGTTCTCACAACGTCACAACGTCACACCTACAACACCACCACACATAGTTTTATAATCTAAAATTTTCAAACAACTTTTACACCTCAAATAATTCAAATATCTACAATTTAGGAAGACTTTTGTAAATGTGTAATCAATATGCATATAAGAAAATACTCCTTAATTTAAAACAATATTACATGCGTTCCTTTGGAACAAAATAGCTGCTCAAAACAGCTTTTGAGTAGATCACCAGTGTAACGCTATAAATTTGGAAATTTTTCAAAAGAAACCACACAATTTTATTGTTATCAAAATATTTTATTTTGGGCTGATATTTAGATCTGACTGGTCCATTTTATTATTAAAAATGCCAAAACAAGTTTATAACTGATTTAAATAAAATCGAATAATAAACTGCTTTTCAACTACACAACTTGTTCGAGGTAGAGTAGGTCAAAGCAAATTTGAGTAAGTTTGATTTTCAATGGAACGCCCCTAATGACTCAGCTTTGTTTTAATTTTTTTTTAAATTTTTGCGAAAAAAATAAAAACTAAAAAAAAACAAAAGATAATGTGTTTAATATTTCTAGGTGATATTTTTATATTTTTATGGAAGTTGTTGTTGTAATCGAAGTGATGGTGGCTACTATTTTTCTGCACTAGTGGTACTGTATCCGACCTAACGAAAAGAACAGATCCTCAACCTCGATTTACTTGACTGTAACATTTTTATAGTTCAACAGTAGTTCAATAGTTCAACAATTTCAAAAATGTTTATAATTATGGATCAACCGCACAAAGAAATTGCAAATATTCTATATTAAATAATAATCTATTGAATAGCAGGTATGTTATCGCATAATTTTGCAACCTAAAGCCTTTCGCCTGAAGTTGAGTTCATCTGACTTGTAAAACTTGTTTGATATAATCTGATTTTGTTTGTTCATTTCTATATTTTGTTTGACTCCATATTTTACTATAACACACATTTCCTACAGCGTAGCAAAATTTATTCTCTTCTACGATTATTTTACGTGCATAGTCCTTCACAAAAACACAATTTTAGAATTTTAATCAAATGAATCAAAAACGGTATTTTCGAAAACTACAAAAAAAAATTGTTTTGGGCTAGAAAAAAATTCATCATTCATATGATCCACTCGACAAGGTCAAAAATAATTTGTTTTCAAAATAACATTTGAAATGATGAGCCGACCGCTATAGTTATCCTTCAATCTTTACAACATTGCCCATAACCTTGAATTTTTTCTTGTGTAATGTTCAAAGTTAAAAGGGGGGGGGGGGAGGGGCAGGAAAACAAACACTCGTTTTGGCAATATCTAAAAAACTAAGCAGTCGAAAAATCAATGAAATTTTTTTTTAAATATTTTGACCTTTTTCGATTTTTCTAAACCAAACTCGATTCCTTACAAAAAACTTTTGTTTTACCATCTCCTTATCTATGTCCATAAAATATAGATAAAAACAAATATTTGAAATTGTTTTGTTATCAACAGGCGTGGAAAAACACATTTAATTACTGTAGAAAATTTCAAGCTGATAGCACTTATAGTTTGTGAGTAAATCGAATGTGTAGAAATTCGGAAGTCAAAGTCTCACCAATAGGGTACCGTTTTTACTTTTTTAAAGTACGGAACCCTGAAAAACCATTGATCAATTTAAATAGTAAAAACTATAGCTATAAAAAGAATTCTAATTAATATTAACTGATTTTTCTCTGAGTGTTGATGAAAGTATGGAACGTTCTACGAACCACCGTTCCTAAAGCAAAATATCATGCCTAGACCGATTGCTAGAGTATTATAGTTGTCTTACTATGCAGCTACTTGAAAACATTTATCGCTTACAAAATGACTGAAATTTTGGAAAACGCACCAAGACAAAATTGGTCAGACCATGTTAGGTCAGAACATAACCCAGCAGACTAAATTTCAAGAGGAGTATAGAATAACCGACAATTTAGTGAAACTGACTAAATAGGGGAACCATCCAAATTTTCAAATATTTTGAAAAAAGAATAGAAAAGTTACGAAAATGAAAATATTTAGATGAAATGGACTCAAAACAGCCAATACAAGCAAGAAATTGAAGAGTTGTCAAAAAAACTCTCACTAAATCGACGAAGTAAATTAGTATCCCTCACTTCATTTATAAATGTGGGATGGCATCTTAAAAGTGTGTAAACGGCATCTTAAAACTAGGTGGCTGACTTAGAAAAATGGATGGCAAATATGACCATAAACATCGTTTCATTTTGCGGTTTTACCATAAAAAATATTTTGCGATTTTACCATAAAAAATACAGGCCCTTCGTTTCCATCCCATCTCTTTTCACAAATCTTTTAGATTTTAGTTGACTCAGATAATAAGACAACAATAAAACAATTTAACGTGATTTAAAGGGCACATACTCGATAAATCATGAATGTCTATCTTGACTGATGATAAAAAAATTCAAACATTTTTTAATTTCATCAGTCATAAAATTTTAGTCTCAGTCATACTCTCATACACTTACATCATCGTCAGTCATGAATTTCAATCACGTTGATTGTCATTCAAAACTGATCGTGCCTATGGGCCCTTTTAAGGAGAATGTAAAAATAATCCAACAGCTAGTTGATAGTCTTCCAGTAGCACGTAGGCGCTAGTTAGACCAGTCAGTAAAAGGGAGCTTGATTAACAACTAAACTCAATGTATGTAGCGCTATTTAGATATATGGCAACCAAGGATATATACAAAGAGATTGGCATCGATTTAAAACTTAATTTATTTCAAATAATTGCACGACAAACATAGCTATTGTGGAATCGATAATACTCGCAGACTTTACAACAGCGAAATGAAGTTATTTTGTTGTTAAAGTCTTTAATTTAAATCTTCAAATATTCTACAATCTTGAGGTTTTTTTTATTTACAATCAAAGCTGTAAAACTGTCAAACTGAAGTTCGTTTTATGACTTGAGTTTTGTTGATTTTTTTTGTGTTCTGTCCACAAAGGTATCTGTTTTTATCTAAGGTCACAGCACGCGCACTGATAATCGTTTCCGTTAAAAACAAAATATCAGGTTTCATAGTTTCAAGAAAAAGATGGACTGAATTAAGGTTTATATTCAATCCTCTGCGAGCATAAGAGGATTGAATATAAACCTTAATTCAGTCCATCTTTTTCTTGAAACTATGAAACCTGATATTTTGTTTTTAACGGAAACGATTATCAGTGCGCGTGCTGTGACCTTAGATAAAAACAGATACCTTTGTCCCAATTATGAACTTGAATCCTCTTTCTACATTAAGCATGGAGTTGGTGCTTATATTAGGGATACTATACCATATGTGAGATTAAATAAATTTGAATTAAATGCAAAATTTCACAATATGGTGTCACTAAAAATTAGTTGCCCAAGTCAAACGCTGTTTGTCTTTGGACTTTACCGTTCACCTAATTCACCTGAGAACTCTAATTTATTTCATGACTTATCTGAGAAGATAGATAGCTTGGTTGAGTATCCTAATAAAAAGTTTATAGTTCTTGGAGATTTTAATGTCCACAATAAAGAATGGCTTACACACAGCTCTAAAACTGACGAGGTTGGTAGACAGGCTGAGTTGTTTGCTCTTTATCACAATTTTACTCAAATAATAGACCTGTCAACCAGAGTTCCTGACATTCCTGGTCAAAGTAGTAATTTACTTGATTTATTTTTGACAAACGATCCATATCTGGTTCAATTTAAAATATCAGAACCATTGGGTGGTTCAGATCATAATTTGATCTCCACACAACTAAATATACAAATTCCAAAACAATTTAAAGCGAATCCTCGCAATGTTTGGGATTACAAAGCTGCGGATTGGCAAGGACTAAAAAGTTTTTTTAGATGTTTTCCTTGGAAGCGCTATTGCCTTACCGGCCAAGACCCAGACACAGCTGCATCAAATTTTTCTGAAACTGTAATTGATGGTATGCACAGATTTATTCCTAATAAATTGATCATTCCGAAAACTGATCTATGGTTTTCTAGTAAATGCAAAAAGCTATAAAAGTTAAAAAAAAAGGCTTTTCGAAAGTAAAGGCTTTTCGTTGAAAACCTTAGACAGTACCGTTAAGAGAGAAATTTATGTCGTAAGTTAATAGATGAAGAGAAACATCTATTTAATAGAAAAAAAGCATCTAAATTCGCAGAACATCCGATTGGTTCACGCAATTTCTATAAAGCCGCAAAGGCTGTCCAAAGCAACTTTTGTAAATCTTCCCTACCGCCTATTGTTAATAGAGATGTCCCTGTCATTGATCCAAAAGAGAAAGCTAATTTGCTTGGGCATTATTTCTCTTTAAATTCTACTTTAAAAGAACCTAATTTCCAACCTAAACCTATTTCTAAAGTTTCTTATAAAATGAGGCGGATAATTTTTCGGAAAAACATTGTTCGAAAAATGCTTTTAAAAATCAATACTAACAAGGCAACAGGCCCTGATTTTATTCCTCCGATTATACTTAAAACATTTGCTAGGGAGCTAGCACCAATCCTCACAAAAATCTTCTATTTGTCATATAAGAAAGGAATTTTTCCTGAAATTTGGAAAATGGCTAGTGTACAGCCAGTTTCAAAAAAGGGCAGTAAGACTGATCCTACGAATTACAGACCCATTTCAATTTTATCGGTAGTTGCTAAAATTTATGAGAAATATGTCAATTTTAATTTAATGAGCTTCTTAGAGTCTTCCAAATTAATTAATGAGAGACAATATGGATTCCGAAAAGGAAGAGCGACGGGAGATTTGCTTTCTTTTGTCACTCATATCTTGAACAAGTCGCTTGAAAACTTTGGAGAAACATTCGGTGTTGCTCTTGATATTTCCAAGGCATTTGACAAAGTTTGGCATAACAACCTTATATGCAAATTGAGATCCTATGGTTTAGACGAGCAGCTTATATCTTGGACACAGAGCTTTATATCTGATCGAAAATTTCGGGTCAATGTTGACGGTGTATCATCGAATACTTTTACAACTAATGCAGGAGTTCCTCAGGGTTCCGTTTTGTCACCAACTCTTTTTCTTATCTATATTAATGATTTGTTGGACTCAACGGTTCATCCTATACATAGTTTTGCTGATGATAGCACGCTTCATGCGTCTCATGAAGCACCTTAATTATATACACCCTTAGCGCTTAGTGAGTGTAGGTCAAAATTGATAAATTCCCTTAACACTGATCTAAAAACAATTATAGATTGGGGTATTGCTAACAGTGTTGAATTCAATACAAGCAAAACACAGGTTTGTCATCTTTCTAGGATAACGACACCCAGTCCTTTTCCATTAACGTTTGGCCCCAAAAATCTTTTAGAGAATGAGTCTGTCAGACTTCTAGGAGTTGAGATTGAAAATAATATGAAGTGGAATTCTCATATTTTTAATCTGGCTAAGAATGCTGCTCAAAAGTTAGGATTCTTGGGGCGATGTCGTAAGTTTTTCGATAGCGAACAACTTTTTTTAGTTTATAAATCTTTTATACGTCCCTGCATGGAATACTGTTCTCACATATGGGGTGGAGCTTACTTGAGTAGTCTCAACTGCCTTGATTCTGTACAGCGTAGAGCTATCTTACTAGTGATGGGTAACCTCAGCTAAATCAGCGATCTGTTCAGACCGGATCGTTCATTTGCACTGACCGATTTAAAAACATCGGTCTTCGTTCAATCGGTCACTTGCAAAAATATTAAATATTTCAGTCAAAAATAATAATAAAAATGCCTCGTTAATAGGTCAAGAACCACATCCTAATTAACAAGCAAAAATCCCCATAAATCTAAGACCAATTCGTCTAAAAAGTTGCGAAGGGTATTCAAAACTTTTCGCAAAGAGGATGAGTAGCGAAATAAAGAAGAAAGCCTCTTCCGTTTAAAAAAAATATTGCTCATATACTAATGTAATTTATTTAAAAAGATTAATAAATCATTGCTTAAAAATCTATACTATAGTACATCTACTATTTTAAGCCACCCTGTATTTGTTTGTTTTCTACCGTTTGTCTTAAAGGATTCTCCTTTATAACATATTGCAATCTCATTTTAATGAGCCATACAGTCTAACATCTCATCCTCTAATTAACAGTCAATAAAAAAAATCCTCATCCATTCTATATATCGATTTAAGGAAAAAACATTATTAAAAACAAAATTGCACTATTGACTATAGAATAAGGATATAATGTTTAAGTCCTGACATGTAGTAAATTGCTAATTTTTAACTAAAGCTTTAGCTAAGGTACAACAAACAATTTGTTTTTGCAGCAAATATTGCATACAAAATTAAATTAAATCTGAAAAACTTAAATGAAATTAATTCTATTATTAGTAATTATCTACTAACAAAAATTAAAACTTATAATAAAATCAATTTACATATAAATATGTATATGTACAAACAAATGTTTTTTTTCATAATCATTCATTAATAATTAATATATACAAACAATCATCTTCATCATAATCAATTTTTTTCCACTTTCATTTCGCAATTATTCATAATTTGTAAAAGTTGAATGAAATCCATTTCTTTTTTTTCAATGTCATTTATATTTTCTTCAAAAATTTTTTTTTCATTCTTTATGTTCAATCATTCTTTCTTTTCCGAACGAACTTATATTTAATTTTGTTTATTTTTATCATTTTGTGTTTTGCTTATTTGTTGAACGAGCTGAACGAGGTGAACGAGGTGACCGAGCTGAACGAGGTGACCGAGTTCAGTTTTTGTTCTTTATGATAAATTTTTCATTACAATATTTTTTGTGAACTAATTCGTTTTATACGCAGGTCATTTCTTTTGGCGGGCGTGTTGTTTTGTTTATTAGTAAATTCGAACCGTTCAGTTTTTGTTCTTTATGATAAAATTTTCGTTAGAATATTTTTTTGATTTTAATAAATGTATAATGTATATGGTATTGTTAGTTTGGTTTTGTTTCATTGTTTATTAGTTTTGTGTTGTTGTTAGTGTTATTTTCATATAAAGGTTTGAAAATTTTTAATTTTCATTGTTAGATGAAGTGCGTATATTTTTTATAATTTTTAAATGTGTATTGGTTTCTTTATGTTGTTATGAAAATCTGCACGATTAGTTAGATATATTTTTTCAGGTCACTTTTTTATGCGAAGTTGTTGAATATAATGAATAAATGTTTGAGAGGAGAAAAACAAATTCGCATATCACAATGATCTTAATGAAAATTTGATGACGAAGTGATATTGGAGGTGCATTATTACTTTTTATTGAAGGTTTATTTGAGGAGTATTATTAAAATCATGTTCAAATCCAAAACTACGTTTTTAATTTAACATATGGATTTCGAAAAAGTTTGCATGATGTTAATTGTTAACTAACACTGCTGCCAATATGTTATATACTAAAAGATGTGCATTGCACATAAAAAAAATGTCAATAGTACATAAAAAGTTAGTGACCGACGAACGACATTTCTTTTATTACTGAACGATCGGTCGTGGTTCACTGAAGGGATCCGTTCAATTAACTTCGGTCGTTCACGACCGACACATCACTATATCTTACTAAGGGTCTTGATTCCTTGCAGCACAGAAGAAATGTTGCTGATTTGACTATATTTTATAAATATATTATGGATGAACGAGCTTCTGAAGAGATCAAATCGATTTTACCTAAATCATCAAACCTTTCGCGTCACACCAGAGCAAACGTTGCAGCGCATCCCTTTACGGTTCAAATAATTTGGTGTAGAACTGTAGCCTTCCAACGTGACTTTTTCAACAGAGTCTCTCATCTTTGGAATGCCTTACCTTCCTGGGTTTTCCCTGATGAATTTAATCCTCAAGGCTTTAAAGTTAACGTTCATAAATTTCTCAGAGAATCTTAATTTGCATTTCATTCTTATCCCTAGTTGGCATGGTATCTTCGGATATTCAGAGACGTTAATTTATAATTTATTATAATTAACACTAAACATGCCTAACTTTGAATAAAAAAAAAAAAAAAACTCCACCACCGTTAGATGGGAATTGAAACAAGGAACATCAAATTTTTTAGTTTGCTGGTCAAATGAAGGTTAGTTTGGTTTAACTTGGCGTCTCTGATATCTTGTCTTCCTGAATATCGATTTTAGCAGTCAACCTAGACTTAGATTCAGGTTGTCAAGTTGTTGAAGTAGGCAATTTAAGTTTTATTTGTTTGCGTATTATTGTGTTGTATATATGTTTCACATAAATTTCTCTTTGAATTAAAATGACAAGATTTGAATTTCTTAATTCACTTAAATTTCTCTTTGAGTTAAAATGATCAGTTTTGCGAACATAAGAGGATTGAATGTTAACCTTAATTCAGTCCATCTTTTTCTTGAAAATATGAAACCTGATATTTTGTTTTTAACGGAAACAATTATCGCGTGCTGTGACCTTAGACAAAAGTAGATATCTTTGTCCGAATTATGAGCTTGAATCTTCTTTCTACATTAAGCATGGAGTTTCTGCTTATATTAGGAATACTATGCCATATGTAAGATTAAATAAATTTGAATTAAATACAAAATTTCACAATATGGTGTCACTAAAAATTAGTTGCCCAAGTCAACTGGGCTTTAGGCTTTAGGGTTTGGACTTTACCATTCGCCTAATTCGCCTGAGAACTTATTTGATTTGTTTTTGACAAACGATCCATATCTGGTTCAATTTAAAATATCATAGCCATTGGGTGGTTCGGATCATAATTTGATCTCCACACAACTAAATATACAAATTCCAAAACAATTTAATGCGAATCCTCGCAATGTTTGGGATTACAAAGCTACAGATTGGCAAGGTTTTTTTAAATGGTTTCCTTGGAAACGCTATTGTCTTACCGGCCAATTGATGGTATGGGCAGATTTATTCCTAATAAATTGATCAATCCGAAGACTGATCTATGGTTTTCTAGTAAATGCAAAAATCTATAAAAGTTAAAAAAACGCTTTTCGAAAGTTTAATCAAAACAAAACCGATTAAAACCTTAGACAGTACCGTTAAGAGAGAAATTTATGTCGAAAGTTAATAGATGAAGAGAAACATCTATTTAATAGGAAAAAAGCATCTAAATTCGCTGAACATCCAACTGGTTCACGCAGTTTCTATAAAGCCGCAAAGGCTGTCCAAAGCAATTTTTGTAAATCCTCCCTACCACCTCTTTTTGATAGAGATGTACCTGTCATTGATCCAAAAGAGAAAGCTAATTTGCTTGGGCATTATTTCTCTATAAATTCTACTTTAAAAGAACCTAATTTCCAACCTAAACCTATCTAAAGTTTCTTATAAAATGAGGCGAACAATTTTTCGAGAAAACATTATTCAAAAAATGCTTTTACAAATCAATACTAACAAGGCAACAGGCTCTGATTTTATTCCTCCGATTATACTTAAAACATTGGCTAGGAAGCTAGCACCAATCCTATCTAAAATTTTCTATTTGTCATATAAGAAAGAAATTTTTCCTGAAATTTGGAAACTGGCTAGTGTACAGCCAGTTTCAAAATAGGGCAGTAAGACTGATCCTACAAATTACAGACCCATTTCAATTTTGTCGGTAGTTGCTAAAATTTTTGAGAAATATGTAAATTTTAATTTAATGAGTTTCTTAGCGTCTTCCAAATTACTTAATGAGACACAATACGGCTTTCGAAAAGGAAGAGCGACGGGAGATTAACTGTTTTTTGTCTCTCATATCTGGAACAAGTCGCTTGAAAACTTTGGAGAAACATTCGGTGTGGCTCTTGATATTTCTAAAGCATTTGACAAAGTATGGCATAACAACCTTATATGCAAATTGAGATCCTATGGTTTAGACGAGCACCTTATATCTTGGACACAGAGCTTTATATCTGATCGAAAATTACGGGTTAATGTTGACGGTGTATCATCAAAAACCTTTCCAACTAATGCCGGAGTTCCTCAAGGTTCCGCTTCATCACCAACTCTTTTTCTTATCTATATTAATGATTTGTTAGTTTCAACAGTTCATCCTATACATAGTTTTGCTGATAATAGCACGCTTCATGCGTCTCATGAAGCACCTAAATTAAATACACCCTTAGCGCTTAGTGACATAGGTCAAAATTGATAGACTCCCTTAACACTGATCTTAAAACAATTATGGATTGGGGTATTGTTAACAGTGCTGAATCCAATACAAGCAAAACACAGGTTTGTCATTTTTATAGAATAACGACACGTAATCCTTTTCCATTAACGTTTGGCCCCAAAAATCTTTTAGAGAATGAGTCTGTCAGACTTCTAGGAGTTGAGATTGAAAATAATATGAAGTGGAATTCTCATATTTTTAATCTGGCTAAAAATGCTGTTCAAAAGTTAGGTTTTTTAGGGCGATGTCGTAAGTTTTTCAATAGCGAACAACTTCTTTTAATTTATAAATCTTTTATACGTCCCTGCATGGAATACTGTTCTCACATATGGGGTGGAGCTTACTTGAGTAGCCTAATTTGCTTTGATTCTGTACAGCGTAGAGCTATTAAGCTCATTGGTAACTCAAGTCTTACTAACGGTTTTGATTCTTTGCAGCACAGAAAAAATGTTGCTGATTTGACTATATTTATAAATATATTATAGATAAACGAGCTTCTGATGAAATAAAATCGATTCTACCTAAATCAGAAAACCTTTCGCGTCACACCGGAGCAACTGTAGCGCCCCATCCCTTTACGGTTCAAATAATTTGGTGTAGAACTGTAGCCTTCCAACGTGACTTTTTCAACAGAGTCCCTCATCTTTGGAATGCCTTACCTTCTAGAGTTTTCCCTGATGACCTTAATCCTCAAAGCTTTAAAGTCAACGTTCATAAATTTCTAAGAGAAACTTAATTTGCATTCCAGTCTTATCCCTAGTTGACATGGTATCTTCGGATATTCAGAGACGTTAATTTATAATTTATTATAATTAACACTAAACATGCCTAACTTTGAAAAAAAAAAAACTAGGTACCAAATACCATTTCATTCGTCAATGCGTCTCGAAAATCAAAAGTGTTCGTCAAATTTCCTAAATTTCAAAGGTTAGCCTTGAAAATAATTTGTGTGTTTTACTATAAAATAAAAGATTATGGTAATTGAAAACGATCTCCTTTAAAAAGTTTAAACTTTTTTTGTAATCGACTGTAAATTATACACAACAGTATTTGAAATATGTTAAGTATTTTTGTGGTATAAGAAATAAAATTAAAAATATATGCGACCACGTTTTTTTATTATTTAACTCACCATTGTAAACGTTGTTAATAATAAAAATATAATAGATAAAATAGAAAATTCTACTAGGGAAGAAAGCAGACCTCATAGTAAAGGATACCAACAACAAAAACAAGCAATAATAATAGATTTTCAAAATAGAAAACGTAAATACCTATAAGTAAAAATAGATTTTTCTTTCTGTTCGTGTTCTATTTACGCTTTTATTCTGAATTGGAAAATGGAATTTTTAATTAAATTAAGAAATAAAATTGAGCTTAAGGGTAAATACTTTTGATTCGTGGGTGGTTGATTTGGGTTAAAATAAAATAAAATAAAAACGGTCAGATTTCAATTTATTATATTATTATCGTATTTGTGGAATATTATCACAATAGGTTTTTTGTCGAGAGTTGTTTAGGGTAGTAATATGTGCTTTGATGTTATTGTTATGCTTATTTGTGTTGAATAGGATTTTAATGGATTGATGTTTATTTAGTTGTTTTTTTTTCATGAACATTATTTTAAAGTTGTTGAACTAGAAAATGAAAAACAGAATTTCTTTGTGTTTTGGAGAAATTAAATTATCGCTTTATGGAATCTCCTTATCTCCTTGACAAAATTTTATCATGTTGAAAATTTTTTATATTTTACATTCCTTTACACAATCAATTCGATTCAACTTTGATTCAATTATCTTGCAAAACTCGAAACAAATAATATAATGTATTACAGTAGTACCTCGCTTAACGAGCATAATTCGTTTCATAGTCTTTCTCATAGTCTTTTTAAATCCGGCATTTTCTCCTCGTTGTGCGAAACATCGCTCGTTAAGCGAGACAGTTTTCTACAATTTATTTTGCACGGTTTGTGAATTAATCGATATTTTTTTTTTTAATTATTTATTTCACAAATTTGTTTATGTTACAAAAGAAAATTTCTTGTAAGTAACAATTTTTGTTTGTTTTTGTATTGATACATTAAATTTTATGATAACATTACTACTAATTTCAAAGAAAAGGATTACTTAATGAATAATATTACCAATTAGTTGTTGTTTAATTAGTTTCATTAATCGTACTATTGTTTCTACACTAATTCTATAATACTATTCATTAATATTACTATATACTAACATTTGAAATCTTATTATTTGGGTTGGTGTTTCTGTAGGTACAGATGATAGAAATATTGATGAATATCGTGTTTAAATTGCGCAATGCTGGGTGTATTTTGTATTGATAGTGGTAGTCTATTGAACAAATCAACTCCCTTATAAAGCAGCGTATTTAATCCAGTGTTTGTTTTTATCTGGGGTAAGTTTAATTCATGTGTTTGTCTGGTGGCGTGTGTGTGTATGTTATGCCTATAAGATAGCTCAAAATTGTGTTTAATTTGGTTGTTTTTAATTTTATAAATCAATAAAGCAATTTGTATATTATTAATTACTTCGAGAGGGAGCGTTCTTTCATGTATCGTATATAGAATCCTAGTCGGAAAGAGTCTGGAGTGACCATAAATCGTTTTTACGGCTTTGTTTTGAAGTATTTTAAGCTCGTTTAATCTAGTTGTGTTCGCATTGCTCCCTATTGGATTTAGGTAAAGTAAGTGTGTCAAAATGTGCGAGTTGTAAATGTTTCAGAGTGCATTTTCATGTAAGTACGGTTTAAGGCGTCGCATTGCAAATATCATAGGTCTAATTTTGTTTTTAATTTTATAGATGAGATTTGACCAATTTAACTTCTCGTCAAGAACAAGCCCGAGATATTTAGTTGAAAGCACTCGATTTATTGTGTCATTGTTTATTGTGATGATTGGTAAGGGATCTACGTTTATCACTTTATTTTTGTTGAATAGCATGTAACTGCTTTTGTTTGTGTTTATGTGTAAGTTAATACTTTGCAAAAAGCTATCTATTAGTTTAATATCTTCTTGCATATGTAGAAAAAGCAGTTCAATTTCTTTTGAGGCGTTAGATATTACGGCATCATCAGCACACATTTGTATTTTTCCCTTAAGCTGGAGATCAAAAATTTTGTTAATGTAGATCGAGAATTCCGGTGCTGAGAGCATAGACCCTTGTGCAAGACCACAAGATATTTGAAGTGTTGTACTTTTACATGTGTTTATTTGTGTAAATTGTTGGCGAGCCGTGTGGAATGATTGAAAGAGCTTTAGAGCATTGTGTGTTATACCAATTGCCTCTAGTTCAGCAAAAAGTATCGGGTGTTCAACTGTTTCAAAAGCTTTTCTTATGTCTAGAAACATACAAGTTACTGTATTTCCCTTATCTATATTACTTTCTATGAAACTTGTAAGTGATACACAGTTGAAAAAGTAACTGCAATATTTAAAGCAAGTCTAGCAACAGGAGCTATGCGTTGCAGGTTATTATTTAATTGTAAAGTAAATGTTGCATTAAACCTAATTTCAATGTATTTCTATAAAATTTAAAACAACTCTTGCATCATAATTTATTTCTATAGAACAGCTAGAAGTTTTAATGCACCTTGCTGCAATTTAATACATTAATGAAATTTTAAAATTCACTAGGGTATTATCCTTTTTAAAAATATATAGTTAAAATCGTTTCATGTATGTTTTAGTTATCGCTTCTCAGCTGAAAGTCAGAAGTCTATAACATAATAGTGATTAAGGTGGTATGTATGTTTTAATTTTTTCCGTTGTAATTTTTATATTTTAATTTGATTAATTTAGGCAGGTGCGTAATAATCAAAGTATCTCGAAATTATGATGTAATTTGCATTAAAATGTCATACTAAAAAAATGTTGCGCTTAATTTATTTAATGCAAATAACAGACATTTTTAAACAACAAGTTTTTTATTTTACTCCAAGTACTCTGTTAAATATTGATGCAAAGAGCATTAGTTTAACTTTATATAGCAAGCTTTGTATTGTTTTGTAATGGAAACTTCCGTAGGACCTATATGTGTAGCAATTTGCATTACATATTCAATTTTTTTTTAACTGTGTACACATGCTGTTAGTGTGCTTGATTTTGTGACAAAGCCATATTGATTTTTGTTAATTATATTGTTATCTATTAGAAAGTTATCTAGTCTTTTCAATATGGTTTTTTCATATATTTTAGAGCACGTAGGTAAAACAGAAATTGGTCTGTAGTTTACGGTTTCCTGTTTGTGGCCTGCTTTGTAGATGGGGGTGATTTTAACAGTCTTAAGACAATCAGGAAAGAAACCAAATCTGAAGCTATTATTGATAAGGTTTGAGATTTTCAGACATAGTGTTTCATTAAATATTGCAAAAAATTTGGTCGGTATTTTGTCATATCCACTGGCTGCGTTCTTATTTAGGCTTTCTATGATATTACAAATTTCTTCTGGTGTTGTTTTGTATAAATTTAAAGTCGCGTAATGTGTAGGCACTGAAAAAAATTAAGTTAAACTTAAGCTAGTTTAAAGCGTTTAAGTTATAATTACCCTGTTTTTGGTTAATTTGTTCAAAATAGGCTATGTTTAATTTAAACTATGCGTGTTTTATATTACAAAACAAGCTAAGTTAATTAATGTTGTGAAATGACTTGGCAATTAACTGGCTAATTTAAATGATGCAAAGTAAAATCTACTTATGCACCAAAGTTAGTTCTACTAAATTTTTAGGTTCATTTTACCGTATTATTTATTTTTTATAGCTAGTTTAGTTTAGTAATGATTTTGCAACTGAAAAGCAAAACTTATGTCAAACTTCTGTTTACTCAGTATTTTAATTTTAAATTTAAAAGTAATCAGTGGTGTATTTTACATAAGTTGATAATAAACGGTGGCTTTATAAAATGGTTTAAGTGAGAGTTTGTTAATAATTTTATATAGTAAATAATTGATTGTTAAGGTGTTGTGTGGTGCTAAGTTAAAAGTATTAAAAATATTTAACAATTTAAACAGTTAATATTACTACAAATGTGATTTAGTATTCTATGTGATAACTTATACTACTTTACTTTAGGAAAAATATACAATAAAAATAAAAGAACTAAGGCATATAGGAACTCCCGGGGAGGAAGATATGCATTGATTATCAAGATATGCATTGAAAATTGTATGTAAAATTCAACGAACAGTTGTCTGTTTAACTTTGTCAATGGTTTGAATTTGTGGTTTGAATTTGATTATTTTAACAAAAATGTTTGTCTTCAACAAAGATGTTTATTTTAACAATGCTTACAAGCTGTTCGTTGATTTATGTTGTTAAATTAAATAAATGAAAACTAAAATTATAATAAAAATTTAAAGATGAATGGTTCGAAATTTAGTGGACTTTATGTAAATCCCGTAAAAGTGCGGTTTGTGAAATATTAGTGTTTTTTTTTCAAGCAAAATGAGTAAAATGTGTGAAATTATAGTTTTTACCAATTAAATAGTTTAAAAAGTTGAAAATGTTGAACAAAAAAATTTAATGAAAGTGAATCAACAATTTTGTCTTAAAAGATGTCTATAAAGGTAAATTGTATTTCTTCAAAATTGTATAATCTTTAATTAAACTCATCTTAGAAAACATACAAGTTATAACCTTATTAATTATGTAAAATAAAAAACAATTATTATAATTATTGTAAAATAAATAAAAAATTTTAAATATTCAAAATTTAATACATGTACTATTTGCTATTTTTATTTTTCAGATTTAAAGTTAGGAGGTTGTTTTGTACCCACGTTATTTTATGATTTCCTAACTTTTTTAGTACAAATTTTCAGAATTTGAGCTAATTTAATTAATGAAAAGTTGCCGAACAAAATTATAATAATATTTTTTCCAATATATATAAAATTTATTTGGTTGTATACACTTACATCTTTTACTCAAAAACAAAAAAGTTTCGGAGCTTCTGTTGTTTTAAGTTCAAAGTACTGTTATTTTAAGTATTTTTTCAAATTTTCCGTTTAACTAAACATTGAATTTCTAAAAACAATATTAAACAGACAAAATATACTGAATTCAATTAAGTACAATATTATATAACATATTTATTACAAAATTATTTCGAGATTTGCAAATATTTTGCAAATCCGTTCATGAAAACAATTATTTTGGAAAGTGCTGTAGAACTAGTTTCAACCATTTCAGTCGTACCTAGAATCGCAGCAATCTTTGATTTTTTTTTAGTAAAAACTTCTTTAGGCGCGTTGTGCGGTTTTGTATGGGGAAAAATTTATATGTTCGAGCTATCGTCACACTACATAAATATTGAAAGAGAGTTAAATAAATTGTTTTCATTTGTTATATTCTTATTTCTTATTCTCATTTTCTTGATTTATAATTTGTTTCTTTTTCTATTTTATTGAATTTAATTTTTTCGGTTTATAACAGTGTGTACGTGTGGTATACTAAGCAAAGATTCTGTTGTATTTTTTAAGTAAAATAATAAAAATTGTTTTTGTCATATTTGATATGTGTGTTTTTCTTTATACTTTTTAATATAGAAAATGCAATTGATAGTACGAATAACCTAAGTATTGTTGATATTACTGATAATATATTATAATTTTATGCTCGTTCTTTTGGTTTATATTTTGGTTCTTTCTTTTGATTAAATATTATGATGTTTTCTCAGGTAATAACAGTGTGTAAGTGTGGTAAAGTAAGTAAAGATTTAGTTCTATTTAGACGAAAAAAACACAGCTATTTCACAGTTTTAAGTTTTCATTTCTGTCGGCAGTCCTTAAGACTGCCTTCTTTTTTTAAATCCAGGTTTCGGGCTTAACACGTTTATGTCTTAAAATTTTAAGGTGCAAAAACTCATTATTTGAGAAGAAATTTAAAAAAATTTAACTACAAATTGATGGCAACTCTTGAAATTTGTATTTTCGGTAGAGTGCCTCATTTAATTATTCATTAAACAGTTCATATTTTTTGATTACCTTATACAAAGTTTACACAATAATAGCAAATAGCTATTAAGCTATTACGACGTTAACTGATATAATAATACTGTTTTACTATAACAGATAGTTATTTGATATTTTGATTTTGATCTATATTATAATGCCCGATTTCTTGTCGTTAAACTTATCCTTAACAATACCTTAAACTTTTCGGTAACGCAAGACACTATGAGTTTGACGTTTAATTTCACATTAATTTTGGGTTTATGATCAATTTTATAAATC
Source organism: Diogma glabrata (assembly GCA_963693315.1). NCBI lineage: Eukaryota > Metazoa > Arthropoda > Insecta > Diptera > Cylindrotomidae > Diogma > Diogma glabrata. The sequence goes on from OY856186.1 coordinate 184,082,511, forward strand.
TGTCAATTCTTTTTGTTTGTGCTCAACGCTATCGGGGCACTCGTCATCAAACCATTCATTAGTGATTTTGGTGGTCGTTTTCCGATTGTAGTTTGTGCTGCGGATATAATGTTTGATTGAAGCGTTTGCCATTGTTCTTGTATGTTTAATTGTATCTCAGACGGCATTTCACATTAATGGCACCTCACATCTCTATCCAGCGTTTCCGGATGTTTAAATGCTTCGATATTCCAGGGTACCGTCGTTTTGCTTGTCTATTAAACGTAGATGACATCTTGCGCTTGTACTTAAGGATGACACACTGAAAAAAAACATGTCCTATTTCCAATCGAAATGCAATTGTCTCAACCTCACCATGCGGTCACATATGGCGAATCAAACTACGAAATTGCTTCAACAACTCTACAATTATAAATCGATGAAGTTAAGACAATCACACGAAATATTTATGTGGAAATAAAATATAGTTCAATTAATCTCAAAAACTTAAACTTTAAAATGAAAAATTCATGATATAAGGCCAAAGAAAATTTTTTCAGGGAAATAGTTAATATCTTTATTCAACTTATTCAACTACTGTTATATTGGATATAACACTTTATATTTCAAACAAGCCTCATTCTGTTGTTAGGAAAATGTTATCGGGTAGTTGTCTCAATCACAGTGAAATTATTTGCAAATAACTTTTCTTTGCATGAAAATCAACTGCCAACTTCGAGATGAGGTTGTCATGAACTTCAATTTTTTTTCAGTGCACGCATTTGATTGGTATCCATATCAGCACCTTTATGTTGATCGAACGTCAGTTACACTTGTAGCGTGTCTCTTAGAAATGATGACATGATCAATTTGATTGTCAGTTATTCTATCGTTTGATTTCCACGTTGCTTTGTGGATTCTCTTATGAGGAAAGAATGTGCTAGATATTACCAGATCATACACGAAAGCCGTTATTGTTACTGGTATGATGCAAGCTGTTAGGACCGATATGTGTTTTAAGTTCTGTACTTCTACCAATTTGAGCATTCAAGTCACTTACCACGATATTTATATCGTGCCGCGATATGTTACTAATGACTTCTTCGAGTTCTAGAAAGAACAGGTATTTAATATCATCTGCTCTGTCTTCAGTAGGTGCATGAACATTGATGATCGTTACACATTGTGCATATTCGCATATTAATTGGGCAAAAGTCGATAATATGTTGATGCGAAGATGTATGAGAAAGCCAACTCCAAACTCTCCTCCTGTTGATGATCGCAATAGTAGAGAGTATATCCTTTGGCTGTTTCATGGATTCCACTACCTGACTATCTTAGTTCTTGTAATTCCGCTATATCTAGTGTATAGCTACCGCCTTGGTTTGTAAGTCTTAGTAGATCTCCTGGTCTTCTAAGGCTTAGCACTTCTAGGTTCTCATTTTTAAATCCTAGTTCGGGTAATGTTTTCGAGGGCGTTCTTGTGATGAATCCGAGATAATCCAAAGCCAGTGTACAGAATTCATGACCAATAATTTTTTACGGAAATTGAATGTTAACCCATCGCCAAACCCAAATTTTTGTGAATGGGTTCGTTCTGCATTTTAAAGTCACCAGAAACAACCTTTTTATACGTTTATATAGCGAGCCGCTTAATCCAAGACAGACGCCCGCTCCAAGACGCCCATAACATGGAGAACAGACGCTTTTTGCACGTTTGTATAGCGAGGCGCTTGGTCCAAGAAAGACAGACGCAAACAGACGCTTGAGTTACATTGGTTTTATGGCGCCAATGACTCGCCATGGTACAGTATATTGAGTATAAGCAGTATTTACTCTGCCCCTCTCAACTACACCAACCTAATTCTGTTAGCGTTACCCAGGTAGCATGACGAATTAGAAATTTGTCTACCGCATTCTATCTCTCAAAATTATTAAGAGCGTTTATACCACAGATAGAACACTGAAAAAAAATTTACTAAACTCCAATAAAATTGTTCGTTGTATTAATAAACAGTAATTAATGGGCTACTTTTCATTGGATCCATATACAATTTATCATTCGTTAATCGAAATCATTCGTAATATTAACAAATTATTTATCGAGCCAACGATGTTGTTTATAGAGCCAACGAAAGGAGTTCAATAATCATATATAATATCACGAGTCGTCAAATAATAGTCGATTATTTTTCATAATCATTATTACGAATGTTATTTGAGGTCCCAAGTGCGCGTAGCGCACGAGAGAAATTTTTAACCTCAAATGGCATGAGTGGTAATGTTGAAAAATAATCGACTAATAATTTGGTGACGCGTTGTATTTAGCAGACAACTAAACGAACAGAAATAGTAACATTATTTCATACAACATAATCCTTTGTTGTCATTTTTTCTTCTAACAAAATTAAATATTATTTAATCTTAGTAGCCGCATAAATGTTATAAATTTGTAATTTATTTTTGACAAATAAACATAAACATGCAATCATTTATGAATGAAAACGGACATTTTTATTATTTACAAATTACATTTTTACATAATTTTGTATTATTGAATAATTTGTAGAAAAAATTTTATTTAGAAACTAATTATCTTTTAAACAAAATTATAAATAAAAAAAAAATTATCTCATTAAGAAAAAAAAATTATCTCAATATCTCTAGTTTTAAATTAATATATTAAGTAGGCCGAAAATAGTCACTATAATTCGCTGTTCCTTCCCATCAGAGAAAAATAATCGATATAATTCGTTTTGATTTGTTAAAAAATAGTAAATGAAGCGTTTTTATTGGACCTTATTCAAACTTTATTTAGTGAGTTGAATTGTCAGTAAATTTTTTTTATATAACGACAATTTGATTGAATTTTATTTTCAGTGAATACATAATACTTTTGTGTGGTATAAACACCCATGATTTCGTTTGTTTAATAGTAAAAACATATTATTCTATTAAACTATCGGCGGTATAAACATAGCATTAGCCATTACATGATTTTATACCTGTTTAAATTTATTTTGTTTTTAATGTATTTATTGTATCAAAATGTTTGTTTTTTCTGCATACACCTTATATTATTCACACGAAAATAAGAAATAAAATAAATTTTATTTATTATATATCATTTATTATTATACTACTATAGTTTCAATCTCTGTGAGATCATCAACTGGTATTGATATGCAATTAACATTAATCTACAAAAATGATCTTATTTATAGTGATTTACAAAAATTGTTGAAAGACGTTATTGATAAAAATTTTACGAAATAAAAAACTAATAATGAAATAAATTAAAGGGTACAAATTTGAGGAAAAACCTAATTATTTCAGTAATAAAGTAATAAAACAATTAGTTGTAACGAGGAGGGAAGACAAAAAAATTTACAAAAAATTAAAAAATTATTTAATCAAGGATATGGTTAAGAAATTACAAAAAAAACACTAGGGATCTTATATTATTATGATTTATGGTGGTTTGTTATGTTGAATAGCGGTGAACAAATTTTGGCTTCATCTGAGTTCATAAGATGGTAATTTTGTGCGATGTGATATGAATCTAAGGCATCCAACTTCCAGTCTTGTCTAACAGTTCTTATAAGCTTGGAGTTGTTAGTATCAATTTTATGATTGTTATTAACCATATGTTCCGCTACACTTGATTTATTGACATGCTTCCCAAAAGTAGCCATGTTGTGCTCTTTAAATCTGGTTTCGAAATTCCTGCTTGTTTGGCCGACATATATCTGTTCGCAATCCAAACAGTTTATTTTATAAACTCCAGATTTTTTTGACTGTGGTTCCTGATCCTTAAAGTTATTTATTTGACTTTTCAAAGTTCTTGTTGGACGTGTTACTATATCTATATTATGTTTTTGGAATATTTTCTCTAGTTTGTTGGTTATGTTGGGAACATATGGTACGCTTATTCTATTGCTTGGTTGTTTTTCTTTTAAAGGAATGAGACCGGTTTGCTGTTTAACAATATGTTTTTTATGGTGTTTCTGAATTATGTTGTTGGCGAAATTTACGGAATAACCATTATCGACAGCTGTTTTTCTGATATATTTTAACCGACCGGCTGTAGTATAAATAATTCATCAGAGCTAATTCACAAAATAAAAAATTTAAAACTACTGGAAGACGAGCTTTTAATTTCATTCGATGTTACTGCACTTTTTCCGAGTGTACCAATCGGGCTAACCCTACAGTACTTAGAAGACCATTTGCTGAAGAATAAAGTTCCAGTAACAAAGATCAAAGCATACATCAAAATAGCCACCACATGTATGGAACAAAATTATTTTGAATTTCGAAACAAATTCTACAAACAAACGAATGGAACATCTATGGGCAGTAAATTAGCACCGTTTCTTAGCAATATTTTTATGAGCCGGCTGGAAGATAATCTTCGAACTTCATCACCACTATTCCCTAAAGTATGGCACAGGTATGTCGATGACATTTTTGCCATTGTAGACAAGAAACACATCCAAGAACTCTTCGATATCATCAACAATCAACACCCGGATATAAAGTTCACAATAGAAACAGAGGAGAATGGTATTTTGAATTTTCTAGATATCCAAATAAGTAAAACCTCCACACATCATTTGAAATTTGGCATATACAGAAAGCCAACAAACACCAACCGATTTATCACTGCAGATTCTTTCCACCACATAACACATAAGAAAGCAGCCTTTCATTCAATGGCACACCGTTTATTTACAATCCCTATGGAAAAACTGGAATTTGATGAAGAGGTAAAATATATCAGAAAAACAGCTGTCGATAATGGTTATTCCGTAAATTTCGCCAGCAACATAATTCAGAAACACCATAAAAAACATATTGTTAAACAGCAAACCGGTCTCATTCCTTTAAAAGAAAAACAACCAAGCAATAGAATAAGCGTACCATATGTTCCCAACATAACCAACAAACTAGAGAAAATATTCCAAAAACATAATATAGATATAGTAACACGTCCAACAAGAACTTTGAAAAGTCAAATAAATAACTTTAAGGATCAGGAACCACAGTCAAAAAAATCTGGAGTTTATAAAATAAACTGTTTGGATTGCGAACAGATATATGTCGGCCAAACAAGCAGGAATTTCGAAACCAGATTTAAAGAGCACAACATGGCTACTTTTGGGAAGCATGTCAATAAATCAAGTGTAGCGGAACATATGGTTAATAACAATCATAAAATTGATACTAACAACTCCAAGCTTATAAGAACTGTTAGACAAGACTGGAAGTTGGATGCCTTAGAGTCATATCACATCGCACAAAATTACCATCTTATGAACTCAGATGAAGCCAAAATTTGTTCACCGCTATTCAACATAACAAACCACCATAAATCATAATAATATAAGATCCCTAGTGTTTTTTTTGTAATTTCTTAACCATATCCTTGTTTAAATAATTTTTTAATTTTTTGTAAATTTTTTTGTTTTCCCTCCTCTTTACAACTAATTTTTATTACTTTATTACTGAAATAATTAGGTTTCTCCTCAAATTTGTACCCTTTAATTTATTTCATTATTAGTTTTTTATTTCGTAAAATTTTTATCAATAACGTCTTTCAACAATTTTTGTAAATCACTATAAATAAGATCATTTTTGTAGATTAATGTTAATTGCATATCAATACCAGTTGATGATCTCACAGAGATTGAAACTATAGTAGTATAATAATAAATGATATATAATAAATAAAATTTATTTTATTTCTTATTTTCGTGTGAATAATATAAGGTGTATGCAGAAAAAACAAACATTTTGATACTATGGATTATCACGTCACTCCAACGAAGAATTTTTTCAAATGTATTTATTGTTTAATTTTTATTTAATGTATTATTATATTAATTTCTAATAAATGAGCTAAAAATCAAGTATTTCTTTGTTTAGTATATAATTAATTATAAAGTTATTTTAACTTAGCAAAAAGTTCAAATGTGTGTTAAAATATAACAAACATGCGTTAACTTAACTAAGAAATAGGTTAACATTTGGTTTCAATGAACTATAACGCATAGTTTAAGAAACAGGCCACATTTTTAAAATTCGTTAAAAATAGTTCAATACAAACTAACATTTTTTAACTTTACATAAGTGAAATTGACTAAAAAATTTGTTAAGTTAAATGATTAGCAAAGGTCAAAATAACTAAGCAATTACTGATGTCATTTATAGTTAAAATTGACCAGATGCAAAGTTCTAATTTACTAAGCAAAAGCAAGTGTTAAAGTAACCCATGCAAAATTAATAATATTAAACTTGCGCTTAGCTGGTTGAAAAACAACCGATATTCTTGGTTAAGTTAAGTATGTTTTTTGGTTACAATTACCCAGAAATTTTTTTCAGTGTGTGGTTGTTGTTAAAGAGTTTGTGTGTGATTGGTATTGGTTAGTGTAATAATTAGTACTCGTTGTGGTTGCAATGTCGATAAAAAATTGGTTCAGGATTTCTGCTACTTCAGTTTGGTCGTGTGATAAAATATTATTTAGTTTCAACGTAATGTTGGGGTTTAATTTTGTATTGTTTTTGTTGAATAATATTTCGTTTGTTGTCGACCAGAACTTCTTGCTGTTAGTTATATTATTGTTAAACTTGTCAGCATAGCATTTTTGTTTTTGTTCTTTTATGGTGTAGTTGGCTTTATTTCTGTAAAATGTAAATTGGTCTGCAAAATATTCATTGTTTATGTATCGCTTTTTCAATTTATAAAAGAAGTTCTTTTGTTTTGTTAAGTAAAGTAGTTCCGAATTCATCCAGGGTTTTATAAACTCTTTATTCGTATTGTCTGTTTTCACATACTGAGAAGTATTTTCTGTTATAATTTTTTTTATATTTGCTATAAATGAGTTGCAGTCCCCTGAGTTTGTAATTTTTGTCATAGAAAAGTCATCGATATGATTATATTTAATCATTTGTGTTAGCCTGTTGTTGTTTTCGTTTTTAGTGTTAAGATTGATGATGTTGGTTAATATATATCTGTGGTCCGAAATATTTGTGTCGTATAAATTTATTGTATACGTGTTTGCGATTATATCGGTGATGACGTGATCAATTATGGTTCCTATCTGATTACTTCGCCTAGTGAGACTGTCGTTGTCTATTTTGTTTAAGAGAATAAATCCATTTGTATATATTGCATCTATATACTGTGAAACCAGATTATCGGTATTGTTTAGTATGTTTATGTTGAAGTCACCAAAATAGATCGCATTTTTGGTTTTGTGTAGAACTGCTACGAAGTGAGTGAGAAAATTGTTAAAGTCAGATTTTGGGGCTTTATATATACCAAATATATTGAGATCTGTAGTATGGTTATACTCCCAGTATATTGTTGAAGTCAAAATCTTGACTGTGTATTGTGTTTGTTGTGAACGAATTATGTGTGAATATTGAGACGCCCCCTCCTCTGGATTGTCTTGTGCAATGAGTGTGTTCATAGTTCGGTAGATTATATAGGTGCGCTTCATTGTTGTAGAGCCATGTTTCGGTTATAATTATAATATGTATGAGTTTGTGGTTTTGGATTAATATTTCTAGTTCATCTATTTTATGTTTGAGGCTTCTGATATTGATGTACATAATGTTTAGGCCGTGTGTGTGGTGAATGTTATGGTGTTTGTTGGTGTTATGTTCTATGTTGATGTTATGTTTTTGTTTGGATCGAACATTTTATTTATAAAAGAAAAAAAAATGTTATTTATTATGATTAAACTTAAATTTTAAAGATACTTCTAACCTTCTGGACATCATTGGTGTTATTAATCTTGATGATAGGTGTCTCTTCGGCTCTTCTTCATAAAGATTTTTGTTGTATGGGGTAAGGTAATCATTAATGTAGATTTTTTGGTTGGTTTTGTTTTGAGCGTAGTTATTAAGTTGTTGAAGAAGTATTGGTCCTTGAAATGTATTTTGTTTAATGATTGTTTCCTTTAGGCTTGTTGTTTTTAGTTCTGCTACTATTACTTGAGGGCGTCTATCATCTTTTGAGAGCATTCGCCTTATACTTAGGATGTCACTATTTACCATCTCGACTTTTAAAATTTTTGCAGTTTCAGTAACTATATCTTGTAGGTCTTCTTTTGGTTGTTTTGGTATGCCATGAATTGTAATATAGGATGAGAGTTGAGCTTGTTGTTGCCTGTAGAATTCTGTTTCAACGATGTATAGTTTTTTTTTAATGATGTCAACTTCAGCAGTTAGTGATTTGTTTTCATCCTCAATCTTTTTTGTACGGTTTAATAATTCATCGTATTTGTTTGAAAAAAAATTTACGGAATTATAAACTTCCTTTAAGAGCGCGAAAATATCTTTAATTGTGGGTTCATAGTTAGAGTCGTCAAGTATATTTCCTAATTGCGGATCGCTTTTACCAGCGGCAGAATCAGTATTGTTGCTATTTTTTTTAGTTTGCCTGGTGTTACCTGCCATATTTATAGTTTAGATGTTCAGTTTAAATGTTGTTTAAGGTAATTTGCGGTTTCACAAAAGCTTTTATTTATATTGTATAAATCGCTGGTACAATTGCACTAAAAGATTGAATTTATTCGATTTATATTTGTTTTTATCACCAGCTAAATTGTTTTATGAGGGTTATAAATCATCCAATAATTTTATAAAAAATGTTTTTTTTTTTTATTCTGTATAATTGTTGTTTAATCTGGTTTGTATTTAATAACGGTTTATTCTTTTACAAGTTCTTTTACAAGTGAATCATTGGAAATACTTTGAAAATCACAATTAACTTTTGTTTTGAAAAACTATGATTACTATTTGGTAAATCATACGAAAACTAAATTATGCAGTATTTAATACATCATACGAAAACTGAGTAATTTAAACTTTTTTTTCTATGTAATTCACTTTAAAATTCAAATGTTAGATAGAATATTGAGCAAGAAAAAATAAAAATTTATTTTAGCTTTCACAAAACACGTCTTATCTCTTTGAAATTTCATTTAATCTTCACATATGAGAGGTTTTTCTGCATATTGTTTTGAACTATCCCCATAAATCCAACTAACAACTCATTTTTTTGTACTTGTAAAATATCATATAATCCCATTTTCAATTTTAGAAAAAATAAAATAATAAAGATATGAACACTTTTGTTCTCGTAGAATCTTTCTATATTTTGCACAAACTTTTTAGTGTTTACATGTTTATATGGAAATGAAAAATTATATATTAAAATATTTCTTTTACAGAAAACAGTATACACAAAAAGAAATATTTAAATAACTTTTCTGCACTCGAGTACCACAATACGACATATATCGAAACTCGTTTGAGTGCGGAAAAGTGAGTTATTTCCGCACTGATTTTTCATTTCAGCACTGCTTTTTCATTTCCGCACTGCTGCCAATTTAAAAGACGAAACGGTGCGTTTGTGTTGGTAAACATTTTTATTAATAAAGTAGAAATGAATGAAAACATTACCTTTGATCAAAGTAGAAAGAGCAATTATGCAAGTTATTGAATTAATATCCTCCAGGAATCGGTGGTTGTGGCAAAGGCTCTCCAACCACTTTCAAGTTTGTTCGGCTTGTTTGACTCGAAATTATTGTAACAGTTGCACAGGCTGAAACATTGCCATTTTCAATGATTGATGCACTGAATTGAGAAGTGGTTGATGAGGTCGTTGAAACGTTATCAGCTCTAACAATTTTCGAACCCATGATGCTGTCAGCAACTTTACGTTTATTGATGAGCGGATGTTGAATGTATTTTTCTGTAACCTTATCAGATACCCAACCACCATGTTGCTTAATTGTAGTTAAATTCACACCCGAATCTGCTAACAAGGATGCAGACAATCGACGGAAGCAATGACCAGTGTACTCACCCGGTGACGAAAGATTCAAGAAAATTGCAATTGTTTTCGTATAGCCTCTAATCGTGTTAATGCCGATCAGCTGTTTCATGCATTTGCCTTTACGAAAACCCAAAAAGAATCTGTTGGTGATAACGCCATGAGGACGTAGTCCTGAATACATCTTGAAAATGTCAACCAAATTTACGTCCCGATCACTTTCTTCGTTGATGACAAATTGTCGAATGATTTTGGTTTTCGTTTTCGGTACGGTAATTTTAATGTCATTGTCCATGTATTCGACATCCCTTACGTTCAAGTTCAACAATTCGCTTCGTCGACAAGCACCATAGACACCGACAATAAGGGCCACCTTAAAATTTTGAGGTTAGGAAAATGAAATAAAAAAATTATCAGCAAATTCCTTCAGGAATTTGTAGATTTCTTCAATGGGGAAGATTCTTGATTTCTTCGCAAAATAATTGTCATTTTTACGCTTCAAAAGAGCTCGCAAATTGTTGAATTTTGAGATATCGATGTTGTCCTTCACGTTCAACGTGGATTTTAACATTGAGTAAATGCTCCATGTAGTTGACGATTGGAATTGTTTCATCTCGGTATCGAAATAAGCAAGCACCTTATTTTCATCAATCACTTTAATTTTTTTTTCACTGCACCATTGTTTGAACGCTCGATACGTTTTTTCGTATTTTTCTTTGGATATTACCGGCAATAAACCTTGCAAAGCTCTTTCTGCTGCTCCTTCCAAATCGGAATCCTCCCCTGAGCTCATTTTTTGCAGTTTCTCAATAAAATACACGCGAAATGAAAACACGTTTATAGTGTGAGAACAATCAAGAACAAATGACGTTTTTTTCTTGCATATAATCCAACTTGCATATTGTCAAGGCATTGTTAATCGATCAAAACTTCGCCTAGTTTTTTTGAAGTGATTTTTTGTAATTTTTTTTTATTTTTTGTCTATTGTGGTACTCAAGTGCAGAAAACGTTGTGTGCAACTCGTTTTGAAATGAATTTTTTTCAGCACACGTCCTAATTTTCAATACTCGCTTCGCTCGTATTGAAAACTTAGGACTAGTGCTGAAAAATCTTCATTTCAAAACTTGTAGCACAAACTACTATTATTCACAACTTTATAAGTGATACGGCTATTTTTGACTTTTTAAAAGATGGGTTCTCACCCAACGTCCAATGGTGGAAACTTATTATGTATTTGCTGATCTCCGTGGCACTACGATATGTAATATAGCGTTATTTACTTTTAATAAGAATTATCTAATTCCTTCAAGAATTTCTTTGTTCTAAAATATGACGGTTGAATTTATGCTAAAAGAATGGCCAAAGAAATGTATGAATTTAATCAATCGGTTTGGCAGAATGTCTTTTTCAGAGAAAAATTACGAGCTTTTTACTAATAGGCTATCAACATAATAGAAACATGAACTGAAATAGACAAAATGACATCTTTTAAGATAATACAAATATTTTTCAAGGTAATAATTATTGGTAAACAAGAATATTTAGTTTCACAAAATATATTTGTTTGCAGATGTAAACAAACAATACCATCAAAATTGTGAATAAATGTATGTATCGAATTGTTTCTTATTGTGAAAATTGTAATGTGTTTCTAGAAAAACTAAATCAATCGAACATATTTAAAAACAACAAGCGCTACCACCTACCATTTAACTAATCATCCTTCGTCAAAAATTTATCCTACTATTATTTATTACCATCACCAGGTGGAATTAATAATATTTGTACATTCATTTACTTTCAAGACATAAACATTTTTTTATTTTCTTCTTCGTCTGTTTTTCCTGTCAAAGTTTCTTGTTTAACCTATATACATATTGGATTGTAGCATTCAATGGCATGGAATTATTTGCAAACGAGATAGGGTTTTTTAATAAAATGTGTTGTGACGTAGGCTTTAAAATATGTGTCAAAACAGCACATACACACCTTTTAAGACCTAAGTCCGACAACAACATGCATTCTGCGTAGTTGATGAACACAAATTTTAATCCATCAATAATCCAGCTAGTGAGATAAGTCTTGATCATGTGATGCACTGTCTTCCTAGAGGATTGAACCCCAGATATAGAGTTATATAAAAGCTCATTTCTTCGAGCAAAAAATAGCGTGCCATCATCCGGACAAATTCAATAACTAAGACTGAGAGTGCTTTTGTTAACAGAATAGAGTTCATTCGTCAGCACCACTAAGACCCACCTTAGCTAGTGATATCTTACTGCTATTGCCAGTAAACTCATATATCCAACCACGCGTGGTTGTCACACCCTTGGATCAAAAATAAAAAATTAAAATCAATAAAACCTGATTTATGCGTCAAAATGTAAATATATATAATCCTCAGTTTTACAATTTTTATAAATATTGGGTTTTTTTTCTCCTTCAAATTATATTAAATTATAAGTAATAGTGGAGTCATATTAGTAAAAAAAAGTGATATATTTGATGTAAGAGCAAAGTTGAATTTTTTGTTTGTTTTCTGTTACGGACATAAAGTAATTATTTAGCAAATTTGGAGGTCCAGAAGGGCCTCAAAAATGGTAAAAACTGGTTTTTTGGTGTTTTTTGAGTAGGTCGCTTCACCATTTTTGAAATATTTCGGGCTCCAATAATGATCATAAAAAAAAAGAAATGAAAAATGTTTGTGATTAAATTTCGAATCCATTTAGGGGGGTAAGGTACTTTAAAAGTGTAACCTAACTTCAAAAAACCGAATCGCATGACTTTTTTTTTTTTACTAAATTTATGATAAGGGGCGGAAAAATCGTCGAATTTTCATGAAAATTTTAGGGAACATGTATTTTAATAGTCTTAATATGAGATTTGATTTTTATGAAAAATTTTTAATGTTTTTGGCCACAATTGGCATTTTTCGTTAAATTTGTCCAATGGCGCCATTTTATGAGAAGTCATCCAAAAATAATTTTTTTTTTAATCTCTACCTTTTTTTATCTACTTTAACCTAAGTATAATTAAAATTATGTTGCCGTAATTTAAATGCCCAAATTTGGGCATGAAAAAAAACATTAATTTTTGCATTTTTTGACATTTTACCATATATACGGTATTATTTATGCCAATTATCATATATATTGCATAAAAGTGAAATATGCGATTAATAGTTTATTAAACATGCAGCGATCTGAAAAACAAAAAATGATCCTCAATTTTTTATAAATATGCTAGAAAACCCAAAAAATTAGGCTTAGATAACAAAATATGAAAAAGACTAAAAATAAATTAAAAAAAAACACGTTGTACTAGGAATCCTCCCCTAGGTTCTTTACATGTTCCCTGAAATTTTCATGAAAATTCGACTATTTTTCCGCCCCTTATCATAAATTTGAGGTTTTTTGAGGTTAGGTTACACTTTTAAAGTACCTAACCCCCCTAGATGGATTCGAAATTTAATCACAAAAAGGTTTCCTTACATTTTTTTTTATGATCATTAGAGCCCGAAATATTTCAAAAATAGTGAAGCGACCTACTCAAAAAACACCAAAAACCAGTTTTTGGCATTTTTGAGGCCCATCCGGACCTCCAAATTTGCTAAATAATTACATGCCCCCTTACTTTTATGTTCCTAACAGAAAACAAAAAAAAAATTCAACTTTGCTCCTACATCAATATAAAATGCTAATATGACTCCACTATAATTATTTTAATCAAATCACCTAAATTAATCAATTTATTTTGATTTTCAAAGCAACAAATTCGTAAAATGAATTACAATTATCTTTCCAGCTCATTTCACATTTCCTATTTATTATTATTCCTTCCTAATTTTTGTTTTTTTTTGTTCATCAAATAAATAAAAGATTTTCAAATTCATCATAATACTCTAATTCGTATATTTGCATTTTACTATGAAATCATTTTTGTTGTTATCCTTAACATAAATAAACTTGCCTGTTTTATGTTCCCTATTTAATTCAGTTTGAAGAAAATTTTGAAGAATGGAAAAAGATTTCCATTAAAATAAAACGAAAGTTTTCGAAACATTGTCTGCAACATTGATTTTAATGTAATTTTATTCATAAACATACTCACAATTTTACTCAAACTAAAATGCAAGTTTTTGAACGAAAACTTTTGGTCTTTGTTGCAAAAATGCATAAAACTTACATAAGAAAAACCATGATTTAAATAATTATGAGTTAAACGAAAACAGGACTAGTGAAAAATATTAAAATAAACTTTTATCTTAAGCGATTATGTAACACAATCTAACAAAGAGACGGCTAAGTTCTTTCTGCCACTTTAATATTCTAGAATAAATCAGCTTTTTGTAAAAATCAAAACAATTTTTCAAAACCAAACAGTTCCAACCTTTTGTGATCTTAAAGAAGATATACTAAAAGCTTCATCAATATAGCTTAACGCATTGTGCTTTAAAAATGTGTCAAAAACTTTTTTCGTAGAAGTCATGCATCAGGTGATCTGTTAGCCTACGTATCCCATCTCTGGAACAAATCGCTGGAAAACCATGGGGAACCATTCAGTATTTTACTTGACATTTTTAAAGCATTTGATAAAGTGTGGCATAAAAATCTCATAGCTAAATTAAAATCTTATGGCGTAGACTATCTTACTGTCTCATGGATTCATAGTTTTCTTACAGGTCGCCAATTTCATGTTAATAAAGATGGTAATTGGTATCACATCCAATATTTTCACAACCAATGCTGGGGTTCCCCACTAAAAAATTCCAGATTTCTAGACCAAAAGTCTGATCTATTTTTTTTCATTTTTTCCTTGTATATGAGTCATAATCAATTTTTCGAAATCTTTTATTATTTAATTAATATTTTTAAATTAAATAACTTTAAAATAAAATTAAAATCTAAAATTCTGCCTAACAAATAATTTTATCCACGAATACTTAAGAATATATGCTTTCCATGCGTATATCTTCCATTGTAATTGTATTCATTCCACGACTAGTGATTCTGATTAAATTCTTCAACAGTTCTGTAGTTTATTAAATATTACCCCAACAAATTAAAAACTTCATTTGTTGGTACAGTAATATAAACAGGTTAAAACGAGAACAAAACATAAATAAAATATAAAATAAAAACTTGTTTTGTTTTTTATGCTATCTTTGATGAATGTATTTCAATATGGTGATACAAACTTTAGCAATCAAACTGGAAATTAATCGAAATATTTTGTAGTCGTGGATAAAATAGCATCTTGTCGTATAGGATGATGGCAATTCTTCACTCGGATGATTCCCTCCACTCGCTACGCTCGTTTCGGGAAACTTCATCCTACTGAAGAATTGCCATCATTCTCAACTCATACAAGAAACTACTATTCTTCGTTATAGGTTCACATTTTTTAGCAATATTTTTATAATTTGTTAAAAAAATATCTTGAGTATTCAAGAAAAATGTCATAAAAGTGTACTAAGAATTTAAGTTTTATTAGAAAAATAGAATATTAGAAAAGTGTCGTTCCCTCTAATGTTTTGTTTGGGTAGCAAGTTTATCTAAAAGGAACACGGGTAGTTTTATTTTATTTTATTTATTTACAAAAAGAAATCCATAAATATGATTTCACATAATATACAACAAAAAAAAAACAGAAATGATTACAAATTAAAGATGATTAAACTATACAAATAATAATAATAATAATTAAATTTTTTTTTGTCTTTTCAATTAAATTTTCTTTTTGTCTTTTTCGGTGATGTCCAAACTTAATTAAAACAATTAATATTTTTATCTAAAACATTATTTATTTACCGGCGCGCACGTTTCGCCCTTCGTCTGAGACCATCATCACAGGTGTAAAAACTGTTAATAAAATTACATCATATCACTATTTAATGTTATTAGTTAAATTATTTTTGGGACAATTTGACGTTTATATCTATATACATAATACACAAAAAATGAAAAAGCGTAGCCATACCATAGAAAAGACGACTGAAGGGTATACGGTAGGGAAATTTCTATTTAGTATTTTATATTTTCTCTTCAAATTTCAATTTTGTTTATGCTTTGCTTTTGGAGTGGATAGTCGTATTATTTTAGATTTAATTTATTTCAGGCTTAAAAAAATATTTGTTTTAAAACAGCTGTGTTTAAATTCATTTTTCACTTCCTTTTTTTCGGAAAATTAAAAATGAAATTCATGCATAGGGAAAGATTTAAAAAAAATTATTTTAAGTTTCCTTTCTTCTGCATCTTAACTTTTATTTTAGTCATAATTTTCTTTGTTTTTAAATATTTTCTATTGATAGAAATTAAGGAAACAATTCATAAAACTGATTTGTTCTTTCTTTGCAAAACAAGATAAGCAGGCTACAGACCTTCAATCAATTTGTCAATCAATTGAAAACGAAAATAAACGAAATAAAATTTAGGGAATTTTTACACTAAATTTTATTTCGTTTATTTTCGTTTTCGAATTGATTGACAAATTGATTGTAGGTCTGTAGCCTGCTATAGAGAAATATTTCATAATGGCCGTGTCCGATTTGACTGAAACAACTAAATTATCTGTAAAAAATATATTAAGCATAATATGTAAAATGTATTTTAGCTAGAACATAATAGTATATTATGCTACGATCATGTAATGACGGTTATTAATACACAAGCATTAACCGGGATACGAAACGAGCCGTAGGCGATACCCCCTAGTATCTTCTATATAACATTTAATAAAATTTATTTTTATGAATTTGAATCGGGGATGAAAATTATTAGAAATGTTTAATGTGATATTTTCATCCCCAGTTAAAATTCACAGTAGAAGTGGAAAAAAATAAAAAAATCTCATTTTTAGATATACTAATAATAAAAACAGACAATGGTGAAATATGAACCGATTGGATCAATAAAGAATCATGGTCTGGAAGGTATTTAAACTATAATTCAACACTTCCACTAAACTATAAAATAAGCACAGTCACAATACTGACAGAAAAAATAGTAAAATTATCACACCATACTTTACATAAAAATAATTTCAATCTACTAAAGGCTACCCTAACTAAAAATAACTATCCATTAAACTTTATTTACAAACATATAAACAGAACATTACAAAAATTAAATAGACCAACCAACATAAATACAACAACAGGTGAAAACCAAACAGTCTCCGTAAAATTTGCAAGTTTACCATATAACAAGGGACTTTCAGAAAAATTAAATTTGGTACTAAAATCTTATCAAATTAAAGGAGTCGGAAAACCAACCAATACATTATACAAAAAAAAAAATTTCAAAATTAAAAGACACTCCATCAATAGAATTAAAATTAATTTAGTATATAAAATTAGCTGCCTTTCTTGCAATCAACTATATGTAGGTGAAACAAAACAATATCTAAAAAATAGACTCAAAGATCACCAATTTCATATTAAAAAAGGTAATAAAGCACATAGTGCTTTATGCGAACATTCCATCTCAAAAAATCACAATATAGATTGGGAAAATGTAGAAATATTGGCTACGGAACAAAATACGCTAAAACGGAAAATACTAGAGACAATACACATAACAAAATATCCAAATACGAGTCTCAATATCCAAGCAGAATGCCTTCAACAAGACAATGTTTATTTATCTCTAATATAAATATAGAATAAATAAAACTGCACATATGTGTTCTACTGTGGTTTCTTCTTTTAAAGTTAAAAGAGAAGCTTTCGCTCCATTCAATTAGTAACCTTACCACAAATCATTATCAAATCTCATATCAGTCACACACAATAATTATTCTAATAATTAACATTATATAGATACGTACATTCTTGTACATTTAAAAAAAAAACAAAAGTTAAAAAAGTTTCCTTAGTGCATAGTTTATTGATCTCAAGAGTGTTTAGTTCATTGAATTTCATAAGGAATACTATGTATTTATAAAGTAAAACTTAAATAAATATAAAATAATTATAATAATTCTAGAAACGGTTTAACCAAAAAACAACAGATACTCCGTTAAAAAATTGTGTTGTAAGACACAATGATGCTTAAAAAATTTTAATGTGACAATAAAACATATAGTAAGTTGACTTTCACTGATTTTCCATAGTTCGATTTTTATTATTTTTATTAATTTTATTAAATGTTATATAAAAGATATAATCGTCAAATTGTCCCAAAAATAATTTAACTAATAACATTAAATAGTGATATGATGTAATTTTATTAACAGTTTTTACACCTGTGATGATGCTCTCAGACGAAGGGCGAAACGTCGGTAAATAAATAATGTTTTAGAAAAAAATATTAATTGTTTTAATAAAGTTTGGACATTACCGATTGAAAAGACAAAAAAAAATTTATACCTTCAGTCCAATTAAAAATTTTTTTAAATAATTAAATTATAAAAAAAATTAAAGGAACAAAGAATTAATAAATAACATTAATAAAATTAATAAATAGTTGTACCTAAGCCTTGCTTAGCTGTCTAAAATTAAAAATAAAATAAAATACATTTCATATGTATAGATTTTAAAATAAAAATATAAAATTATAAAACTAATATAAAAATAAATTATAAATTACTTATAAATATGACTTAAAATATAATCTAAAGAGGTATTCAAGAAATTGTCAAGGTTTGTTTAATTGCAGGTAGTGTTTTTTAATAATGTTTTTTAAATTTGATTTATTTATATCGAAGTCAAACAGATCGGAAATTTCATTAAAAGTGGATGCAATGGCATTAATTGGTTCATGCATACCATAGTTAGTTCTGTGAAATTGAATATTTAAGAAATCATGCTTACGTAAGGTTTTAGCCGGGACATTGAATGATATATTCTCAATAATGTAAGGAGAACTCATATTTCCGTTTATGATGTTTGCTAAAAAGCAGGATGATAGAAGTTTTCTTCTATCATCGTGATTAAGGATGTTGAATGTGTGGCATCTTTCCAAATAGGATGGAAGTAGTGCGAGGTTTTCATGATATGGGATACTGGGATCATATCTTCCTCCATTCTTGTAAGTCAGAAGGACTACAAACTTTTCAGATAGTTTTCAAGAATCAATAAGTAGATGATTTTTAACAATATAGATACCATTATAACACAACCCCCAATATTATAAGCCCGTTTGTTTTTCTAGCAAAAAAAAATCATGAACTTATAGCGCCATTGTGAAATTAAAATTAAATATAAAAAATTTAAAAAATAGTTAACGCCATTTTGAAATATAAAACTTCATACAAAAATTTTTTTATCAAAAACGCTAACCAGTTTTTTTGCATATGGCGTCATTCAAGCATACTATTAATATTGGGGTTATGATTATAGCATTCAAAAATGTTTTTTACGATAATTCCAATTATTAATTATCTATATATAAATACGAAAGCACTATTTTGTGGTACAATTTCAAAATATTTGCCCCAACAAAAGTGTGGCAATATGTATATCGTTGGAAAGGGGTTAAGTAGTAGATGTGCCGAAAAATATGTTTTTGAATTTTGACGATTTTTTGAGAAAAAATGTAAAAGGTGTGTTTTTTGAGTTTTTTGTTCGGTTATTTTGTTTTTTTTTTCATATCGTTGGAAAGATCTTGAGTAGTAGATGTGCCCAAAAATATTTTTGAACTGTGAAACAAATAATTTGAAAAAAAAACAAAATAACCGAACAAAAAACGCAAAAAATACTCTTATAACATTTTTCCCCTTTTTTCTCAAAAAATCGTTAAAAATCAAAAAATAGATATTTATGTATTAAGGGTGTAAAGTGTTGCTATCGCCTCGAGCAACAATTCCACTCTCAAGCAAAAAAGATACTTTATGCCCGAATTACATACAAGATTTTTTGTACGAGTAAGATTCTGTATTATTTGCATAAATTAAAATACATATATTTACACAAAATAGTAAAATGTTTGTTGAAAAAGTTGTTTAATCCAAGTAGTTTTTCGTTTGATAATTATTTTCCTACATTTCTAGAGCAATCAATTTTTTTTTAAATTTCTGTATTATTTTATTTAAAATATTTTTGATTTCAATTTCATTTGATCTGTCGCATTGCTAAGTATGCATATTTCTTGTAAAATATTTTTTGAGAAAATTGTTAAATTAAATTTCTTCACCAACCACTTACAAACAAAATTACAAACAAACAAAAAATGCTTGGATTTAACAATTTTGTCAAAGTAAAATTTCACAAAATATATAAGTCTGTAATTAATTATATGTATGTTTTTTTAAGAAATATCCAAAATGTATTTTGTTCTTTTGAGTTCGTTTGATGTTGTCAAAAATATTTACGCTTTAGGGCGTAAAATAGTAATTTTAGGCATTGTTATTTCAATTTTAGCCATTGTTATTTCAATAGGAAAAAAGTTTGAATCGTAAAAGTGCATTTTACGGTTTACTCGTACAAATAAATATTTTTCAGCACATTTACTGCTCTACCTTTCCAACGATATACATATTATCACACTTTTTTTGGGGCAAATATATTGAAATTGTACCACAAAAATAGTTCTTACGTATTATTATATAGATATAGATTGTTTTTGAACTGTGAAACAAATAACTTAAAAAAAAATGCCAAGGCGAAGTTCGGACACTGGGCGATTCCTAGTTAAAATAATTGTACATGGTTTCAAGAATTGTCGTCTGAAATTAAAACTAGAACGTAAATGAATAAGAAAAATTATTTTTTGTACGAGTAAACCGTAAAATGCAACTTTACGATTCAAAAATTGTGCGTAAAGCAGGCTTTTTTCCTTATTGTAATAACAGTGCCTAAAATTGAAATAACAATGCAAAAAATTACTATTTTACGCCCAAAAGCGTAAATATTTCTGACAACATCAAACGCACTCAAAAGGATAAATATAGAGGGGCTGAAATCTCAAGCTCTGAGATATCAAAACTTCGGTTTTAGTTAAGGATTTCGATATAGTTTTCGGCATAAATCTTTTATGAGGACTTTGTTTTTAGTTTTAGGAAGCGATGAATATCAAACATAAAACTCTTTGTTGAAGTACATGTATTTCTTTATCTCTGCTTAGAAATTTATCACAAAACTAACACATCAATACGTTGTCGCAAAATTATAACAGATCATAAATTAACATAATTTAGTGAAAAGAAATACAATCAGCAAACTACCCAAAAACCTCTCCATTTAGCGTTTCGAGAAAATATTGCAAAATCAAAAATTCATATTTCTTTCAAAATTCCAAAAATATTGTTAAAATTAAATAAAATCAAACACTCAAACTTTTTCCAAAATTTTAAAAAATTCTAAAAATATTCCAAAAATTCTTACATAATCAGAAATTGAAACTTTTTTCAAAATTCTAAAAAAATATATAAAATTCAAATTTCACAAATTCAAAAATTCTATTTTTTTTCAAGATTCTAAAAATATTGCAAAATTTATAACAAAATCAAATATTAAAACTTTTTCAAAAATTAAAAAAGTATTGCAAAAATTATTACAAAATCAAAAATACAAACATTTTTCAAAATTCCAAAAATAATCCAAATACTTTAACAAATTCAAAAATTTCCATGTCCAATTTCATGTCATACAAATAATTAAATTTTTTTTCGAAAAAATTGGCTAAAAAAGTAAACGAAAATCATTTTTGACACACTTGAGAATATTTTTTTGATAAGCTTATAATGCAATAAAATTCTCAATAGTAATAATTTCATGTTCAATCACATTTAACATTTCATACAAATAATTAATTTTATTCTTTTCCAAAAAAAAATAAATGAAAATCATTCTTTTGACACACTTGACAACATTCTTTTGACAAACTTATAGTGCCACAATTCTCAATAATAATAATAAAATTTTATGTCATACAAATAATTAATTTCATTTTTTTCCCAAAAATTATGTAACAAAAAAATGAAAATCAATCTTTTGACACACTCGACAACATTTTTTTGACAAACTTCTGATGCAATAATCTAGATTTTGGTCTCACATACCAATCCCGACCATCAAGATTTCTCCAAATTCAATGTTCCTACTCGTAATCACTTAAAATGAACGTTTTTTAAGCAAAAAATATGCAAATTTCCTTGCTTTGACACACTTGACGATTGTTTAAACACACTTCCGGGACAGCTATCAAACACATCGTCCTTTCGGTTCTTACCATTGAGTATTCCTATTTTTCGAATCAAACATTTTTGAAATCCCTTCAGCCGTTTTCTAGATTTCGTCGGTTGTGCCGGACGGCAGACAACATTTTTTTTGCTTTTTTTGAATCAGTAAGTCCTAAAACGTCGAAAATGCTAAAAAAGTGGGGGTAAGAATTTCACTTTTGGCTCATGAATGCAATACTTAGGTTTTTTCAAAACCGAAGTAAAATACATTATGACTATTTCCAAAATAACAAATGTACATATATTTCGTATTTACAGACGTATGTTTTGCGACATTTTATTTTGAGAAAATTGTTTAATCCAACCATTTTTTGTTTGTTTTTAATTTCATATATAAATAAAATTAAAAGATTGGAGAAATTTATAAACAAAATGAACACAATATTACGTGAATTTAACAATTTTCTCAACAAATGTTTTACAAGAAATATGCATACTTAGCAATACGATAGATCAAATGAAACTGAAAAACAAAATCAAAATAAATTACTATAGAAATTAAAAAAAAAATTGGTTGCTATAGAAATTTAGGAAAATAATTTTCAAACGAAAAACTACTTGGATTAAACAATTTTCTCAACAAATATTTTACTATTTTGTGTAAATAAATGTACATATATTTTAATTTATGCAAATTGCAAATAATACAGAATCTTACTCGTACAAAAAATCTTGTATGTATATTGTATAATTCGGGCATAAAGTAGATCTTTTTTGCTTGAGCGTGGAATTTTTGCTCGAGGCGTTAGATCTACTTTACGCCCTTAATACATAACTATTGTATTTATGATGTAAAAATAGAAATTAAATTTTTTCCCGTTAACCTTTACTGATTTTCCATAATTTATAAACGACATCAATATTTATGTTTACTAAATAAACATGAAAAAGTTTCACGTCATATCACATTCCTATTGATTAAAAATTAATTATTACCATTTTTTATAAATCAAAAAACCGCAAAAAACTTTTTATTAATTTTAACAACAATGAACAGTTTGAACACTCCTGTGATGATTTTATATGAGTTTATGTTCTATGAAAATAGTAATTTAAAAGAAAACACAATAATTTGATTTTCCATTCGCAATATGATACCAAACAGTTTAGTTCATTTAAATTTTGCAAACTAATTTCCAGTTAAAATTTAATAAAATGAACATTTGATGAACACAACGAAACCAAATAATAAACTAAAGACAGAATTTATAGATAAATTATATATCAAATAATATACAATAATGGAATTAATGTAAAAACAAAACAACAAACAAATGGTTTTATGTATGGAAAAAGTTCTACTTTTAATAATTAATAAAACCGATTTAAATCAAAAACAATAAATTAACTGTAATTAATGGAGCCACCTCACCTTTCAACCACATAAATTTATCATCTTTGTAAATAACGAATTGTGATGATATTCCAAAATACAGAAAATCTTAAATCAAATTTCATTTCACCAATCAATCAAAGTCATCCGTATAATTTTTCCATCCAGTGATTAGTTTTTTTCTTATCAATCCAACAAACCCAAAGAAAAGAAAATGACAAAACAGAATCATCATACGAAAGCTTCACAATGATAAGTAAAAATAAAAAATTAAGTATTGAAATTATGAACTAAGTTTGACTATCTTTATTATTTGCCCTTTTCCATTATTTCTTCTACAATCTTAAACTTAAACCGAATGTATTCGTTTTCCGGCTGACCATTGAAGTTATGTTATACTTAAAATTTTCAATTTTCTTTTCTTTCTTTTTCTCGAAGAAAAAGTTACTGGAGAAAACCTTTTTTTTTTAAGTTGTTAAATTGGTTTTGTTGAACAAATATGTCAACAAATAAAATAATGTGTGTACAGTGTTAGATTGTTTTTTCTTTTATTTGTACACAATGTCAGTTTCGATATAATACCTTCAGGGATTGTTTCAGTTAATGAAAACAAATTGGGTTAATTTTATGGATTTTAAATTATTTTTGTATAAATCATGAAATATTTGTTATAAGCGAAGTTTGAAGTGAACAAGTGAAGGTATAGCACAATCAGTATACTATTCAAACATTTGAGATTGAAAAGGAATTACCAGTTGAGGAAGAAAACATAATCAAACGCAAGGAAAAAATTGTAGGAGTTACAGTTTATATTACCACATGGAGGGATCAGCTTTTATTGATTTGTTGATTTTTTTTTGATCCACGGGTGTGACAACCACCCGTACTCCAGTCCCTGCTATTGGCATGTGAGTTAACGTGAGATATCACATACCACTGGTAATAGTAGTGAGATATCACTAGCCAAGGTGATATTTTAAGAGTGCTGGCGGATGAAATGTATTCAGTCAACGGTATAGCACTCTCAATCTTAGCAATGGCATACTTCTTGATGGTGGCACGCTTCTCGAAAAAACGAGCCTTCATATAACTCAATATCCTTCTCTAACTCTATATCGATCTGCTTTAACCGTTGATGAAGATAGTGCGACACATAATCAAGGATTATTTCACTAGCATGGATTATTGGCAACTCCATTTTAGTTTTGTGCCTGCAAATTTTTAAAACAAATTTGCTTTCTATCTCTTATTTTATTTTTATTTTCTCTATTCTATGATGAAATATTGGCTCACGTCATATTTTATATGTGATAGGATTTATCGTTTATTTATCCATTATATAACAAAAGATATAAAAAACAAAAAAGAAAGATTTGCGTCCATTAACATTCTTAGAACGCATGTTGTTGTGGGACCTTGGTCTTAAAAGGTGTTTATGTGTTGTTGTGACACATATTGTAATGCCTACTACATAACATACTTTATTCAAAAAAAAAAAAAAAAAATTACAGTGAACGGGTAAATAGTTATTGAAAATAAATTTCAATATGGGGAAGTTCAGAGATTCGATCATCATCCTTATAGGTTTGTTAAACAAATGAAAGAAAATATTGGTAATCTTGCCTTAAACTAAACCATAAAAAAGGTACATTTACCATCACGAAAATAAATCAGTCCAGCTTCTATAAAAAGTTTTACGTTTAAATAAATCTATAAATAAAGCTAAAATAAACATTAACAGCAATGAAACAAGTTCTAAAAGATTCTTCGAAATATGTAAACGCATAAATTAGTGCGATTTAATAAGAATCTGAACACATTTTACCTTAATAAAATAATTTTTTCAAAAAAATGTGGTCGTTTTCATATTTGCTTAAATATTTTAACAAAACCTGCTAAATTTAAATTATATACATACCTAATGGTTAAAATTTATACAAACAGTATACATAAACCATAGCTATTCGCTTCGATATAAGCGTACCTTTCTCTGTTTCAAAACAAATAAAAGCCTCAAAAGTGTACCCCATGCATTACAAAAATCCCAGTAAAATAACCTTCCAAAATTCAAATTTAAAAAAATCTAATATCTCGTAATTCATAACCAAATCAAGATAAGAATCCTTATGTTTTCGGCCTAATTAAACAATTTAATAAAATAGTATTTTAATTTTACTTTGCACGGTTTTGTTCATTTATATTATTTAATAACAAAGCATTAGACCATTTCTACTTAAATAGGAATGGAAATATTTTAAAATAAAAAATCCTTGTAAATAAATAAAGAAAATCAACTTACCCAAATTTGTTGGTAGGAATAACATCAGTAAATAATAGGCTTGAATGTAAATTTTTTTCATCTCCATCATTAATTTTATGCTTTCTTCTTATTTATTTGTCTAAACTTCTACTTATACTTTTTTCGTTTGTTGTTTTTCTTCAAATTTTCTGTCATGTAAAATTCGTTTTTTATTTTTCAATACGATTAAATTTTTTTCTCGTTTTTCTGAAAATATAAATTTAAAGAAAAAAAAGAAAATTGAAAATTGCTTTTGTTTTTATTAATTTTTTTTGGTCGATAAAAATGATCAACATATTTTATTTGGAAAATTAAATTCATTTTCAATATAACACGATGATATTAAAATCTAAATTTATTCTTTGTGAACTTTAAGAATATAACAACAAATCTTTCAACTTTCATTCGATATCATCAAAATGTTAACACTCTAACCACTTTATCAACAACAATTATAAATAGATTTTTTTTGTGTTAGTTTAATTTATAACCTGCTGTTGCTTCAGTTGAATCTGAATCTGCACATGTTTACACAACCAAATTAATGTTCATGTTTATTTTTTTCAATTCCACCAGCAACAAAAAAACAAACAAATAAAAAGCTGAAATCTAAAAAACAATAAAAGAAAAAACATGTAAACCTTCACCAAAATCTAATTTCAAAACAATACGTTAACATTTTTAGAATAACAAAAAAATCAACATATAGAGGTAAAGCTACTTTACACCATGAACCATTAAACGGTAAAGAGCAGAACAAATTCTTTTCAAAAAAATAGAAACATATCTTCTTTTATGGTGAAAAAACAAATGATTATGGAATTCTACGATAGTCCCAAGTGAGCCATAAATATTTAATAAAATTTTATTTTATTTTTGTTTATTTTTCATTTTTTGCTTATTTTTCTTGTGCTGTGCTTTCGTTTCAAGAATCGATTCTTTGCCAAAAGTTTCTATTATTGTTTTATATTTACTTTATTTTCATGAAAAAGCATAAAGGAAAATGGGATTTTTGTTTGTTATTGTTGTTTAGTTTTATCTTTTGTGAAAAATCAAAAGTGAACAAAAAAACAACGAGAGAAAAAAATTTCATTGTTTTCTTTTAATAAGTTAAGTTTTTTTTGGTGACGACTGAAAATAATAAATTTTTTCGGCTAACGGCTGTAAAGTTTAACTTTACTGCCGCTGGGGAGTAGCTAAAGTCTTACTTTTTAGCCGGCGGCTGCAAAAGTGACGTCATTTTTACTTTTTCTGCCGGCGGCTGTAAAGTAACTTCCATATTTTTACGGCGGCTGTAAAGTAATTTTCATATTTTTACGGCGGCTGTAAAGTAATTTTCATATTTTTACGGCGGCAGTAAAGTAAAATAAAATGATATTATTAATTTGTTCAAAACAGAATGCATTTCAGTTCATTTTAATGAATAAAAATAAAAAAAAATTAATTTCAGAAAATTTATTACCTAAAACATATTTTTAAAAAATTTGATGCATTAATTTCATATTTTTAAAGAAATTTAAACGTTTGCCGAAAAAATAGTGTATTGAATTCGGAGCTAAAGTGACTTTTTGTGTTTCGTCTATAATTGTCGGCCTCCCTACGGTCGGCCGCCAAACTATAGACTCAACACAAAAAGTACGACTTTAGCTCCTAATTCAATAATATACTATTATGTGAATTGTGTACAGAAAATTGTTTGAGTTAAAAATTATTAAATTAAAAATCTTGTATAGGGAACGTGCGTATCTGATTGTTACGCACTAATAGAGATGGGCAAAACTGCTACTTTTCAGTCACTGTTACAAACTGTTACTGCTACTTTCAAATCACTGTGAAAAATAACAGCGACTTTAGTAACAGGTGTGATTTTTAAAAAATAAAGAAAAAAGTCCAAAGTAAGGAAGTATGTAATATTATCAAATAACGTTTTTGTATGTATTAAATATCTTTTTAGTATTAGCTCCGAAAAATGATTACTTTTAGAACTGTTTAGAGTCCGCAAAATTGTATTTTAGCGGCCTAGTACTTAAAGTCGTTATGACAACACTTTAGCGGATTCAAAATTTGTTTTCATTTTATATTATAATTATTTTCAAATTATAATCACAATTGCTCTCATAAATTTTGCTCAAAAATCAAATTTTTAGGTACGCAAGAATACAAATTAAGCAATAAATTTGAAAAAAAAATCCTAAGAGCTGATACAAAAAAACGTTGCATGCAACACGTACGCAAATGGCTTTAACAGACTCGTCTTCATATTACAGACTCGTCTTCATATTACAGACTCGGCTAGCGCCTCGTCCGGAAACATTACAATTCGTCCGCTAAAACCATATTTTGCGTACTTGTTACCTAAACTATTATTTTAGTATCACTGCTACTTAAATATCAATGTTTTTAGTGATATCAAAGAAATCACAGCGATTTTTTTTATTTTCCAGTTCCTCTTGTTCGTATTTTTATTTTAAAAGAAAAAAATACTAAAGTGGCAGGTAGCAGCCTAAATCACAACAACCAAATGATAGGAACTGTTACTTTTAGAAATTTTAGTGATTTTATTTTCCTGTTCTTGTTGTATTTTTACTTTAAAAGAAAATAACACTAAAGTAGCTGTCTGAATTTTATTTTCAAAAATTCACAGCGAACAAAATAATAGGAACTGTTACAATAAATATTTAGTAACAGGCAGTGATTGCTTTTGCGTAGCAGTGAAAAAGTAGCTGCTACCTAAATATCGTCACATCTCTATGCGCCAAGTGTTGAGTATACCAATTTTTTTCTCTATTTGAAATTAGTTTGACGTTTGTCGTTTAATATACATTAAATCAATTTGTACTTTTTCCTTAATATTACTAAAAATTTCCGTTCCTGCGATGAATAAATATTTATCTATTTATATATATTGTATAAAATATAATTATAAAATATAAATATAATCATAATTAGTACCTTATTTACGTTGTTTTCTTTTTAATATTTTGACAAACAAAAAACAATCGAATAATTTGAACGGAATACTGACCTTGCAAATAAAATTTATTTAACATGTGACTGGTTCAAAAAAAGAGCCAATATTTACAGCCCCTTACACTTAAAGCGCGACGGTCGAATCAAATAGCAATGCACGATCCTTAAGTACTTTCCTTATTGATCTTGATATAAAAATTCAGCGGCATCGTAAATTTGTTAGTCAGTCTATTGAACTGTGGCTCTGTGAGCCTATGATTATATGAGTTTTTGCTCATCCATCCAAGTTTATCACTCATTATTTTCGATGACGAAAGTAAATTTTCACTAAAAAATTTCCAATAAAAACAAACACTGTCAATTAATAAGTCTTTTTCCATTTCAAGAAATGAAAACCACTAACGTTTGATATTATTTTGATTGTCTTATAATTTATATCACTAATATGTAGTGAAACACTTTGGTTTAGATTTTGAATAATTTTGCGACTTACAAGCCAGAATCTAACGCAGGCAAGAGAGCCGTCTTCAAGACTCACAAGACCCACAAGACATGAATCTAAATGAGGAATCAATATAAAAGTCTTAACGGCATTGGTGTTAGACTTTCATAAACTATGATCATAAACAATAAAATGTATTACTTAAACTTAGGTCTTTCTTACCGAAGGAACTATTGTTGTCAAACTGAATCTTTTTTTATAACTAAGGCTTTGTGGCATTTCATTTTTAACAAATTTGTTTCTGCTAAGTCAAAATTTGTTTCGTTTCGCAAAACAAAATTAAAAAGTTTTTCACCTTATGCCAAAATTGTGTTTTCACCAATAATTTTGTTCTGTTAAATATTTCTCGATTCACACAAAACCTAAGTTAAACATTTATGTTATCGTCTATCGTTCATTAACGCAATAATTAACACGCGACGTTTCGCAATAGTCAGCGCGCTGACAAATTATGGCGCTAATATTATCTTGCTTCAAATTATCGCGTTAACATATTACTGCGCTAAAAAATTTGTTTAGTTGTCGCTACACCTGTGTTTGAGGTGTGTTTAATAAATATAGTATTTTTTGATAAATCTATTTAAATATGTAGTTTGCTGCTGCTGCGCTGGTGTACTATAAAAGTGATTTTTATTATTTAATAAATGTACTTTATAAAAACTAGATGTAACATAAAACCATGTAAGTGGTAAAAATGCACATTAAACGAACAGTGAGTTGATACTTCATTCATATTTAAAAGATTGCATTTCGTGTGAAAATTTTGATATGAATAAACCTTGGTAGTAATCTACAGAAAACAATCAATTATAGCAATTAATTAATGTCATGGATATTTCATCATACCAGTGGCTAATTTTGAAGTCCATTTAAAAAAGGTGGAGCCTATGTAAAACCAAAAAGGATTGGTTAGCATCCAGGTTTAATTCAAATTATTCTTATTAAATCTTATTCAATTCAATTATTATTGTTATTATTGTTATTCAATTATTGTTATTAAATCATTGATTTAAATCAATCAAAGGTATATCAGGTCAAGGTGGCAAGTGTTAAGCTACAGTCTGTATTGTTTTTTATTACGACATTCGTTCAACAGTCCACTCCCGGAACTGAAGATTGTTCTATGCACATCCTCGTTGGTGCTTACTGCAAGTGAAATTTATTTCAGACCAAGTATTGACTGTGAGATCCTGAATATGTTGGGCTTGAGCTAATCTGACTACGAAGGGGAGGCGGGGTAAAGAATAAATATCATTGCATTGAATATATTTATGAAATCATTTATGGGACAGCATAATATGGATGGTTACTATTTGTTCTGTAGTGCCAAGCACTGGGTCATGACCGATACACAGTGCTTGACTTTGTTATTGGGTCATTACTGGAACCATAAATTATGATGATCTACGGTTTTTAGAAACTAGCCAATACACTTTAGTTTAGGTGGTAATGCAAAACCCCGTTAATCGTTATCATTATTTGGCGATTGTTATCGGGCCAGTACTGCAACCATGAGCCATTAGCCGATCTATGTCATTGGGTTATAATTTACTTGAGTAATATACATTTTGGTGCTGCAAAACTGGTCATCATAATTAGTCCGTTACTAGACCAGCTGTGCAAGCCTATACGGTTCATTGGTGGCTATTTTTTCTGACCCATGAATGGCAACCATTTATTTTCCGAAGTTATCATCCTGTAAAATAATGCATCGAAATTAATACAATTAATTAATTTTACATTTAATTATGTTAAAGTAGGCTAGTAGGTCGTTGTTGCATTATGTTTCAAATATAAAAATATGAAGGGGCTGAAATCTCACAGCTCTGAGATATCAAGACTTCAGTCTGGGTAATGGATTTTGATATAGTTTTCGCCAAAAAACTTTTATGAGGACATTGTTTTTAATTTTGGGCAGCGATGTATTTAAAACATAAAACTCTTTGTTAAAGTACAAGTATTTTTTTATCACTGTTTAGAAATTTATTACAAAACAAACACGAAATATTAATACGTTGCCGGAAAATTATAACATATCATAAATAATTATAACATATCATAATTAACTTAATAATTTTTTTTTTTTTTTTTTTTTTTTTTTTTTTTTTTTTTTTTTTTTTTTAAGGCGTTCATGCTCCATGTAGGAGCGTTGCCAGGCTAATCAGCTTTGAATATTCACCACGGTCATTCGCAACAGCGACATAATTACCATGGCAGCCGATTTTTTTAAGGTCGTTTATTACGTCAGTCTCCCATTGTAGTCGTGGTCTTCCTTGCGGTCTACCACTCCCTGGGGTACTAACGTACATTTTTCTAATCATTCCAGACTGTGAATCGGCTCGTAGAACATGCCCGAACCAAGCAATCCTATTAGAACGGATTCAACCTATTATGTCAGGACCCCCAAGAAGGTCTCTGATCTCAAAGTTATACCGGGTTCTATACTCTCCATCGTCTGTCTTAAGTAGACCAAAAATGTAGCGTAGGATCTTACGCTCAAATACAGATAAATGCGATTCGTCATTTTGTGTAAGGGTCCACGTTTGTGACCCATACATCACAACCGGTCTAATCAATGTCTTGTATAACTTGAGCTTGGTGTTAGTTGATACATACGGTGATCCAAGGAGAGGTTTAATTGAGTAGAAAGTTCGATTACCTGCAGCGATTCGAGCTTTGATATCTGTAAGTATGCTGTTGTTTGAGTCAAGCATTGATCCCAAATATTTAAAAGATTCAACTCCCTCAATTCGTTCATCGCCGCACATCAAATCTTTTTTCTCAGCCTCTCTTGAAACATTCATATGTTTGATTTTATTGTAGTTAATTTGCAGACCAATTTTCCTAGCACCAGTCTCAAGCGACTTAAAGGTCTCACTCATAACAGCTTCACTTCAGCCGAGGATGACAACATCATCAGCGTAAGCAATCATCTGTACTGAGTTTATTGACAAGATATTGTTATTAGTCGGTAGTTTCTTTTGACGGCACACATATTCCAAAGCTAGATTAAAAAGTATGGGAGAGATAGCATCACCTTGTCTTAAACCGGAGTTGACTTTAAAAAACTTTGATATTTCGTTCTATACTCGTACACAGTATTGAGAGTTCTGTACTGTCATTTTGCATAGTGATACCAGTTTACCAGGAATTCCATTGACACCAGAGCAGACCATAGAGTCTCTCGTTCGAGAGAGTCGTAGGCCTGCCTGAAATCAATGAAAAGTTGGTGCACAGGTATGTTGAACTCTCGGCACTTTTCCAAAATCATCCTTATCGAGAAAAGTGCATCGGTGGTACCTCGGCCCCGCCAGAAACCACACTGATATTCTCCAAAAAGTTGTTCAGCAAAAGGATTGATTTTGGATAGCAAAATGTATGAAAAAATCTTATATGCTGTGCAGAGGAGAGCGATTCCTCTGTAGTTTGCACGTTGTAGGCGATTACCTTTTTTATGGATTGGTATCAGCATAGCTGTGTTCCAGTCCTGTGGCATGGTTTCAGTCCTCCAGATCATTTGAACCAGTTCAAACAATCTTAAGGATAGAGTTTCACCACCATGTACAATCATTTCGGATGTTATATCGTCGATACCAGGTGCTTTATTGCATTTTAATTTTGACAGCGCCGCATCGAATTCCTCTTTGGTGGGTTCGTCTACATGTACCTTTGACGCACGAATAAGCTTTGCTCGTCGCCCGACTTGTTGCTGGTCACTTAAGTTGAGAAGATTCTCAAAATAAGCGGCCCAAGTATCTAAAATATTTTTAAGGTCTACTTGTAGCCATCTTCGTGTTGAATAGCAGTCGATCTAGTTTGAGGGCCTTTCTTTAAGGTTTTAACCTGTTGAAAGAAGTTACGCGATTGATGTTCCTTATTGAAGCTTTCAATCTCCTCACACTGTCTCTTCCACCATTCTCTCTTCGTCCGTCTATATAGCTTTGTAACGGCTTGTCTTGCCAGTTTATAGTTCTCCTTCGTGGACCTGGTGTTGCCTCCTTGTAGACACTTCAGATAGCAATCTCTTTTGTATTGAATAGCGTCAAGGCATGCTTGATCCATCCATGGCTTCTGGGAGTGGTTCTGTGGTCGATTCCAAAATTCCAAGAACATTCTAAAAATTAAAATAAAATCAAAAAATTAAACTTTTTTTAAGTTCTAAAAACATTCCAAAAATGACTACTAAATCAAAGATTGAAATTTTTTTCAAAATTATAAAAATATTGCAAAAATTATAACAAAATTTAAAATTGAAACATTTTCCAATATTCTTAAAATATTGCAAAAATTATACCAAAATCAATATATAAATTTTCAAAATTCCAAAAATCATAATAAAATCAAAAATATAATTTTTTTCAAAATTTTTAAAATATTGCAAACATACAAACTTTTTTCAAAATTCCAAAAATATTTCAAAAATTATAACAAAATCAAAAATATCCATGTCCAATTTCATGTTCGATAACATTTCATGTCAAACAAATAAATAATTTCATTTTTTTCCAAAAAATTAAGTAGAAAAAAAAGTCGGACAAGTGCGAATAAAATTCGTTCGCCAAGGGTTCCGTGAATGTAAGAGAACACAATATCAAAAATAAATGTCATAAAGTTGTGTTGTAAAGTCTTTATATCGCCAGACTATGGACGTATAACAGAATAAATGTTTAATCGTAGACGTCAATAGTAAATGTCAATAACATTGATCAAAATGACACAAAAAATGTTACTTGAGGTTAAATCTTATCCATAGCTGTTTATGTTAACTAAAGAAAGATTTAACCAGCTTTAAAATGTTTTACATTGGGAATATTTTTTATCCACGACTACTAAAGAATATATGCTTTCCATGCGTATGTCTTCCATTGTAATTGTATTCATTCCACAACTAGTGAATTTGATTAAAATTCTTTAACAGTTCTATAGTTTATTAAATATTCCCCTAACAAATTAAACCACAAACTTGTTTTGTTTTTCGCTATCTTTGATGTATTTATTTCAATATGGCGATACAAATTTTTGCATGAAAACTGGAAATTAAATGAAATATTTTACAGTCGTGGATAAAATAACATCTTGTATTCGCTTAGGATGATGGCAATTCTTCACTCAGATGATTCCCTCCACTCACTACGCTCGTTTCGGGAAACTTCATCCTCGTGAAGAATTGCCTTCATTCTAAGCTCATATAATAATCTACTATTCTATAAATCAGCGTCGAAATATAGGGTGGTGGTGGTAAGAGATGTAAAAATGCCATATTTTATTCTTTTTGTATAATACAGCGTATTATACATTGTATTATACAAAATAAAATACCAAATATTCTGTACTAAAGTGTAATAGCCGAGATAACTTGTGAATGGTATAACAACAAAAAATGACTTCCAACATCATTTTGAATTACATCTAATTCATTTTTTTCTAAATATCTGAATTTGGATATCTTATCGTTATTTTTATCTATATATTTTTTTTTAACTAAAAAGTGTTGTGTAATAGGGTAGGTCTCACAACAACTGGTGCTCTAAGGTGTCGATAAACGCTTTTTTAAACCTCTGCGGGTTGAAGCCACCTGAGACTAAGGATTCCGGCAAACTATTCCATTTGTATGCAGTTCCGACAAAGAAGTCTATCTGCAATCTGCCAGTATGAGCGCGGGATCTCGACCGTTTCACTGGTTGCGGTAGCCGATTTCCGAGTGGAACGGGGGTAAGAATAAGTTTGAGGCATGATGCCGCTGAAACAAATGCTAATGAGACCTATATAATCATTTGAATCTAATTCATGTGGATGGTCTGATCAGCAATCCCGATGCTTAGTTTCAATTTATTTCACCTTCATTCACTGCCTGCGTTTGACATAAACGAGATGATTAGTTTTGGTATGATTAAAGGCTTAAAACCACATACACCAGAAACAGAATTCCATACAAATTTTACAGAAAAAGAATTTTTTTCTGTCAAATTTGTATGAAATTCTGTTTCTGTTATATGTGAACGCCCGGCTTTAAGCTGCATATCGAAAATGATGTTTCTGTTACAGTGAAAGATGCAGAGCAATGCAAATTAAAAGATGCTAGATTCTGAAGAACCACAAATTCTATTCCATCCAGTTATACAATAAATACAACTGCTATCGGTTTTATAATTGGTATTTTAAGATTTTTGTGTATGGTTGATAAATCTGAACGTATAAAAGAAACGTTCTACATGTTATCTGGGGCTACTCAAATCTATTAGATTTAGTGACAAATCTATGTTTCAAAATTTTAATTTGCTGCATTTAAAAATTCACTGTAACGGTTCCTTATCAGTAACTATCGATTGTTGATATTTGTGTTCTGTTGGTATTAGAACAATATTGGTACAACATAAATTTAAAAATTATTTAGAAACGCACACTGACAAGGCGTACAAATAATTCATTTCTTCGGCGTCGTTTATATTTTAAAGATGTAGTAGTAGACATATTTTCACAGCTATACATTTCTTTAATAATCCAAGCGCACTTTTAGTAAAAGGGCTATTTGCTACTTCGCGCGCCATCCGAATAAAAAATATGTGTTATAATAAAATACCTTGTATTTTACAACGTTTTGGACAATACGGTATTTTACGTATAATACCGCGTATTATACAATTGTATTAAACACTTTTACATCACTAGTGGTGGTATACATATACTTAAAATAGCACTTTTTTTAACAACTACTAAAATAACTGTGCATGGCAAAATTCTAAAAATATTGAATTGTTTCTTAAATCAGGTGCCCTTTCCAATGACACCAAACTCATTTGTGTCAAAAAAGATTTTTTTCTTCCTTCCTACTCCCATCCCACCCCAAACACACAGAAATATAACTATTTGAGACTTCGCTATCAGTGTCGAAACGTAAGGGGAGGGGGGAGGGAGGCAGTCTGAAATTTGCACATTTTTTAAAAAAGCTCAAAAACTGTGCACCGCAATATTCTAAAAAAAATTGCAATGTTTTCTAAATTAGATGCTCTTTCAAATGACACCCCACTCTCTTGGATCAAAAAAAATTTTTTTTGTTGCCCTGCTTACACCCATCCCCTAAACACACTGAAATATAATTATTTGAGAGTTCGCTATAATTTCCGTTCAAAATATAGCAAACTTCCTGTCTCTGTGAATTTTTTCAATTTTTCTGTCTATCAGTGTCGAAACGTAGGGAAGGGGGACCGTCTGAAATTTGTAAATTTTTTAGAATAACTCAAAAACTGTTCACCGCAAAATTCTAAAAAAATTGCAATGTTTTCAAAATTAGGTGCTCTTTCACATGTCACACCCACTCGCTTGGGTCAAAAAAAGTTTTTTTTACCCCCCTTACACCCATCGCCTAAACACACAGAAATATAATTATTTGAGATTTCGCTATAATTTTCGTTCAAAATATAGCAAACTTCCTGTCTCTATGAATTTTTTCAATTTTTTCTGTCTATCAGTGTCGAAACGTAGGGGGGGGACCGTCTGAAATTTGCACATTTTTTAGAATAACTCAAAAACTGTGTACCACAAAATTCTAAAAAAAATTGCAAAGTTTCTGAAATTCGGTGCTCTGTCAAATGACACCCCACTTATTTGGGTCAAAAAGTTTTTTTTCACCCTTCCCCACCCCAATCCCTTAAAAGCACAAAAATATAATTATTTGAGACCGCTTTTTCGTTGAGTAATAATTTTCGTTCAGAGTTTATCAAACTTCCTGTCTCTGTGATTTTTTTCAAATTTTTCTGTCAATTAAGCTCGAAATCCATGGGCGGGGACCAACTTTTTGTGTCACTTCTTTGACAACAATTCAAAAACTATGCATTGCAAAATTCTAAAAAACATCATTTTTAAAAATTATACAAAAATTATACAGAAAAACGTCATTTTTCAAAATTATACAAAAAATGGTGAGGTGTAAAATTCCAAAATACATTTTTAAGGAATACTGAAATGAAGCCCTTTCATATGATACCCTACTCGTCTCGATAAAAAAATGTATGTTCTCAAAGGTTTTACATCGTACCTCTGTAAAATAAACGAACACAACTTTATTTATATTTTAACCCGCCATCTTGTGTAGATAGGTTAGTTTTATCAGCACCTCAAATTTTAAGTTCATCGGATTAATGGTTCACGAGTTAATCGAAATAATGCGAAGAACACGTTTGTACTCTTACCAATAGTGTTCCGTATAAAAAACGGAACCCTAAAATATTAAAATCACTCTTTTGACAGACTTGACAACATCTTTTTGGCAAACTTATAATGCAATAATCTAGTTTTTGGACTCACATTTTTGGACTCATCCCGACCATCAAGATTTTTCCAAATTCAATGTTCCTATTTTTATAATTTTTTATATTTTTAGAATTTTGAAAAAAATAGAATTTTGGAATGTGTAAATTTTGAATTTTATATATATTTTTAGAATTTTGAGAAAATTTTCAATTTTCGATTTTGTAGGAATTTTTGGATTATTTTTAGAATTTTGAAAAATTTAAATTTTTGATTTTTTGGAAAAAAAAATTTTGACAAACTTCTAATGCAATAATCTAGTTTTTGATCTCATATTCCAATCCAAACCATCAAGATTTCTCCACATTCTTTGTCCTACTCATTATCTCTTAAAATGAACGTTTTTTAAGCAAAATATATGCATATATCCTTGTTTTGACACATCTTGACGATTTTTTGACATACTTCCGGTACAGTTATCAAACACATCGTCTTGGCTCTTACCATTGAGTAGACCTATTTATCGAAACAAAAATTTTTGTAATCCCTCCAGCAGTTTTCTAGATTTCGTAGGTTGTGACTGACGGCCGGCAAACACAGATACATTTTTTTGCTTTTTTAGAATCAGTAGGTCCTTAAACGTCGAGAAATCCCAAAAAGTGGGGGTAAGAATTTTACTTTTGGCTCGAGAATTCAGACCGAAGTAATATTAACATATAGTTAGCTATTAACATATAGAAAGACCTAAGTATTACAATCATGAGCCAAAAGTGAAATTCTACCCCCACTGTTTTGGGCATTTTTCGACGTTTTAGGTCAAAACGATTCCAAAAAAGCAAAACAAAATGTATGTCTGTCTGCCGGCCGGCCTTCACAACCGACGAAATCTAGAAAACTGCTGAAGGAATTTTAAAAATTTTGGTTTCTAAAAATAGGTATACTCAATGGTATAAGAGTCGAAAGGACGATGTGGTTGATAACTGTACCGAAAGTGTGTCAAAAAAATCGTCAAGTGTATCAAAACAAGGAAATATGCATATGGTTTGCTTAAAAAACATTCATTTTAAGTGATAATGAGTAGGGCAAAGAATGTGGAGAAATCTTGATGGTTTGGATTGGTATGTGAGATCAAAAACTAGATTATTGCATTAGAAGTTTGTCAAAATTTTTTTTTCCAAAAACTCAAAAATTTAAATTTTTCAAAATTCTAAAAATAATCCAAAAATTCTTACAAAATCAAAAATTGAAAATTTTCTCGAAATTCTAAAAATATATATAAAATTCAAAATTTGCACGCACATTCAAAAATTCTATTTTTTTCAAAATTCTAAAAATATTGCAAAAATTATAACAAAATCAAAAATTGAAACATTTTCCAATATTCTTAAAATATTGCAAAAATTATGACAAAATCAAAAATACAAATTTTCAAAATTCCAAAAATCATAATAAAATCAAAAATTTTAATTTTTTCAAAATTTTAAAAATATTGCAAAAATACACACTTTTTGAAAATTCCAAAAATATTTCAAAAATTATAACAAAATCAAATATATCCATGTACAATTTCATGTTCGATAACATTTCATGTCAAACAAATAAATAACTGCATTTTTTTTCTAAAAAATTAAGTAAAAAAAATTAAAATCACTCTTTTGACACACTTGACAACATTTTTTTGACAAACTTATAATGCAAAAATCTAGTTTTTGGACTTACATACCAATCCCGACCATCAAGATTTTTCCAAATTCAATGTCCCTATTCGTAATCACTTAAAATGAACATTTTTTAAGCAAAAAATATGCAAATTTCTCTGTTTTGACACGCTTGACCTCCGATGATATATCACAAATAATTTACTAAATTAAAAAAAATTTAATTATTTGTATGACTTAAATGTAATTGAACATGAAATTGGACAAGGAAATTTTTGAATTTGTTATAGTTTTTAAATATTTCTAGAATTTTGGAAAAAGTTTAAATTTTTGATTTTGTTATAATTTTTGCAATTTTTTAGAATTTTGGAAATAGTTTGAATTTTTGATTTTATTTAATTTTTACACTATTTTTATAATACTATTAATATTTTCTTGAAACGCTAAATGGAGAGGTTTTTGAGTAGCCCGTTGGGTATATCATCCTATCACTAAGTTATATTAATTTATTATCTGTTATAATTTTCCAGCAACACCCAAAGAAATGAGCAATCATGATTTATGCTTAACATAGGCATATATACCTCAAAGTATCACTAAGTATTAAACGTTCCTTTTAAGCATATAAAATACATAATTTTAGCAAATATCCATAAATAGGAACATTTTCAGCCTAACTAAGAACATATTGTTCCTTAAAAGTTATGCCGTATTATGCATAATCAATGATTATCGTGAATAAAACAACATGCAAAAAGATATAACTGTAAATCTATGAAATAGATTTATGCGGTAGTATTGCGTAGATCTATCCAATACTTTGTAGCTTTTATCCCAAATAATGTACTCGTTATGCACTTTAGGAATAATACCTACCTTATTTTTCTTTTTATTACTGTCCTTTTCTAATATGATTGAAATGATCATGGATTTTTCTAGTAAAAATTGCATTTATTTAACCGCGCTCGCCAAGTAAAGGATCGTATTTAAAAAAAAAAAAGAATTTAAAAATAAAAAGATTTGTGTAATTTATATTAATTAAAATTTTATTAAAGTTTAATAAAATCATATATTTATATATATTTATATAAATATTATATATTTTAAATAAATAAAATTAATAAATAAATTTAAAGTTTTATTTGAGCTGAACAGTTTGTTTAAGTTTAGTGAAATCGTGATCGAACGTGTTGTGGGATAATATTAAATTATAGCAGTAAAAACATTTATACAAATAAGGTAAATTTTTTATTATTTCATTTAAAGTGCTTTTATCAAATTAACAAACATTTAATTAAATTAAATTTCATGTAACCACGTGCAAATTCATGTAATGGAAAAAAACTGAGATAGAGTATTAAGAAAACGACATGGTTTGGGAACGGTTATTTAGAGTAATGGAAATGATTTTTCATTCTTCTTTTCAACTGGACTTTATGCAAATCATCTAAATCTTAAATATGATTGTTCTGAGCAGTAAATATATAAAAATTTAATAAAATTTAATAACTAATGCAATCCAAATTTGATAAGTAATGCAATCTTATTAGTTTCTATGCAATTATCTAAACTACCTTTAGTAATAAAAAGTTAACAAAAATAGGAGGGAAAAATATCGATATGGACAGACCAAAAAAAATATTTAACTGAGTTAGAACTAAGTTCAATTTTCAAATATGATCTAGGGAATCAAGCCCGATTTAGAGTGAAGCTTAGAAGTGGAAAGCAAAAAATGTGCTTACTATTGTTTATAAATTAACTTTATTTTAATTGTGATTTTATTTTGATTTAGAACTATCCGAATTCTTTAACCTTAAACGAATTGTTAGAAACAGCATCTAATACAAGTAGCACTTTTGCTGTATGAGACAATTTTTTTCAGCGACACAAGAAACAAGTACACCAACTACGACATCATCCTGTTCCCCATCCGAGCAATCTCAGGAAAGTTTAGTACGTGCAATCATATCTAGTTTTTCATTTTAAATCTTATTTTGAATAATTTGAAGGATCTAGAAAACTTTTTTAAAACCTCATCTGGGATAAAATTAAAATTATTGTATGAGCAACAAACTCCACCTCAATTTTCATCTGAGCTACGAGAGCTATTGTGCTTGAACATTGCACGTTATTTTGTGGAAAATAAAAATGTTGAACATAAATACAGATTCATTTCCAAAAATCTCAGAAATGGTGGCTATTTTACGGATAGTAAGAGATGGCGTACATTAGCCATTGAAAAAAAGAAATCAGATGTCGAGTTAAGAGATATTTGATAAAATATTATTTGAAAATGTAGTAACATTTTATTTATCTATTTATAGAAGAACAGGAAGTTTCTGATCCCAATAAAGATTGGATTAAAAATCATAACCACCCGTGGAAATTTGTGGAACAGAAGTGGAAGGATTCCTTTTCTATACGTACTCAAGACATTGATAAATGGAAGAACACCAATAGTTTGCTGCACAAATGGCCATTATATACAAATACTCTTGGTTTTCGTCTGGTAAGTTTGAGTATGAAAATTTTTCAATAAGCACTAATTTTGTAAACTTTCATTATCCCCTTATTTTTTTGAATCACTTGTATAACATATTGAAATAGATTTCGAGCATATTTAGCCACAAATTAATGGCAAGCTTTTCAACACGTGGATAAACTACAAGAGCAAAATAGCTAATATATTTTCCAAAAAATTAAAAGACAAGGTCACTATAAACATATTAAAGAATTTATCTAAAAATGAAGCTAAAGATACATTTTTTCAGTAGAAATTTACCCAATTTAATCAAACATTAAAGTATTTCTTGTATTTTCAGACATTCATCACATCCAGCTATGCAAACTGCTTCATTTCGTTTTGAAGCCCACCGGCAAGCAAAAATAACAATTCGCTACGGAAATTTACAATCAACGATTCAATCGAATCATATTTAGTTGAAGTTATTGACCCATATCATGTTGATGAAAAGATATAAAATGCTAAGGAATTTTGCATATCGCATGGTATTAAACTACAACCGTTTTTAATTTACATAAAAAGTAGTAGCAAATTTTGCGTAGTATATGATGACGTTTATATAATATGTTTGATAATTTTTTGGTACCGTTAGACATTTTAAATTTACGCTAAGTTTGATGTAAATCAATTAATATATCTTATACTTTACTGTAGTCAGTCAGTCAGTTTACTGTAGTTTCAATTAAATTATTAATGTATCTTAATCAATTAGTATAAGTAAGAATATTGGATGATGATTTATATATTATATAGGATGATTTAGACATTTTATTAAAATTTTGAGTTTTGTATGTATTATTGAAAAATATTTATTATTAAAAACATAATTTACAATTGTAATATTGTAAAATTAAAATATAATCATAATAAAATATGTTTTATTTTAAACAAATTAGGCTAATGAAAGCTAAACTAAATTATTGTGTTTTTATTTATGTTTAAACTAGCATACTATAAAACCCTCATTGAAGAAGAATAGCCTATTTTAGAGTTTTCGAAAACTACTTACAGATGCATTA
The DNA here is from genome assembly GCA_963693315.1 of Diogma glabrata. Taxonomy (NCBI): domain Eukaryota; kingdom Metazoa; phylum Arthropoda; class Insecta; order Diptera; family Cylindrotomidae; genus Diogma; species Diogma glabrata. The sequence goes on from OY856186.1 coordinate 184,125,069, forward strand.
TATATGCTCAAGTAGATCACTAAATTAAACCTTCTAATACACAATTTATCTGGATTTAGCGCACAAAGTGTTCATAAGTAAACATAAAATAACCCTATTTGTTCATAACTGAACTTATAATTACCCATAATTTATACTTTATTAAACATAAAAATGTTTCAACACAGGACTATTCGATGAATAAAATGGATTAGTTAGTGACTAACAAACGCAATAATCTGATCTTAGTTAGGCATAGTACATATTTTATAATGACATAAATCGTTCATATCTATACACAAAGTTAACCAATATTATGCATAAATTATACATCAATTGAATACTTAAACAATCCGATAAAGGAATATTTCATTCTTAAGAAAAATTTCACTCATTATTCCTAATAAGTGACTATTATTCTTAAACAAGGAACGGTTAATGCTTAATTAACGCTTAATTTTTGTATAGGTTATTCCTTATAAGTATGCATTATCCAAATATTTCTCTGGGTGAACGTATTAATATTTCGTGTTTGTTTTGTAATAAATTTCTAAACAGTGATAAAAAAATACTTGTACTTTAACAAAGAGTTTTATGTTTGATATACATCGCTGCCCAAAACTAAGAACAATGTCCTCATAAAAGTTTTTTGTCGAAAACTATATTAAAATCCTTAACCCAGACCGAAGTCTTGATATCTCAGAGCTAAATTTCAGCACCTATTCAGCACCTATTTTATACATACGTATATAGTTTTTTCTATAATAATTTCCAGAACAGAAGATATTTCATTTATTTGCTAATTTTTTAAACAAAACTGAATGTTTTTAAATTTTTTTAAAAATTTATTTTATATGGTAGTTTATCAATTACCCAAATTTATATCAAACTCCAAACTTAATTACCAGTCGCAGATTTCTTAATAAGCTAGCCGAAGTTTTTATTGTGGCCACGACCACTTAAATTAAAATGGAATCAAATCAAATTCACAGAATTCAATTGTAGTTCTATATAAAACCGCAATTTTAAAGCAGATGAAAATAACCCTGAAAGTTTAATGCAAAAAATCCCATATAATGTAAAAACATTTCCATAATATGGAGTCTAATAAAGGTGGAAAAATTCAACTTAAATAAAAATAAATAAGTGATGAAGAAGTTTCAACTTTGAAATTGTCATCGCCTCAACGGCGTAATTGATAGCGTTTCTGCCCAAGGATTCGAGCCAGGCACTAACGAGGTAGGTTCGAATCCCAACCGAAACACGAAAAATGTGAAGTGGAGTTTTTTTCTGAGAAACTACAAACCGTACATTTGAATTGAAAAAATTCCAATTACTTCTTTACTTACTTGAGTTTAATTGATCTCAAAAATTCAAAACCTTGAAAGTTTTTCTTCGTAACAATCGCGTTATATATTTAAAGCAATTCTAACCTAAAGCGTTCCGGTACTTATTATTTTGACAATACACCACTGCATTCATTTTATAAAAATTAGCACTACTATGAAAAACATTTAATATATTATAGCATTTTAAATTTAGAATCGTTTTTAATTTATAATTCAATTAAAAAGTTTGGAGTAGTAACATATAAACATTGAAAAACAAATCAAAACAGAAATTGAATTTTAGAGATTTGCTACTTTTTTGTCTTTCTTTATACATTTTGATATTTACGTTCTCTCTATATATACTCTAAGGACCCCATTAACATCTCAATATTAAATTTTCAGATTTTCTTTTATAGAGTATCTCAAAAAACATATATTTATATCAAAAGAACGATATTTCAAGATTTTGAAATTTGATTACACAAAAACGCAATGGGATTACATAGTTTTAGTAATATGTTTTTACTTATGGAGAACGATTTCTGTAAGTTTCATAAAAATCTAAAGTAATCGGTTAAAAATTACTAATTACTACGGTCTGAAAGACCTAAGAATTATATTCTCTAGAAAAAAAGTGAAACTCTTACCCCCTCTAAATGGATAATCAATGTTGTAGATATCGCGTAGTTCTAATTATATAAATATTAAAGAAAGCTGTAGTATCCCAGCAAATAAAAATTCTGTATTACGAGAGAAAGTAAAAATTTTTTTTACCGGAAGTGACAAACCGGAAACTGGGACGCAGAACTGTTGTGAACCGTACTAAATGCTTATGTACCAAGTTTCATCTAATTCGATTATCAGGTACAGGTGCTGTTGAGCTTTCAAAAAATAGGTGCTTGCGGAACTTCTCACCACTTTGTTCAATATCACTCAAAAACTAATCAGCTTCTTGCCATACACATTTGCATAATTTTCAAAAGTGTTATCAAAATTCATTCATGCACGAACGAATGTTGTATGCACCCAACAAATATTGAAAACATGGTGGAAAAAACCACCTGTTGTATGGTGGACCCCCTAACCCTTTGTTCAATGTACCCTAAAAGCTGATGAAATCATTGACAACCTTTTAGCAACGTTTCCTTAAAATCGATCTGTAATTGTAGGCTACAGTAGGAATAATTACCTGAAAAAAAACTTTTTAACCGGAAGTGACAAGCCAGAAGTTGGGATGTAGAAATGGTAGAAATGGTAGAAATTGAAGATTTAAATTTAGAGGCGTTCGGAAGACCCTGCGCTATTTTATCCAATTTTGAAATGAATCCAGATCTTCCATTTTCAAGTAAACCTGGATCATTTGCTAAAGTTTGATCAAGATCCTATGAAGGAATGTCACGAACCTATGTCCTATGCAGGAATATGAAACCAAAAACTAGATTATTGCATTATAAGTTTGTCAAAAAATATTGTCAAGTGTGTCGTGTCAAAAGAATGTTTTTCATTTTTTTTACCCAATTTTTTGGGTGCCATGAAATTGGACATGGAAATTTTTGATTATGTTTGATTATTTTTTGGAAAATTTTTGGTATTTTAAAAAAGTTTGCATTTTTGATTTTGTAAGTTGTAAGTTTTTTTGAAAAAGTTTAAATTTTTGATTTAGTATAATTTTTGGAATTTTGAAAAAAGTTTGTATATTTGATTTTGTTATAATTTTTGCCATATTTTTAGAATTTAGGAAAACATTTTTTTAAATTTTAGAGTTTTGAAAAAATTTTGTACTTTTGATTTTGTTATAACTTTTGCATTATTTTATGAATATTGGAAAAGTTTCAATTTTAGATTTTGTTATAGTTTTTGCAATATTTTTAGAATTTTGAAAAAAAGTTTAAATATTTGTTCTTATTATAATTTTTAGAATATTTTTGGAATTTTGAAAGAAATATGAATTTTTGATGCAGTAATATTTTCTCGAAAATCTAAATGGAGAAGTTTTTGAGTAGTTTGCTGAGTGTATCATCTTTTCACTAAATTATGTTAATTTATGATCTTTTATAATTTTCCGGTAACGTATTGCCCTGACAAAAATTCTTGCAGGAATTTTTGTAAGGATCTTACATGAACTTTAAAAGATCCTATGTGAATCTTGTCTGATCTTGTATGATCTTGTAAACTTCTTGTCCCAATTCTCTACAAGAAATGATCATGGTCATGTAAGTTCCTATATAATTTTACTACAAGAATTTTAGCCAGGGTGATGTTTCGTGTTAGTTTTGTAATAAATTTCTAAATAGAGATAAAGAATACTTTTACTTTAACAAACAGTTTTATGTTTTAAAAACAATGTCCTCGTAAAAGTTTTTTGCCGAAAACTAAATCAAAATCCTTAACCCACACCGAAGTCGTGATATCTCAGAGCTGTGAGATTTCAGTCACCTTCATATTTTATGGTTGGTTTGAAATTGAACCTTCAATAACACTATAGTTGAAATAAAAACACAGTAAAAACGCGAGTAACGTATAAAATATAAATATATTATGGATCCACACATAGTAATGTCATAGTTTATTTAGGGAAAATAAGAAACATAAGTTAAACTTACTCAACTTCTACTTATAATGAAGTGAAACCGTCCTATAAAACTTTTATGGTGAAAAAGTTATCATTTCGTGGTTCAAATAAGCAATTAATTTAAATCTTTTTTAAAACATTGTCATTTTCATTTAGAAGTCGACAACAAACAGCAATAAACCTCCTAACCAATCACTTTCCATATTCGTTTGATATTATTTGTATGTTGATGATTTCAAATAAAAGGCCTTTCTTTGAAACCACATATTTAAATACTTTTTTGAGAGCGTATGTCATTGAACTAAAATTAATGACTTTTTTATCGTTTATTAAATTTTTTTATCAATATCAAAGCAAAAAATTAAATATTTCTACTTCCATCTTACAACCAGCATCATGACTCCCATAATCATCATCAAAATATCATATCATAAAATATATAAAAACAAAAAATCAAACAAGAAATCTTACATCTTAAAGCTTCTCAGCTTCTTTACATTTCAGTTTTTCATATACGTAAAAGTTAATAAAATTTAATGAAATTTTCGCTAAAAGCTCACAAATCCACATATAAATAATATCATAACAAAAAACAAAGTTTTACGTTCACTTTTTTCATTCATCATCATCAAACTCCTTAAAAATAAAATGATATAGAGAAAACATATTAAGATATTTTTCTCATATCATTTTTGGGAAAGCAAAACCAAAAGAAAAATAAGATTAACAAATTTTCTTTATAAAACGTTTTTCCCAAATTTTCTTTTTCGGTAATTATTTTTTTTTTTAAATTTTCTCGATTTTTTCAGCTTTCTTCTTTTATTGAGATGATGAACTGTTGGATAATTAAAAAAATAGATTTTTTTTTTAAACACAAATATTACGTCTTAGGTAATTATGTTTAATTAATATCTGTAAAACATTGTTGAAAAAATAGGCGGTAGGCTTGTACGTGTTTTTGGATATGTTTACATATTTGCTAGTACATTATACAAGTATAGAATTTTGAAGGGATATGACAAATAATTGTCATGAAACGTGTTGTTTCTATTCTGAGAAGGGTGTTTGAATGTTATTATGATTTTGATGAAGACACATGGTAAATAAAGAAAAAAGAAGGAGAAAATGTTTCTTTAATTTTACATTGGAATTTTCGAAACAAAATGATTTTAATTAAGGGAATAATTATATTTATTTTTAAAAATATAAGAAAAGCAAAAACACATATCTTCTTATATATATAAAAATCACGTGTCACGATGTTTGTCCGCGATAAACTCCGCAACAACCTAACCAATCTTAATAAAATTGTGTTCAGTGTGTGTATAATGGTCCAACTTGAGAGATAGGATAGTTTTTATTTTGATTAAACGCCTAAATATTTTTTAATTACGAATTAAATGTTAAATATGGATAGTTCATAAGCAAACTTTCAGATGGCGGCGTAAATTAATTAATTTACTGTCAAACCTACTTTATCGACTTTTCAATCATCCATGTAGGGGCCATATAGACTATCATATGTTATTGAGCGATTATTTTGTTCCGGTATTTGCTGCAATGGCACTGAAAAAGGGGGAAAAGAAACGAAATTCAATAAAATTTATATGGGATTTCATACAAAACACAACTTGAATAATTTTAAAATTATCTATGAAATTTCTCATTTTGCTACAATTAAATAATTTAAATTTCTTTTAGCGCTGCAAAAGGGGGAAAAGAGAATAAATTCAATAAAATTTATATGGGATTTCATTCAAAACACAACTTGAATAATTTTAAAAATTATCTATGAAATTTCTCATTTTACTACAATTAAATAATTTAAGTTTTGTAGCGACTTCGTCACGAAACACTACACGAGTACAAAACCCGGACAGCAAATTTGCTGGGTTAACAAAGATTAACACACAGTAAAATTACTGGGTAAAAAATAAAGTATGATGCAATACCACGATCAAGTTTCGTCATTTATTCTAGAAAACAATAGAACGCGTCGTTCTTTGTTTTCGTAAAAAAAAAAGTAAAATTTCAATTTGAACAGTTCGTTCGGTACTCGTGCGACGAATAGTCGTAAATAAAAAATAAAAATTAAAATAGAATTTTGTTAGTTTCCACGACAAACAGTCGTGCTAAAACATAGTTAAAAAAGAAATAAAAATTATTAAATGTAATATAAAAATAAAAATATAATTAACAAGGTGTATTCTTTTATAATGAAAATAAAGAATGTGAAATGGTTAAATAATAAATAAAGAACTAGAATTCAATATAGTGTATATATTATTTTTATTTATATAATATACGAACTATCGTTAAATAGCAGGTGATAACAAGTTAAAGAATCCAGTGAACTTTACCTGCAAATAAAAAAGAAAAAGATTGAATTAGGAATTATATATATACCCATACGATAAAAGTGGGAAGCAAAATAATGGAATCGGATAAAACAAATAGTACCTCGAACGACGGTGACCACATGGGTAAACCAACCCCCTCGGGATCATATTAGGCAACACACCCCAAAAAGCCACAGTGGTGGACCCCGACAAAAGAACAAAATTGGAAAAAGCAAATTTAAAATGAAGAAATTCGCATTCATCAGAAATTAAATTCAAAAACTTTTAACAAGAGCATCAACAATCAAGAAGCCGCATTTAAGGATTTAAGGTTAGATTTATATAATATGTATATAATATTTTAATAACTTAATTAGTTAAATCGTTATTCGAAATTTTCAAGTGAAATCCTAGAAAATAAATACAAAAAATTATTAGTATTTCACAAATAATGTAAATTTTAAAAAAAAGCTCAAAAAAAGCTTCACCGAATAAACCCACGTTCACACGTAAAATTTTTAACAAACTTAAAGCAAGTTTACACCAAGATTTTTTTACTTTCAATAAAGAATTGATATAAATAAATTTCAAAAAATAATATTTTTCATATAAAAATTGAATGCTTATTTAAAAGATAGCAAGCATAAAAACCTAATTTGACAGGTGTGAAGTGGTGTATATTTAAATATAAAACAATTCAACGTTATACAGTTTAACGTTATAACAATTTCTAATATATTTTAACATTATATAATATAATTTTAAATAAATTTTGACGTTACACTAAATAATTTTTAATAAATTTCAACGTTATACAGTTTAACGTTATATGATTCTTAATACATTTTAAGGTTACAATAATTTCTAATATAGCTTAACGTTATATAAAATAATTTTAAATAAATCTTGAAGTTGTATTAAATAATTTGTAATAAATTTCAACGTTATAAAATTTAACGTTATAATAATTTGTAATAAATTTCAACGTTATAAAATTTAACAATATAATAATTTGTAATAAATTTCAACGTTATAAAATTTAATGTTATAATAATTCGTAATAAATTTAACGTTACGCAAAATAATTCCAAATAAATTATAACGTCAAGCAAAATTAATTCAAACAAATTTTAACGTTATACAAAACCATTTATATTAAATTTTAACGTTACACAAAATAATCCATAATAGATTGTAACGTCATACAAAAAGTTTCAGATAAATTCTACAGTAGTAAAAAAATATTTAAATAAATTTTAACGTTATATTCAAACCATTATTAACGTAATAAACAAAACATCGAATTTATACAAATAAATAAATGAGTCTAACGCAACAAACAAATTGAAATTTAAATTAAATATCTGTCGATAAATTATAATAAAATTCGCGCACTGCAAATAACAAGTTGGCAAAATTTCTCGCGTGTTAATCCTGTTGGCAAACCGACGCGAATTAACATACTTTAATACTTATATAACAAATACTTACATTTAACGATGTGGACCGAAAAGGAAAGTCCAGTGACGCCGACAACGCCGACGGACGATATTAACAAAACTACACAAATATTCATGGACGATAGTGTCGAAGACTTAGAACATTTCTTAGGAACAATGAATCAACAAAAAAATTTACCGACATCTTCAGGTGAAAAACACCAAACGGATCGAAAAACACCTGAGTATAGAACAATAAAAACGGAAAAACCACACTCCCAACAAACGACAGTAAACACAAGACTACCACCATTCTGGAAAAATCAACCAGCAACGTACTTTAATTATATCGAATCGATATTCTTTGTAAATAATATTACAGAAGAACACTGCAAATTCCATTTAGTAGTTGCAAACCTAGAGCCTAACGTCCTAACTGACATAGCTGACCTCTTGGACAAACCAAACCAAACGGCAGCATACAACAACCTAAAATGCAGGTTAATCCATTTGTACTCCAGGTCAGAAACTAACCGCTTCGACAACCTAGTATCCAGAATGAAACTTGGAGACCTAAAACCATCGCAGCTGTTAAGAAGAATGCAGGATATGGCACAACACTCAGTAAGCGAGGAATTTTTAAAAAATCGATGGATACAACAACTGCCACCAGAAATTGCAATGTTTATTGCAACTACTGAAAATACTCTCGAACAAACTGCAATTATTGCTGACTCATTGACGGATTTTTCAAAAAGCAAGACAGTAAACGCAATTAGTAACGAAAATAACGATACAAATTTGAACAAAATTCTAGACAACATTAGTTCACAATTCGAAAACATAAACAAACAAATAAACAAACTGCAATTGCAAATAGAAAGACCAAATCGGGAAACCAATAACCGAACATCCCATGAACGATCCACTTCGCAAAGCTGGAGAAAACGAACACGTTCAAGATCAAGAGAAAAAGAAATTACCCCCGGAATATGCTGGTACCACAACCGATTTGCTGAAAAATCATACAAATGTATTGAACCCTGTAATTACAACAAACAACAATTGCAGGAAAACGACACAAAAAACGGGTAATACAATCTCATGATGCGACCGCGGAGATTGAAATTATTTCAAATGGCCGCCTAACAATAAAAGATCACCGCAATAACTTACAATTTTTAATAGACACTGGTGCAGATATTTCAGTAATACCAGTACAGAATACCACGAATTCAACTATTTCAAATCCTGAAAATATTAAAGTCTTCGCAGCAAATGGTACCCCAATAAATACTTACGGTACAAAAACTCTTGAGGTACACTTGCAATTGAGAAGGAGCTTTCAATGGGATTTCGTGATAGCAGATGTAAAAAAGCCGATAATAGGAGCAGATTTCCTGGCATACTTCGGACTAATAGTAGATCTGAAGAATAAACGCATCATAGACACACAAACACAACTAAAAACTGACGGAATATTGACGCAGGATACGAATTCAAAAATTACCACTATTCAACAAATCGATTGTACATTCGCTAAACTGCTGGAAGAATTTAAAGAAATTACAATCCCAACAAATGGAAAAACAATTCCAAAACATTCTATAACACACGTAATAGAAACAATTGGACCACCAATCTTCCATAAACCGAGAAGATTAGACCCAGAAAAACTACAAATTGCCAAAAAAGAATTCCAATATATGATAAACAACGGCATTTGCCAACCCTCCAAGTCACCATGGGCAAGTCCACTCCACATGGTCAAAAAACCAAATGGAGAATACAGGTTATGCGGAGACTATCGGCAGCTAAACGCGAAAACTATAGCAGACCGATACCCAGTCCCACATATCCAAGACTTTAACCACCTTCTATTAGGAAAAAAATATTTTTCGGTGATCGACTTGGTAAGGGCCTATAATCAAATTCCAGTTAACCCAACCGATATACCAAAAACAGCAATTATAACGCCATTTGGACTATACGAGTTCACTAAAATGACGTTTGGTCTTCGGAACGCGGCACAAACGTTTCAAAGATTCATGCAACAAACGTTAGCTGACTGCAAATTTACCTTTATCTACTTAGATGACATCCTAGTTGCATCGGAAAACGAAGAACAACACAAGGAACATCTAAAACTAGTGTTCAAAAAATTAAAAGAATACGGAATGGTGATAAACACCGCAAAATGTGTATTCGGCAAGGCAGAAGTAAAATTTTTGGGACAATTGGTAAACGAATCTGGTGTCAAACCATTACCAGAAAAAGTCGAAGTAATAATGAACTACCCCGAACCAAAAGAGGTTAAGGGACTACGGAGATTTTTGGCAATGTCAAATTTCTACCGTAGATTCATAAAAAATGCAGCAGAAATGCAAATCCCATTACTCAAATATATCGTCGGAAATAAAAGAAACGACAAAACAAAAATAGATTGGGACCAGCAAGCAAAAAAGGCTTTCCAGGACTGCAAACAAGCCCTAGCAAACGCAGCAATGTTAGCTCATCCAGCTCAAAATGGCGAACTAGCGCTGATGGTAGATGCATCAGACCTAGCCATGGGTGCAGCTATACAACAACAAAAAGAAGGAGAGTGGCAACCACTCGCATTTTTTTCAAGAAAGTTTGATGAAACGCAACAAAAATACAGCACATATGATAGGGAATTAACGGCCATATACTGCGCTGTCAAGCATTTTAAACATTTCCTAGAAGCTCACAGTTTCACAATTTTCACCGATCATAAACCCCTAACGTTCGCCTTTAAACAGAAGCCGGACAAAGCATCACCAAGACAGTTGAGACATCTCGACTATATTGGTCAGTTCTCCACAAATATCCAACACATCGCAGGTTCAAAAAACATAGTAGCGGACGCACTGTCAAGAATAGAATCCATTGACAACTCACCACTACTGGACTGGAACGATGAAATAGCGGAGGCACAAGAGAACGACGCAGAACTAAAAGAATTGCTAAATAATAATACCGCGCTAACCTTAAAAAGCATGAAACTTCACAACAACCAAAAACAGGTGTTTTGTGATGTAAGCAGTAACAAGATACGTCCATACATACCGCAAAAATTGCGACAGACTATCTTTCAACATCTACACAATCTAGCACATCCCGGAATACGGGCTACAACCAAACTAATAACCGACAGGTACATATGGCCACACATAAATAAAGATTGTGCGATATGGACACGCAGTTGTTTGTCCTGCCAGAAAGCTAAAATAAATAGACATACTCGAAGCGAGTTAGGAATTTTCAAAGTGCCAGAACAGAGGTTCGCTCACATTAACATCGACTTAGTCGGTCCGTTACCAACCTCACAAGGATTCACGTATTGTCTCACAAGTATTGATAGGTTCAGCAGATGGACAGAAGCAATACCCATGGAAACGATCACCGCAGAAGAGGTGGCACACAAGCTCTACACCAACTGGATAGTTCGATTCGGAGTCCCGGAGAACATTACAACTGATCAAGGACGACAGTTCGAATCCAACTTATTCAGGCAATTAAACCAGATACTCGGCATTAAACATTTCAGAACAACAGCATACCACCCTCAAGCAAACGGGTTAATCGAAAGATGGCATCGAGATTTAAAAACAGCGATAAAAGCTCACGAGACGGAGAACTGGGTCGAGATACTGCCAACAATACTGTTAGGTATGAGAGCAGTAGTACATCCTGATATCAACGCAACCACATCAGAAATGGTTTATGGACGCACCTTAAGACTACCCGGTGAGTTTTTTACAACCGAAGAAACAGATAATTTAAATCTACACGAATTCGTGGTCGCGTTTAAAGAAAATATGAGCATGATTCGACCGAGCCAAACTTCAAAACACGGTAGACCCAACATCTTCGTAAATAAAAATTTAAACACGTGCACACACGTGTTTATACGAAACGATAAGGTGAGAACACCTTTACAAGCACCATACGACGGACCATACCAGGTCATGCAACGCAATCACAAAATTTTTCAAGTAATGGTAAATAACAAAATAACCACTATCTCTATAGATAGGCTAAAACCGTGCTTCACTCTTCTCGAATCGGAAGAAGAAAAAACAAACGACACAGAAATAGTAAACAAAAGAACCGAACAAGAGACAAATGACTCAATTCACGAACAAAGAAGTATACCGCATACTCCTCCAGCGGAGGGACGTAAAGAAAAAAGAAGTGTTAAGCTACCAGTACGCTTTAAAGACTACGTGTTGTAAAAACTAGATAAGAATGTGTATCGTTACAGCACGCTGTAACTGGTAGGGGAGTGACTGTAGCGACTTCGTCACGAAACACTACACGAGTACAAAACCCGGACAGCAAATTTGCTGGGTTAACAAAGATTAACACACAGTAAAATTACTGGGTAAAAAATAAAGTATGATGCAATACCACGATCAAGTTTCGTCATTTATTCTAGAAAACAATAGAACGCGTCGTTCTTTGTTTTCGTAAAAAAAAAAGTAAAATTTCAATTTGAACAGTTCGTTCGGTACTCGTGCGACGAATAGTCGCAAATAAAAAATAAAAATTAAAATAGAATTTTGTTAGTTTCCACGACAAACAGTCGTGCTAAAACATAGTTAAAAAAGAAATAAAAATTATTAAATGTAATATAAAAATAAAAATATAATTAACAAGGTGTATTCTTTTATAATGAAAATAAAGAATGTGAAATGGTTAAATAATAAATAAAGAACTAGAATTCAATATAGTGTATATATTATTTTTATTTATATAATATACGAACTATCGTTAAATAGCAGGTGATAACAAGTTAAAGAATCCAGTGAACTTTACCTGCAAATAAAAAAGAAAAAGATTGAATTAGGAATTATATATATACCCATACGATAAAAGTGGGAAGCAAAATAATGGAGTCGGATAAAACAAATAGTACCTCGAACGACGGTGACCACATGGGTAAACCAACCCCCTCGGGATCATATTAGGCAACACACCCCAAAAAGCCACAGTTTCTTTATGTACTATTACTGACAATTACTGACAATATTGAGCATCTTATATATATAAAAATCACGTGTCACGATGTTTGTCCGCGATAAACTCCGCAACAACGTAACCAATCTTAATAAAATTGTGTTCAGTGTGTGTATAATGGTCCAACTTGAGAGATAGGATAATTTTTATTTTTATTAAATTCCTAAATATTTTTTAATTGCGAATTAAATATTCAATACGGATGGTTCATAAGCCTACTTTCAGATGGCAGCGTAAATCAATTTATTCAATTCATAGTAAACTTCAACATCTGTATAAAGCCGTGCATTCACATACAACAGAAACAGAAACCGAAACTGAAACTGAAAATTTTCAGTTTCTGTTTCTGTTTCTAATTTGGTTGACGGTGGTGAATAATATCAGAAACGGAAACCGAATTTTGTTTGAGTTTGTGAATTTGTTATCCATTATGAATAATAAAATTGAAGGATAACAAAAACAAATAATTTGTATTTATTAAACCTATTTATTAAATTCAAAATTCAAAGCTTTTGTTATCACAATTCAACATAATAATTAATATTATGTGACAGTTTCTGGTCATGTGACAGTTTCGGTACTGAAACAATTCAATTTTAATTGTTTCCGTTTCAGACAAAACAGACGAATTTTCCGTTTCTGTTTCTGTTTCCGTTGTATGTAAATGCCCGGTTTAGGGCCATTATTAGACTATCAAATATGTTTTAGTAAAGAAAGTTTTGTTTTATTTGATAATAAACGAAAAGCGTATTATGCTAAGTCAAAACCTTTCTTTATTAATCATAGAAGTGTTAGAATGTATCGAAATCTGTAAAAAAAATTAATGTATTGGTTCTTATAAAATTTGAATAAAAATAATGTGGTTTTCTTTCTTTTCACTTTTCTAAATCAATTTATAAATTAGGATCTGAAAAGAACAAAAAACAAAAATTGATGTGAAAAATGGTTTCATTAGTGATATTAAATGGCGGTTGTCTACTTATAAATTTGAAAAATTTCTGCAATATTCTGCAATTGCGTATTGAAATATTTATAAAAGATTCAATTAATTTGTAAATAAAATAATTTTGTTTTATTCATTCATATTTGTTTTCAATTTAAATTACTTCATTTTAGAGAAAAGCGTCTTCGTTTTTTTCTATGATGCATCTTTTTTCATCCGCCCAATGAAATATAGTATTTTACTTTTAATAAATCCATTTTGGAGTTTTTTTTATTTATTAGGAGCTCTTTTATTAAATGTTAGTTACATTATTGTATATATATATATATTATATCTTCTTCTTATATATATAAAAATCACGTGTCACGATGTTTGTCCGCGATGAACTCCGCAACAATGTAACCAATTTTAATGAAATTTTGTACAATATGTGTATGATGGTCCAGCTTGAGAGATAGGATAGTTATTATCTTGATTAAATCCCTAGATACTTTTTAATTGTGAATTAAATGTTAAATATGAATGGTTTATATGCCAACTTTCAGATGGCAGCGTAAATTAATTTATTCAATTGATAGTAAACTTGAACTTCGAGTAAGGCCATTATTAGACTATCAAATATGTTTTAGAAAAGAAAGTTTTGTTTTATTTGATAATAAACGAAAAGCATATTATGCTAAGTCAAATACGTTACCAAAGGTTATTAATAATTTTTTGCACGATCAGGCGATTTTGCATGTTCGCTGATTCGTAAATAAACATAGGAAGTTTCGTTTACAAATCACTGGTCGGTAAGTAATTACTTACCGATCATGCAGCCGGAAAGTAACTACTTACCAGTAAAGGAGACCTCAGGGTGTGAATAAAAACGATTATTAGTTAAATAATTGTGTACGTCTATTCACTAGCTTCAAATTTAAATAACATTCATTTAAAAATATTGCAGTTAAAAGATTTAAAAAAAGCAATTAATTTTGAAAATATATTCGATAGAATTTAGTTTTGCAACAAAAAAACCTATAGTATTATGATGAAACGCAAAGCTTACTATTTTGAAATGACATTTTAAGAAATTTTCTTTAAAACATTCAAACTTGAATTTTGTGAAGGAATTTTATTATTTAAATAGTTTTGATTGAATTTTTATTAATCGTGCAAAAAATGTAATAAGCATTTTGAGCATTAAGAGTATTACCGATTTCGGATATATTAGAGATGTCGACTTCGTCTCGATCTCAAAACATATATCCTCAATCGGTAAAACACTCTTACTGCCCTTAATACTTAAATAACTATTGTGGAGGTTATATATTAATTATAGAAGTGTTTAAAAGTATCGGAATTCGGAACCTGTAAAAAATTTGTTGTATTGGTTTTTATAAAGTTGGAATAAATATAAGAGTAAAAATTAAAGAAAACAATAATTTAAATTTATTTATTTATTATTTTAAATTTTTCATTGATCTTCTATGTTAATTTACAAAAATCAATATCAAATTGAAAAATACTCTTATTTGTATTGCTAATTAAAATATAACGATTAGAGCTAAAAAAAATTGTCATCAAAACTGGATGAAAAACTAGGTAGCGAAGTCTATTTTTTTACAACGTTTGCACTCTCCAATTCATGTCATATTTTTTTTATTGACCAATATATTTGATAGTGTGATATACGCCTCATAAATTTGGGTTATCCAATAGATGGTGTTGTATTTGTATTTAGAACGTTGTTTTTAACGTCGAAGTTTGTGCAAATACACTACGATTTGCTTTTCAAATTGTCGTGTATTATTTTTTGATTGGTGATTGATGATAAATATTTTTTTTGATTTTTTGTTTAAATATCGGTTTATGAGCGTAGTTTGCTTTGATCAATGTTTTTATAGTTATAATTAAAGAATTCAATAACGAATTAAATATATACTCCCGCAGGAAGATTTGTAAAATTTTAAATTTTTGATCTATGGGAGTGACAACCCAGCGTACTTAGATTCCTGCTATTTGCATATGAGTTAGCTTGAGTTATCGTAAACCACTGGCAATAATAGTGAGATATCACTAGCCAAAGTGATATCTTAGGGATGTTGGCGGATGAACTTTTTTCAATCAACGATAGCACCCTTAGTCTTAGTTATAGAATATTCTTTGATGATGACACGTTATTTCTTTTAAAATAAAATGTGTTGGGTAGTTCGAATTACAATGTAAGTAACAACAACTCATGACAACCTTTGAAGAATAAAGTCCACAACAACATGCTTTCTAAGGTGTTGATGGACGCAAATTTTTTGTTTTTTTATATTTTTAAAAAAAAATGAACTTTTTCGTTTACTTGGAGAAATGAGCTTCCATATAACTATTAAATGTGCCGGGTTTAATCCTTCAGCAAAACAGTGTTTACATAATCTTGGTATATGCTTCTAGCACTAGCAATTTGCGTCCATCATCTTAAAAAACATGATGGTGTGGAACCTAGGTCTTAAAGGATTTTATGTGTTGTTGTGAGACATATTGTAAATCCAACTACACAACAAATTTTATTAAAAAAATATTTCAAATATTTTGAAATAGCACAAATGTTTTTAAAAATTTTTTTGTTCCGTATGTTCTAATGTTCTATATAGAGACACATCTGAAAACTTATTTGATCGCGTATTTTTTTATATATCCTTTGTTGTATATATAATACTATTTATTTTATATTTTACTGATCAACTAGAGTGCTGATCCTTTTACATTCATATTTAAAAAAAAAATAGATCATTTCTCATTACAACTCTTTGAAATTATTGCTACTACGTCAACAAAATGTATACACACAAACTTTATTTATAGGCGTAGCAAAGCACGCCGGGTCCCGCTAGTTTTAAAATAAAGAATAATGTAAATCCTGTACACACCACGATGTAAGGTCTGAATATAAACAATTTGTTAATGATAGCCAGAATAATAACTTTAAAGATTTTAGAAACCGAAAAAAACTATTTGTTCTATCCATTTCTATCAAAATAATAAGAGTTTTTTACTAAAATGATGATACTAAGAAGCTAATATTTTTTTTATTTAATGTTGTAAGACATGAACATAATCGCGCACTTAAACTCGATGAAATTAGGTTTTTCATTTTGGAGCGAAGGTGTTTCATGAAATTTAAAGTATCTGTGTTTGGGTTCGATTCTTAATCGTTTGTAAAGGCAACACGAACTTTGTTATTTTTCACATTAAGACTACTTTTTTCTTTAACCCTAATTCTTCCATATTGTTATTGTACTTGAATGAAAGAAAATTTATTATTAGCACATAAAATCCAACCTCATTTCAAATAATAATATAAATTCGATTAAATATTGATCCACTCGAAAATCCTTAACCCAAATTTATCAGTTAATTCAATAAACCTTTAAATCAAATATCGTTTCACAATCATTCATTGTCGAAATGCTTGAAAACTCAAAATGGCATAAAACTCGTTTTCTTTTCTTTTTAATCTGATAAGATAATCTATTGAATCGAATAATCATAATTGGGTTTCATATCTTTTCGAAACGTTTTATTCTTATCCCTGATTTTCATGGAAATAAAAAAACCAAAACTTATACGATTTAGGGGTGAAGAACACAGTTCTTATTCGTTTGTGTAAAAGCCAATATTACACTTTTCATTGAAAACAAAAAAAACTTTTATATTCCTTAGCTTACAACATAAATATTTGATTAATAGATTTTCATTTATTGTGTTTGTTTTTATTTTTAGACTTGAAGCATAAAAAGCTTCGAAGTTAAATCAGATTAAAATATTAGAAAAGTAAACTTTTTTTTCTTGTTTATTGGTTTGCTGGCATTTCTATGCCTTGATCAACTTTTTGTTTGCTTTTAAATTTAGTTATGTTCCGATACAAGAAAGAAAAATATTTGGTTTTCTTTTTCCATACAAGAAAATTTAAATTATCAATAGTTGTGCTTTAATTATTTAATAAAACCAGAACTAATAATTTTAAAATAAATTTTGGCAAACGACTTCCTTTATAAAACTATAAAATTTATTTTTGTTTAATTTAAGAAAGCAGTTATAGACGTATGCTGGCTATATGGTGTATTTGGATATTGGCTGACGAAAGACAAATTATATTTGGTAGTATTGCCAAGAAATCGTTTTAAGATTTTATTTATTTTTAAAGACTTATGCAAAATTGAAATAAAATTGTGAATTTCAAAATGATCTTGAACTGATTATAAAAAGTCGAAATCATGTTTTTTTGATTAAGCCAATTTTATGCTGATTTTATTTTAAGATTTTAATTAGGTTGGCCATTTGCGAATGTGGTTCATTTTTAAAATAGATAATGTTCAAATGCTGAAACATGTAGAGTGATGTCATGCAAATTACGTATAAGCCGATGATGCAAATTACGTATGGATTTTAATACGCGTTAGAATTGTTAGCTGTACGAGTAGGGTTACAACACCACATATTGATAAAAAAAAATTTTACACCATCATTTTAAATATAATTTAAAAACCCCCAAAAACTGATTTTTCATAACACTTATGACGTCTCATACGAACATCTAAACAAAAGGCTCCTAGAAGAAATTTAAGTTTTAGATTTAAAGGTATGTGTATATATGAAAGCATAGGTACGTTCTCTAGAAAGCATAGGTCGGGTTTTAGAAGTATAATTCGGCAGACTGAAATTTTAATAAATTTTTGAATTATTTGTTATGAATTTTTGAATTCGGATTTTTGAAAGGATGTCTAAGGGCCGGTTGTATAATAGCAGTTTAGCTAAAGCTTAGTAGAACCCGATAGGAGCTTAGGTTAGGTTACAAGTTCAGTTAGTTTCTTGAACCGCACTTGAACCAACAAAATTGGGCGCTCAACTTGAACCCTGGCTTATGCTCATACTCGCGACTAAACCGCAATTTTTCAACGCGTAACTGAATATAATATCAGGTTTAGCATAGTTTCAGCTTAAACCTCGGCTGAACTGCAATTGTACAACCGGCCCTAAGTTTCTCTTAATAAACTTTAAGTTCATTTATAAAAAAACTCGTTTTCTCCAATTTCATCTTAAACTCACATCCATACTCATCAGTACCACTGATGCGAATGCATTTATGGCATTAATAGACGTGTTCCATTGAAGATCAAACATGTCCAAAGTTACCTTATTTATCTACCCTTCCTCAAACAAACTGTGTTTCTAGATAATTATTTTTACGTGTTTGCATTCCGTTGGTGATCTATTCAAACGATGGCTTGAGCTCCAAAATTGTTCCAAAGAAACGAGTGTAATACCACATATAAACTGAAAGTTTTTTTGAGGAAAACACGTGCTCTTGAATTGAATTGATTGATTTTGATTGAAAAATTCAATCAAAATCAATGCAAAAATCTATTTAAATTTCAATCAAGGAAATTATACTTCAAAGAAATTTTATAGTTTTGCAAAATATTCCTAATAAATGGTGTTATTAAAAGCCCTAGAAAAAGTAAAGTGCGGCAACTACGGCAAAATGATAATTTTCCTCTCGAGTTACTACCCCTCCTCCCTAATGTATCCTCTTACTGCAAATTTAATGCTGGAGTGAAATAAGAATCGTTTTGGCATCGTTATACAATATACTAAATTCAAATAAAATTATTTCATTTATCCATTTATTATGACTTGCATTTCAGGTTTTTGTTTGTACTTTGCACTTGACATGTCCATAGAAACCTTGACAAGACAGTTTTGAAAGTTCATGTCGCTCAAATATTGAAAGTTACAAGGGCGAATTGTTTTTTTTTTTTGGAGTAGAGTAAATATTATCATGTGTTTCTTTGGCTGCGTCTGATGGTATGAATCCATGCCATTGGTTGGCATCTACATACGAATAAAAAATTAGTATAACTTTACTTGATACGAAGACGAAATTTTCAAATGGCACAAAACTAAATTTTGTTTTTATATTCAAAGTAAGGCATGTTTAGTGTTAATAGTAACAAATTATAAATTAACGTCTCTGAATATCCGAAGATACCATGCCCAATTAGGGATTAGGATTAAGTTTGAATATTTATTCAGTTTCTTTAAGAAAATTATGGACACTAACTTTGAAATTTTGAGGATTAAAGCTATCAAGGAAAACCCATAAATGTAAGGAATTCCAAAGATGAGAGACTCTGTTGAAAAAATCACGCTGAAAAGCAACAGTTGTGCACCTTTTTATATAAACTGTAAAATGATGGGCTACAAATTTTACTCTGGTGTTACTCGATAGGTTTGCTAGCTCTGGTAAAATGATTTGATCTCAGTGAAAGTTTTTTCATTCATAATGTATTTATAGAAAATTGTCAGATCAGCAATATTTCTTCTGTGCAGCAAGGAATCAAGCTCTCCCAGCTAGCACAAATTTGTAGCAATGGAGCTAATGTAACAAACAAAAGAGTCGCAAGATTAGATATATTTAACACAATTGTATAGTTCCATTG